>OX578147.1:116779679-117327179 GCA_951213105.1 Amaurobius ferox
TAATGCTTAGATAGCATAACTAAATTACTAAAATTTATTTCAAAAATGAACAAATATTAATGCTCAATGTAACTGTAATAAAATGCGATGCATAAATAAAACTGAAATTATTTTCAAAGGTAGCAAAAATATTTTGAGAGAAAATTTAGTGCATTTCAATGTCGTATAAAGCGTAACGTTGAACAATGTTGTATAAAGCGTAAAAAATTATAATGAGAAAAAATTTAAATATATGTGTTTATGTCAATGTTGTTTTTACTTTCTCTATATACATAGTATAATGCACAGGGCAACTATTGTGACGGGGTCAAAAATTCGAATTTGAGTTTTCGACGGAAGAGCACGTTTCAAGCATTCCCGAACTCGAATCGAACGTTTTTGAGGTACCATGCCTGTGTGTATGTGTGTGAGTGTACACAATATCTCACGAAAGAGTGGAGCGCTCCGAATGCAATTTGGTACAAATGTTACAATCAGATACGCATGGATTTTAAACGCAACTGAATGTTCGAAAGCGCCCCCAATTTTTGAATAAAATTTTGAAAACAAAATTATCAAAAAGTCAAAATTTTTAACATGTTATGTAAATAATTATTTCTAATGTAATTTTTCATTAGAAAACGAATGACAAATTTTAGAATGCTAGCATGGACCGTTCTTAAATTTATTTTTAAAATGTGCAATAGTTTAACAAAGAAAATCACGTAAAATTAAAAAAAGTATTAACTATTGGGAAATAGGTTCACTTTTCATACGTAATATTATGCGATACATTTGTTAACATCATTCTTGTAGATCTAGTTCGTTCCATACATTTGAGAAGATACGTTGGGTAATAGTTTTGTATTTTGAAGCCTAACAATTTACTAATAGTCATTTATATATATAAGAAAGCTCTTCTCTCCGTTTGTCCATAATGCTTGAAAATGAATTTTGTGAACTTGGGGACCAATTTCGCGAAATATCGCCAACCTGTCGATATTTTGCCCCAGATTAACAAAAATATCGTCAAAATTGCAAAAATTACGCTAAATTATCGAAAATGGAGGCAAATTGAATTAATTATTAAAATATTTTATATATGGTCTCTATTGCTTATTGCGGATGCTATCAATATTGATAATTGTTAATTTAGAACTGAGTGAAACATAAGTTAATTAAATATTTCGAAATAGTACATATTGTCATGCGGAAAAGCGCCAAATGCATAATTGAACATTAAAAACATTGTGTCGTATACATCATTTTTTTCCTTGTGAAAGAATTAAATCCATTGCATTATATAAGGAAAGTCATGTGCTATCCACATCACTATTTTGGATGAATCATTAATTCACACACACAAAACGTATTGCGTACTTTACAGCAAATAAGGATGCTTAATTGAGAAGAAAATACTTTCAATCTCAACTCATCAATTTTTTTAAACAATAGCGTCACCAGAAAAAAATAAAAGTATATGTGTGGGGTGGGGTGGGGGGAGATAATCGAATATTTTTCTTACCATGTATGTCCCCAAATATCATTTCTCTGAACTTTAATGGGTTCAGATGAGTTTCTGTCCACCCCCTTTGGCGACGCCATTGATTTTAATAAAAATTGATTAATATATTTTGATATTTTTGACATTTACGGTAATTGGAGTAAACAAATTTAATCATAAACGAATTGAATCACAAATGCAATCAAATTCAATCATAAAAAAAAAAGAAACCGATCAACAAAGTTCTAACAGTATCACTGAAGAAAAGTTCAACAAAAAGCCGTATTTTCACACTGTACAAATTATTTTCGTACTGCACGTTAAAAATACCCTGGTCAAAAAAAAAAAATTCTTTCAGTTCGATACAAATTGTAACAAAATCTGATGTGGGCAGCACATGACTTTCTTTATATAATGTAATGAATTTACCACTTTTGCAGTAAAGAAAAAAGAAGTTATTCTTATAGTAGATACTTATATTCTTTCCAAGATATTAAATTTTCGTCAATTAGTCGTCATTTTCATTGATTTAGCGCCATTTGTATACATTTGGCGACATTTTCGTTAATTTGGCAACATTTAAAAAAGTCGCCAAGTTGGCAACATTCCGCTAAATTCGTCGCCAAGCGTTATGGACGGAGAAAGAAGTTATTCTTACAGCAGATAAATGACTATTGGCGTTTAAATACAAAAGTATTACTCAAAGTATATTTTCTCATGAATGGAACAAGTTAGATCCATGAGAATGATGTCACCCAATTCATCGCATAATATTACATATGAAAAGTGAACATATTTTTTAACAGTTAATATTTTTCTTTCATTTATGGGATATTTTGATAAATTTATTTGAAAAATGTGCAATATCTCGAGAACGGTTCATGCTAGCATTCTAAAGTTTATGTCTATCGTTTTCTAAGAAAAACTTACATAAGAAATGTCTATTTTAGTAACTTTATTAGAGGTTTTTATTTTTTGATGATTTTTTCAAAATTTCACTCGAAAATTTAGGGGGTTCTGAACATTCGATTGTGTTTAAAAACAATAGGTTTCCAGTATTCACGGATTGTAATTTTTGAACCAAATTTTATTCGAATCGCTTCATTCTTTCGTGAGATATCGTCTCCACATACTCACTGATACACACATATATCTCGTTCGCTGGTTCTCGTTAGATCACCGAAGTCTGGCAGCATCGGGTGCGGTTAGTACTTGGGTGGGTGACCACTTGGGAACACCGCGTGCTGTTGACACTTTTCGGGCGCGGTAGCTCGGTGGTTAGCGCGCTGGATTTGCACGCTGCCACAACTGCTGCCGTGTTCATGCGGAGTACGATCACGTTAAACATGTGGGTCCGTAAGTCCTTCCGTGAGGTTGGTGGTAGGGGAAGGAGGGTACGGTCCCTATGGATGCCTCCCCCACTGGGTTCCGGTCTAAATTGGGTGGCACTTCACGGCCGTCCAAACAGTTACCTTAAACCTTTCTGGTAGGTCGGACGGTCTGGGTCTCAACACACACAAATATCACCTCAAAAATGTTCGGTTTGTGATCAGGGATGCTTGAAACATGCTTCTCGTTGAAAACTCGAATTCAAATTTTCGACCCCGTCACAATACTTTCCTTATACATTATGTATATAAGGAAAGTAACAAGTGGATGAAAAACATGGAATATGATAAAGTTGAGTGGAGCCACCAACTGTAGATTATTATTATTTTCTCATACTATTGTACAGAGCAGCGGGTTCCAACCGGTATGTCGTGGCATCCTGGGGAGCCTCGAAAAACAGTCAGGTGCTGAGTGGGTGGATTACTTACTCTTTGTCCCAGCGTCGAACCCAGGTAGAGGCCAGGGGGGGTAAGCCCCCGCCCCCCAAGAGGTATATTCAGCTTCCCCGCCCCTGATAAAGATAAAAATATTAAAATTTTAGTAGTGATATGAAATTTCATATAAAATGTCATTCAAATTTTAAATTAAAAAATTTCATTGAGATTTTTTTAAAAATTATTTTTAATTTTTATTTTAATATAAATTTTATTTTAATATAAATTACGTTTATTTTATATTAAGACTTTTTTAATTTAGCTGAATTTGTGATTATACTAATGATCCATTTATTTACATATTTTATTTAAAAATATTTAAAAATTGCGACAATAGTATTTAGGATACATTTGTATTATTGTGCAGTTTGCTGTTATATATTATAGAGTCAAAATCAACTGATAAGTAGGTACAAGTTAATATTGAGCATTAACTTGTATCAACTTTCAGAATGTTTCTACAAATTATCAACCGCTTTATTACAAGTTAATGCTTACACTAAAATCAATTGTAATTGTTATATATTACTATTGAAGTATAGTAGCTATATGAATATTATTAATTAGCTCTTAGTTTACGAATATAAATATGCAATTATTTGTTAATAATTTCCATGAATTGAGATATATAATAGTAACTATTATGGTTTATAAATGCTAATGATTATTTGTGTTCATGTCGTTGTTTGTGTGTCAATGCATACGTGTGTCTATGCGTCAGAAGGTGTAATCTTGAAATCTGGCCCGGCAAAAATTTTAGACTGTTATTCTGCCAGACCCGACAGTGCCAGTGCTCGAACACGGTTCGAGCCCGAATAAATTTCGAATGTAATGCCAGAGTCCAATCTGGGCCGGAGACCCAAGTGTCTGAACTCTGAACTCGGTCCGGCCCGAAATGAAGTTTATCCAAATTCGTTAAAAACATGCATTAGTAGAATTTTTGTTCAAGAATTTGGTGTTTGTTGTAGAATTTAGTGTTTGTTCAAGAATTTAGTTAATTTTTGTGCAAGAATTAAGATAAATATTAATTCTTCAAAACATTTATCTTTACATAGTTGGAATCAACAAAATAATTTCATGTACTCTAATTTTGTTTATAAATTTTTAAACATTAAATGCGTTAGGCCCAGCTCTATCCGATTTTTACAAAAGTTTGCCGGTACCCGAACCGAAAGTGTTTAAAAACCAAGGTTCGACTCGAATTACGACTTGGGCCTCGTTCAAACACGTGGGCAAGACCCGATCAGACCTCTAGTATGCAGGGTCGTACCTAGAGATAAAATTGAAGAGGGGCTGGAGTGAAGTCAAAGGGGGTAGACCAAAAACATAATCATTAGCATTTATAAACTAATAGTTATTATATATTTCAACCCGTATAAATTATTAACATATAATTACATATTTATATTTGTAAACTAAGAGTTGATTATTAATATCCATATAGCTACTATACATCAATATTAATATATAATAATTACAATTGATTTTAATATAAGCATTAGCTAGTAGTATTAATTCGTTTAATGCTTAATATTAACTCTTAACTACTTATCAGTTGGTTTTGACTCTATAATGTATAACAGCGAACCTCGCAACAATACAAAAGCATCCTAATACTATTGTCATAATTTAAAAAATTTTAAAATATTATTAAATTAAATATGTAAATAAATTGATTAACAATATAACCACATATTCAACTAAATTAAAAAAAAAATCTTTAAAAGTAATTTATAAAATATTTATAAAATAAATCTCAAGAAATTTTTTTTTATGTAAAATTTGAATGACATTTCAGATGAAATTTCATATCACTACTAAAAATTTAATATTTTTATCAGGGGGAGGTCTGAGTATAACGCTTGGGGAGGCTTAGCCCCCTATGGCCCATGCCTGGCTACGGCTCTGTTAGTATGGACATGGCACGAACGAATCTAGGCCATACCAAGGGTTGCTTACAACCCAAATACCTGCTTGGCGTCTCATGTTTGCAGATGGCCTTAAAATTATGTAGTTTTTTTTTATTAGGCCTCTTTTGAATTATGTTTCCAGTATAATTAAACCAAGCAGTTCTTTTTTCAATTCTCAAATACTTAAAAATATGAAATGCCCCCTTTCCCTTATTTCCTAGTGACATTATGAATTAGTATTATTTAAAAATATAAATAAACAAACAATAAATTTATGAAGAAGCCTTTCATAGGGTGGCAAAATGATATGGTGAAAAATAAATAAATAAGGGCAGGTTCTTTTTTCGAATCGTACCGAAATCTATTCAGCACCAGAGTAACCCACAAATGACCAACCAAATTTTAAGAAATTTGGTCAATTAGTTTTGAGCTTGAGACTGAAGTGGACGATATAGGTTAAAAATGATGTAATCTGGCTCTTTCATGTCTCTATTACCTGCTGTAAAGGGATCATAATCAATCATCCCCCGCCAGCGCCATCTATTAACTTTCCACTGAACCATTTCTCTACAGATGAATAAGTGATCATCCATGAAATGAGTGCAATATCAGAGTTTCTCCCAGGAATGCATATGGGAGGGGGTAGAAAGGAAATGACCATTCGCTCCCCGGAGATATTTTATGTTACCCAGACAAATCTGGCAAAAGTTAATGAATTCATGCTATAATGAAAAAGAAAGTTCCCTTTCATGAAGTCACACAACACAATGTGCATTATTATGATGAACTTTATGAATTATTTCCTATGCTGTTTGTCTGTATTTCATGTGAATTTTAAATTGTAATTATTAGGGCATGGAAAAAAAAATATTACAGTGATGCTTTAATCTGAACGTTCTGTTGGTGAACTCAAAATAATTTCTTTAAAAAAATTATAAGTTAAACTCGACACGTGAACCTTATTTACATTTCTGTGTTAGCATTCCGATAACTAAATATTTTTTAATTTGCAATTGATTATTTTCAGAATAATATTTGAAGTCTATAGTCAAATTTGCAATATTTTGAAATCCCCCCTCCCCCTCGTTTAGCTGAAGAAAATTTATTTTTGAATTGTTTGAATTAGTAATTACTATAAATATACTAATTACTTTTATAGAAGGTGACCAGAAAAGTCATGGGTCGGCCAAATAACTCGAGAAGTATTAGAATTATTTTATATGTTATCGGTCCCCAATGGTGCTAAATATAAAGACAACTTTTGGGGGGCAGGTCTCTTCTTTAGCGGGGTACGAGAGTCTATCTCGCTTCCTGGTAGATATTGAGGGAAAAAATCAATTTGAAAAAATCAATTTCAATGCTCTACAATTTCAATTGTAGAGTATTGAAAAATTAGTACAAAGCATCTTTGTGCCCCTACACAAAAAATGGAAGGGAAGCTCAACAAGAAATGGATACAATCTAAAAAAATGAACTTTATCAAATGACGTCATCGAAATATAAATCGTCTGGCTCTCTACGTAAAAGTAATGAATATTTCATTCGTATCACTTTTATTCCAGACTTCAGAGCTAAATAATTTAGGGTGAAAAAAAATTCAGCTATTCTTATACAACTCATCTTACAATCACTTGTTTACATTCTGCATCCATTAAAAAATAAGGCTTCGTTGTAGAAATAATCAAAGTTTGATGATCATTTAAACTCAAAAATATTGCAATTGCGTTGGCACAGAATATAGATGCACAGAAAATACGCAAAAATAAAGCGGTTTTAGGACGGATGCAACACTAAATATCTCTCTATATTAAAAAAAAAGTAGCTGAGGCCGCCGCAGATTGACAAATTTCTCGTTTCTCGAGATTCTTTGCTTCGTATCGCAAAAACTATTGCATATAAAAATATGAAATTTGGTACACTTGTAGAAAAAGCTTTGGGGAATATGCTGAAATAAACCGTTTTTAACACTTTACAACAAAGTTGAAAAGTGTTTATGACTTTGTTCATTCTGTCTGTCTGTCTGTCTGTCTGTCTGTCTGTCTGTCCGTTAGCACGATAACTGCCGTAAAAATGAGTTTATCAAAATGAAATTTTAGTATGTTGTTCAGACGGTCTGTAGGACCTATGGGAATATAAATAAATAATATCACCCAATTAGTTTTTTATTGAACCCGGGTTGAAAAAATGAAATACATTGAACCCTATGGGACCTAATTTTTCAAACATTTTTTAAGTAAATTTAAAATTCACGAATTGCTTCGAAATTTTTAGGAAATATTCACATTATCCCATAGAATATATAAAAAAAAATTCAGTAAAATATGTTAAGTAGTTTTTTAATTAAAAAAATTATTTAATATAGGGAAAAAAACAAATTCAATTAAATTCTGACTTTGGGATATCTTCCAGAAAGAAAAGAGAGAGATATTATATAATAAATATCTCTCCATTTGTTTAAACGTTTTGCATATGGGAGTGGCTTCATATTTTAAAATAAATTTGGTAGATAACAATTTTTCATTTTTTTAAAATTTTATATAACTCTTCTTGATAAATTTAATTGATGGCATTTTAAATGCACTTTCCTACGTCCTAGAGAGTTAAAATTTGGTAAACAGCTTAAATTTGTTGAACATTTTATTCTACAAAAATTTGGTGGATGTTTAAATATAGATCCTACATTTTTTTCGAAATGGCCTGCAAATAATCCCCGTTCACTTCTATAAATCATTGTTGTAATATTGTTAAAAATTCTGATGTGGGCAGCACATGTCTTTCCCTGCAGACTCATATTCACGTTCTCTTTATTTCTTCAATAATAATTTGAGTTTATCTGCACAAAATAACAGCCATAAGTATTTTAAATGACATTGAATTTGCACGTAAAACATAAATTTGGTTCTCATTTGATAGCTGGACTTATTGTCAAAGGTGGCGTAGAGAAAACGCGAAAAAACTAGAATATCTCAAGAACGGCTAGTCCTAGAGTAATGGGGTTAGTCTTATTCTTTTTGTTGTCAAAAATCACATATAAAATAGGAATTTAATTGATATAATTGAGCACACGTAGTCTTTTATTTTTATATATAACGATTTTTGCTGGCCATTTCGCAAAAATAGCCCGTTCCTTTTTCCCGAATCGTAGTAGAATAACCTACAAATGATTTATATACAAAATTTTGTTAAATTTGGTATATAAATCACTTGTAGGTTATTGAAATATTATACTCCAAATTTTTGTTAAATTTGGTTCATTAGTTTTTAGCTAGAGTGGATAAAGGCAATTTCTGCGGCCATTTCGCAAAGAAGGCAGATTCTTTTATTGCGAATCGTACTATAATCTAATGAACATCAGGATTTCCCACAAAAAACATACCTACCAAATTGTATGAAATTCGGTCCATTAGTTTTTCAATTAGAGTGGATGTAATATCCACACAGACACACAGAAACATACACAGATACACCCTTACACACACAGACGTCTTCCTAAAAGTAGTTTTTTCGCGTTCTAGAAGTCCCAAAACGTGTAGATTCTTTGAAAATTCGAGTTCCGATCTTCGGCACGATTCCAATACTTTGAGTACATACACATACACATATATATTATCTGTGTATTATCTGTGTATCTAAATTCCGTGCCTATGCAATTACAATAGTTGTGATTTTAAATGATCCCTAAACTTTTATTATTTCTTCAAGGAAGCCTAATTTTAACATATGCAGAATGCAAATATCTCAAGCGATTGTAAGATGAATTACATAAGAATTGCTGAATTTTTTTCACACAAAATTATTTAGCTCTGGAGTCTGAAATACAAGTTATATGAATGAAATATTCATTGATTTTGCATAAAGAATCAGATGATTTATATTTCGATACAGTTTTAAATATTTAAGTATAATAAATTACTGTAGTACTGTGATAATGTAAAAGATATTACCACTGAATGAATCACATTTTAGAAATTTTTAAATGAAATTACATTTCAGTTGGAAAGTGTTTCATAATCAATGCTTATGCATGATTGATCTTTCTTGTTGGATATATATTGTAGTTTAAGAAATATTTAATGTCAAAGACTAAATATTTAAGCTGCGAGTTCGCGTTATGGATATACTAATAATAGCAAGACCACAAATTTTTGCAGGACGGAGCCCCCCTATTTTACTTTCCCTGCAATACATGGTAATGTATAGGGAAAGTATTGGAATCATGCCGAAAATCGCAACTCAAGTTTTCGACGGATCTACACGTTTCGAGACCTCTAGAATACGAAAAAACTATTTCTAGCGTGACGTCTGTGTATGTGTCTGTGTGTCTGTCTGTCTGTGCAATGTATGTATCCACGCTAACTCAAAAACTAATGGACCGAATTTTATAAAATTTGGTATGTAGCATCAGGGTCACTTGCATGTGACCCTGATGCTGATTAGTTTTTGGTACTATTCGGAATAAACCAACCCGCCTTTTTTTATGAAATGGCCCTCGAAAATTGCCTGTATCCACTGTAACGAAAAACTAATTGATCAAATTTTACAAAATTTGGTACATAAGTCGCTGGTAGGTCACCCTGGTGCTGATTAGATTTTGATATAATTCGAAAAAGAAGGACCTGCATTTTTTTACGAAATGGCCCGCAAAAACTGTATATTTCAACTCTAATTCAACTAATCGACTAAATTTCATAAAATTTAGTACATAAGTCACTTGCGGTAGACACTAGTGCTGATTCGATTTTGGTACGATTCGGCAAATAACAACCTGCCTTTTTAAAGGCAATGGCCCGCAAAAATTTCATGTTTCCTCAGTAGCTAAAATACTAATTGATCAAATTTCACAAAATTTGGTAGATAAGTTACTTGTGGTACACTCTGGTGCTGATTAGATTTTGGTACGATTCGGAAAAGAACAACCTGCCTTTTTTTACGAAATGGCCCGCAAAAATAGCAAAAATCTAAAAAAAAAAAAAAAAAAAAAAAAAAGACTACGTATGCTGAAATGCATCAATTAAATTCTAGTTTTATACGCAATTTTTGACGAGGAAAAGAATATAACACAATCCGTTATACTTTAGGACTAACCGTTCTCAAGATATTTGAGATTTCTTGCATTTTTGTTACACCGCTATCGGAAAAATGTCCAATTACCAAATAAAAACAAAAATTGAATTAAAAATGCATATTAGTGTTATTTGGTGCAATTAAACTCAATCTAATGAAGTATTAAAGAAATAAAGAAATATGAATTTAAGTCTACAGGGAAAGTCATGTGCTGCCCACATCAGATTTTTTAATTTAGATGTAGTTTTTGAGATATTTTACTTTTTATGCACTTCTGAAGTGAACTTTTGTTTTTCGTGTCGGCACGTCTAGCGATTTCTGTCTCGTACCGTAAAAACTATAGTATACAAGAAAAATATGAAATTTGGTACATTTATAGAGAAATAATAGGGTAACATGATGAAATAAACCGTTTATCGATTTAAACATTAGTTTGTCATGAATTAGTTCACGAAGCAAGCTCATGATCAAGGAATTCAGTTTTTGGATTCCCTGGGCTAAGAAAAATCCCAGCTTTTGCTTCCTGCGGAAAATAGGCAGGGATAAAAAGATATTTTTGAAAGTAGAATTTTTAGGAAAGATAGATATGAAGTAAGTTCTTCGAGCGCAGCGAGTAGAAGGCGAAGCCTCCCGAAGGGGGTTGCGCAAGCGGAGCGAGCAGGGGGCAGAACCCCTCCTAGTAAATTTAAAAGAACTTTAAAATCACGATTTTTATATTGGGAAAAAATATGGAAGCCCTATTTTATTTTGAAGTGGGTCGCGTGATCTCTTCATATAATATGGGTTGAAGACCCAGACCGTCCGATTCATCCGAGGACGTGAGCAGCTATTTGGATGGCCGGCATATAATATGGGTCGAAAATCCAGGCCGTCCGACTCATCCGAAGGTATAGAGCAGCAAAAATGGGCGGCCGGGAAACGGCATATAGTATGGGTTGTTGTTGAAACCCAGACCGTCCGACCTACCAGAAAGGTGTAAGGTAACTGTTTGGACGGTCGGGACATATAGTATGGGTCGAAAGCCCAGACCATTCGGCTCGTCCAAGGACTTAGAGCAGCAAGATGAATGGCCGGAATATAGTATGGGTCGAACGTCGAAAGCCCAGACCATCCGTCTCGTCCGAGGACTTAGAGACATTTGGATGGCCGGCTGAATATAGTATGGGTGTAATTATTCTTTGAATTTTTATTTACTGAACATAATACTGAACATATTTTGCTGAAATTTTTTTTTATATATATTTTACGGTATAATTTGAATATTTTCTAAAATTTTCAAAGCAATTTGTGAATTTTAACTTCGCTTAAAAAATGTTTGAAAAATTAGGTCCTATAGCGTTCAACGTATTTCATTTTTTTTCAACCCGAGTTCAATCCAAAACTAATTGCGTGATGTTATTCATTTACATTCCCGTATGGCCCACAGACCGTCTCAACAACATCATACTAAAATTTCATTTCGATAAAGTCATTTTTACAGCAGTTATCGTGCGAACGGGCAGACAGATAGACAGAATGAACAGTCATAAACACTTTTCAACTATGTTGGAAAGTGTTAAAAACTGCACATGTTTTGCTCCAAGATTTTAACCAATATACGATAAATAATAAAAAGAATTCAAGAATTGCAATTAAGTATGAAATCTGTTAAAGAAATAATTTTAACAATCAGTGATAACGTTTCTGATCAACTCCAAACCTACATTAATAGTTATTATAGGGATTATTTCTCAATTTGTTTCGAGCAAATAATTGGTATTAAATCATCTACTCGATTAGCAATTTTCGCATGTTCCCTAAAAGATCATGAAATGCACGAGGAACTTCAAAAATTAGCAAATGTACCCAAAACATAAGAAGTTATTTAACTTATTATTATGTTTACGATTATTTAACTTCTTATTATTATGTTTATATACGATTCTTTACGATTATTTATTTATTATATATTTACGATTATTTATTATTATATTATTATTATTATTATTATATTTATTATTATTATTATTATTATATTATTTATTATTATTATTTATTATATTATATTTATTATTATTATTATTATTACATTATTTATTATTATTATTTATTATATTATTATTATTATATTATTATATTATTATTATATATATATTATTATTATATTTATTATATTATTTATTATTATTATTATTATATATTATATTTATTATTATTATTTATTATATATCATTATATATTTACGATTATTTAACTTCTTATTATTATGTTTACGAAGTAGTCGTACATGTGTTAAAAAATGAACAGCCATTTCAGTAAAAGTATCTCCATTAGAGCAAACGGAGAATACAATATAACTAGACCAGCTAATATGACTGGACATTGTTATTTAAAAACCATTGGTCATTTAATAATAGGATTCCAGTGTTATTTACCAATAAGTGCTGTGTTCGAAAGCTGGGGGTATCGATTTAAAAGAAATCTCTTATATTAAAACAAGAAAGATCAACCATGCATAAAGCATTGATTATGAAACACTTTCCAACTGCGATGCAATTTTATTTAAACTTCTCTAAAACGCGATACATTCAGCGGTGATATTTTAAAATTATCCTAATACTACAATAATTTATTATACTTGAAAACGTCATCGAAAACAAATGAACTTTATTCAAATGACGTCATCGAAATATAAATCGCCTGGCTCTCTATATAAAAACAGTGAATATTTCATTCACAAACATTTTTCTATTCTTTGGTGATATTTTTAAAATTATCACAATGCTACAATAATTTACTTTACTTAAAAACTTAAAACCATGGAGGTAAAAGTACTTTCTAACCCCATGCTTAAAACTTTATCGAAAGATGCAATATTATAGAATCGTCTGCTTCTCTTCGTAAAATCAATGAATGTTTCAATCATATCAGCTATATTGCAGACTCCAGAGCTAAATAATTTTGCGTTAAAGAAATTCAGCAATTCTTACACAACTCATCTTACAGCTTGATGTGTTTATATTCTCTATAAGTGAAAATTAAGCTTTGTTGTAGAAATTATCAAAGTTTGGTAATCATTTAAACTCCAAAATATTGTAATTGCGTTGGCGCAGTATATAGATGCACAGAAAAAAAAAATAATAAAGCGGTTTTAGGACGGATACAACACATAATATAAATTAAAAATAACTTTAAAAATCACGATTTTGACACAAGATGGATGCCATATTTTATTTTGAAGTGGGTCACGTGATCTTTTCATATAATATGGGTGCAATTATTATTTTAATTTTTTTTAAAAAGCTACAGAACACATTTCGCTGAATTTTTTTTTTATATATTTTATGGGATAACTTCAATATCTCCTAACATTTTCGAAGCAATTTGGGAATTTAAAATTCGGTTAAAAAATATTTGAAAAATTAGGTCCCATAGGGTTCAATGTATTTCATTTTTTCAACCCGGGTTCAATCCAAAACTCATTGGTTGATATTATTACTTTACAATCTCATATATCGCAACGGTCATATTACGCCAGCGTAGCAAGTGGCCCTAAAGTGTACGAGAAGTAAGCTCAACGAACGTTAGCGAGTAGAAATCGATGCCTACAGGCTCACGAAGCGAGTCACGGGTGCTATCGAGCGTAGCGAGCAAGGAGTTAAAACGCCAGAAAGAACAAGAACCCCTAGGAAATCGTGTGAGCCGGCAGGATTGAAATAGCTCGCGAAGCGATTTCCAGGGCTGGTGAATGTAAGTTAATAAGTGGCGGTCCCCAATGGGCGTATTACGTCTGCGTAGCAGGTGGCATTAAAATGCTCGCGAAGCAAGTCTGAGAAGCCTCCCGACTTGCTAAGCTAGTTATTGGATTTGGCGAGCGTAGCGAGCAGGAAGTTGAGACTAACTGGAATATTACGCCTGTGTAGCCGGTAGCACAAAAGTGCTCGCGAAGCGAGCGTTAGCGAGTTGGAGGCAAAGCCTCCCGATTCACAAAGTGAATTACGGGGGGTTGGCAAGTGTAGCGAGCTGGGGACGAAGCCCCCTAGTTTAGAAAAAAATAATGATTATGTTTTTTATGGTTGCAGTGATATGTTTAGTTGCAGTTAAAATTACTGACTTTACGGAGACAGTCATGTGCTATAACCACATCATAATTCCATAGTGCACATTTTTAGGGGTGACTATATCTCTTGGAGGCGTCAGTCCACTCTGGTCGCGTCCTGGCTACAGCCCTGATTGTGTAACAAATGTATTTAAATTAAGCAAATGGTCAAGGACACTCACAAAAAGGGTAAAACAAGAAAGATGGCAACGCTTAACACGTTTCATCAATCACACCAGGCCCTAAAAATAACTCTTGCGTCGACAGGTGTGGCGGGCAAACCGCCGTCAAAACACAGCCATTCTCCCCCCCCCCCCCCCTCCAACTTTTTTCATTGTTCTGAGTTGCGCTGCGAATTAGCAGAGGTGAACGTCATCTCAATCGATCCGTTCGCAGAAGAGTAAAGATATAAAATGCTGTCAAAATTGAGACGTCCATTGGTCAATAGTCCTATCCTTAAAATAGGCCTTTATGCTGAGGTTCCCAATACTTTCAGATTCGTGAGTTGTTTGCAGAATATTTTTTGCGATCTTTTCCGCCGAAATAGCGAACCCCCTCTGCCCCTTGAAGCAACGTTTTTGATCTTGGTTTTTTAATACTGTAACATCAATCTGTGCCAAGGATTCCCAAACGTTTTGCGCGAAGGGCTACATAAGGACATTAAAAGTGCTCAGTGAGCTAGATCGAAAGATATATATATATATATATATATATATATATATATATATATATAATCATATTTATTAATTGCTGCTTATATATATTGGCAACAGTTGATCTCATTTTATGTGCTGCGAATGCCAACAGTAATCTCGTTATTTATAGTTTTAAGAGATGACAGGTGTAGACTTTTCTGAGGTACAATTTATTTTTATTTTTCAATCTTTAAGCTAGTTGGGTCAGTATATGGAGTTTATAGATAATATCTATCTCCATATGCAGAAACAAGCTTGTTATTTTCTGTTTTTTATTTTCAGTTTTTTTATTTTCGAATTTTCACCATTGATATTCGTTGATTATTCATAGTAATATGAATGCATAATTGCATTCATTGATTTATATTTGTTCTCCCCATAATAATTATTTCTCTCTTTTTTCAATTCTGGAAAGTCATAGTGTTTATTTCCCTAACCTTCCTTTTACGTAGTAGATGAAAGGATTTGTTTCTATTTTGTTTTAATTTTGGCTTATTGTATTTATTAGATAATGTTCTATATGTGTTACAAATTATCTCTAAAATATCTTTGGACTTATATACTATTTTTATTCTTTTATTACTCTTGCATTAGCATTAATTTGGTAAATATGCAACGTTTTACTTCTCCCTAGTTATAAATCGTTTGGTCAGTGTTTAAATTTGGATTCATACGTGGTTATCTTATATTTTAAGTTATGGTTATATGTGTTACAATTTATCTCTAATCTTTCATTGGAATTTCATATTATATATATATATATATATATATATATATATATATATAATCTTACCATTTAAATAAAATAATTACCATTTTAATAAAATCCTACCATTTAAATCCTACAACTCGTTTCTATTGTTTAGAAATATAATTCTTAATCAGCTTTTTAGAATATATGGATTATGTGATAAAAAATTCCTTGCTTTACATATTGATAATCTAAAAATTACCAGCAATTTATATAAATATCCCTCTTATTTTGTAAATGGTATAGTTAAAAAATTTAGAATAGCTGGATTTTCTTGAATTTTATTTATTTATTTAATATTGCTTTAAATTTTAGCTTGACATCTCCCTTCTCTTGTTTTAATTATAATTTATACAGCCACTTAGACATTATTAGTCTTCCCATTATTGTCCCTCTAGATGGTATATTATCTCTTGTACATGTCTTTTCGTATTACTGTTATTTATTTCTTACAAATGGCAACAGTATATCTTATTCCTTTGTGCATGGCAACACTTGCCACTTCTTTCTGTGTTCCCGTGCTTACTAGGTTAGTGTGTTTTTTCAGTCAGTTTTATGGTATTCATTTTTCTTTTTATTTTTCTTATTTATGTATGTCGTCCAAGTAGAAATAGTTTATAGATATAATCTATATATTTCTTCAGAAACTATTTTTGTGTTAGCTTCTACAAAAAACTAGGACATGATTACGATTTTTGTAAAAGTGAACAATTCATGATTTAGGCTTAGAGCCTTGTCCACGTGTATAGCTTTTGTGCTTGATTTCGTTTGTTATTCTTTTTTCGATTCCATACCTTTGTATTTTGATACTTTTCATTGTCTTGTTGATTCAATATTTATTTTATTTATTTGGTTTTTTTATTTTTTTCCATTTGCTTAAAGATTTGTTGATTTACACACTTATTTCGTAAGCCTGTTAGATAGGTGAATTTTCGTGTTACAGCTTCTCACTTTTCTTTCATTGGATCTTCAAACCTTTTTTTCTTATATATATATATATATATATATATATATATATATATATATATATATATATATATATATATATATATATATATATATATATATATATATATATATATATATATTGGAAATATATAATAACCAATTCAAGTAATTACGAAATATTAAAATCATCAAAGCAGTTAAACAACGGCCATAACGCCGAAATAAGAAATGTACAGCACTGGCTTAACTTTGAAGATTAATTAGACTAGACTCTTCTTCAGGTCTGAGTATCTAACTCTAATTAACCCAAACACATGCTTGTTTCAGCAATTAATAAATATAAGTTTTTTTTTCGTTAGGCAGCAATGGAATCCAAAAAGTGTTACATATTAAACTAAAGCATAAGTTTAAAAAATAAAATTATTCAAGGGATCATCGTTTAATATTGAATGACATTTTTATTTAGTATGTTTCAATCTAGGGAATGGTTGCTGGCAAATATAAATGCTAAACATGAAAATTATTATTATTTGCGTTGCAAAAGTCATTCTTATATTATCTATTTTTTGGTGACAAAAAATAGAATTTTGAGTCAACCGCTTCACTGATTATCCCGAGTTGACTCGTGTTAGTATATTTTGCAAATAAATATTATCCCCAGAAAACTCGGGGATAGAATTTCTTTTTTACTTTCATTATATACATAATGTATAAGGAAAGTATTGAGACGGGGTCGAAAATTCAAATTCGAGTTTTCGACGGGAGAGCACGTTTCAAGCATCCCAGATCACGAATCAAACATTATTGAAGTGGTGTCTGTGTGTGTGTGAAAGTATGTGTGTGTGTGTGTGTCAGTCAGTCAGTCTGTGGAGACGATAACTAACGAACGAATGGACCGATTAGAACGAAATTTGGTACAACTCACAATTCGTAAACACTGGAAGCCTATTGTTTTTATACGCAATCGAATGTTGAGAACCCCCCCTAAATTTTCGAGTGAAATTTTGAAAAAATCGTCAAAAAATCAAAATCGCTAATAAAGTTACGCAAATAGACATTTCTTATGTAATTTTTCATTAGAAAACGATTGACATAAATTTTAGAACGCTAACATGAACCGTTCTTGAGATATTGCACATTTTTAAAAAAAATTATCAAAAAGTCATATAAAATAAAAAAAAAAATATTTTCTATTGAGAAACATGTTCACGTTTCATATGTAATAACCATGCGATAAATTAGGTGACATCATTCTCGTGGATCTAACTCGTTCCATTCATGAAAAAAGATACATTGAGTAATACTTTTGTATTTGAACGCCAATAGTCATTTATCTGTTGTAAGAATAACTTATTTCTTCGTCCATAACGTTTGGCGAGATTTTGGCGAGGAATTTAATGAAATGTCGCCAACTTGGCGACTTTTTTAAATGTTGCTAAATTAACGAAAAATTCGCCAAATGGATAAAAATGACGCTAAATCAATGACGACTCATTGATGATGACGACATGGAAAATGACGACTCATTGACGAAAATTCAATATCATGGAAAGAATATAAATAACTACTATAAAAATAATCTATTTTTTTTTTACTGTAAAAGTAGTAAATTCATTGCATTATATAAGGAAAGTCATGTGCTGCCCACATCAGACTTTTTTCGATGTGATTTGTATCGACGTGGTTTAACGTGGGTTGAAGGTAATTGAGGGATAAAAGAGTATTCCTGCACCGATTGGCAAGTTGCTAACTTGGTGACTATTTTAAATATTGCCAAAGTGACAAAAATGTCGCCAGATTGATAAAAATGCCGCCATATGTGAAATAATGTTTCATAAATTCTGATTTTCGTCATATGAGGGGCATACCTTCTAGTATTTATGAAATGCTCATCTCTCCGTTTGTCTGTAACACTTGGTGATTATTTGGTGAACTTGGCGAATAATTTAGCAAAGTATCGCCAACTTGACAATATTTCGCCCCAGATGGACAAAAATAGCGTCAAAATTGCAAAAATGACGTTAAATTAATGAAAATGACGCCTAATTGATGAATTCATTATTAAAATATTTTAATATATGGACTATATTGCTTACTGAAGATGCAATCAATATTGATAATTGTTTATTTAGAGTCGTGGGAAAAGTAAATTAATTGGGTACTTTGAAATAATTTTACATGTTGTCATCCGGAAAATCGTCAAATGATAAACCGTGGATCACATTACCGTGGATCTTATACATTAATTTTGGACTGTAAAAGCAGTAAATTCATTGCATTATATAATGAAAGTCATGTGCTGCACACAACAGATTTTTTTTGGTATATATTGATCATATTTCATAGCGCTTTCATTTTGGCATATATTGATCACATTTTATAGAGCTTTCATTTTACAATATATTGATCCAATTTCATATTTTTTGTAAATTTGTTCACGAATGGGACAAAGATGCTTTATTCTTCAGATGATGCCAGTCAAGATAAATTTGTACAGCGAAAACGGAGATTCTTTTGCTTCATTTTAGGTGAATAAAATTAAATAGTTGAATATAATATTTTGAATAAACAATGCCATTTAGAATACTACAGGAATTTGGACATAATTGTGAATTTTAAGTTTGTTTATATTATATATTTTGTACGAAGAAATGTGAAATAAAAATCGTCTGCTGCCTACTCAAAATCCTTTTTTTTTTTTTTTTTTTTTTTAAATATTTTGTTCTCGTTTCGTTAAGAATTCTGTCATGGGCGTGTCACCCTAAGCGCCGTCAAAACAAGGAAACATTTTTTTTTTTCTTACTCTCGCACTCGGTGAGTTTGTCGCTCCAATTTGAGTAACACATCGATCGCCGAGTTCGCGTGAATGTGGGCAGAATCGATACGTGACGACTGACGACTATCTCGAACCAGCGGTAGACGCACTGAGAGAGTCCCGCCAGCAATTAAAGTAGAAAAGAAGTTCTCAATAGACCCAGGATAGGAATTGCAATCTTGCACGTTTTTTCCTCTCAATCCCGGGATTTCAGGATCAGTGTTTCTTGCAGGACTTTTTGGCGAAGGGGGGGAGGGTGAAATTTTAGGGAGACAAGTTTTGCCCTATATAAATTATCTAAATGATGTGTCACATAAATTGAAACTAGGTTAACATAAAATGCCTCCGGGAGGGGGGGGGGGGGGCAGAGTTATGCCTGAAAGAAACACTGTTCATGATTAGGAATTTAGGAGGTTCCAGGTTTTATTTTAATTCTATCAAAAGACGCTATATTTTATACTTTCGATTTTAAATTTATTCTTCAATAATTACTACACATATTTAAACGATTGCATTTTGAATAAATCCTTCTGTACAATAAATTTGCTGGTATAAAGAATATTAGTACGATATTTTTCTGTTAATTTTTATACTTTCCCTGTATACAAAGATAGTATAATGTATAGGGAAATTATTGTAACAGTATTGAAAATTCGAATTTTTTACGGAAGAGCACGTTTTAGCATCTTTGAGCTCGAATCGAAAGTTTTTGAGGTGATGTCTGTGTGTGTTTGTGTGTATATTTGTATGTATGTACGTGTGTATGTGTGTGTATGTATAGTGTGTGTATGTGTATGTATGTGTAAATATGTATGTGTGTATATATGTATGTGTGTGTGTATGTATGAGTGTGTGTGTGTATGAGTGTGTGTGTGTGTATGAGTGTGTGTGTGTGTATGTTTGTGCGTCTGTGTGCGTGAAACGACATTTCACGAACGAATGGAGCGTATTCAATGTATTTTGGTACGATTATTATAATTAAAATGCTCAGCAGGCACCAGTCAAGTTGTGTTCAAAATTTAACGTGCAATGTTGAAAGCTCTGACGGACACATTTCATACCCGAACCATCCAGTGGTTTTTTCAACCCTCTCAGTATCTCAAAAACGAAATGGAGTAGACTGCTCATTTTCGAACTTTGTGACAGGTAGGCGTGATGCGACAAGACGTTATTATTTTGTGTAGCCAGCCAATTTTTTGTATCAACGCGTCAAACAATCGTGTATCAATCGTGTATCAACGCGATAGTACGTTTTGTTTTACTATAAAATTTCGATTTTTGCACCTAAATTCAGATACAGAAATTTCTCAATAATCAAATTTTAAATAACTAATATAGTATATATAATTAAAAATAATGACAAACTTTCAGGTGTGATAGAATACACCAAAACAAACACTTTTCATCGTCGCAAGTGCAGCGGTTACGCTCTAGTCTAGAGCAGTGTTTCCCAACCTTTTTTGTGCCATGTCCCACCTAAGCCTTTCTAAAATTCTTATGCCCCCGATGTAACATATACATAATTTTTAATATTCAAAAATTGAATTGTTCACTGAAGAAACTTAAATGATAGGTTTTAGAAAGAAATCACTCCCTCTAGAGTCTAGAGGGCTCTTTAGGGCACGCGTTTAAAAGCGGTGGTTTTCGCATGTTAGGCCATTAGCGATTTAGAATGGATCGGTATACAGATGTGGAGAAGGCGGACATGCATTTTGTCTACGGTCTCGACAAAGGTAATGGCAAAGGAAACGCAAAGGCTTTACCGAGGGCGCTTCCCACAACACGCGTGTTCCCGATCACTGAATGTTTTCTCGCTTGTACCGCCAACTGACTAAAAAGTGGTCCTTCAGTACTGCCATGCATTTGTTTTGACTTAAATAAAGCTTTGTCTCAATGTTTTGTACCAGTCCTGTTTTTGACTTAAATAAAGCTTTGTCTCAATGTTTTGTACCAGTCCTGTTTTTGAATAAAGTAAGACTGAATAAAGTAAGACTGAATAAAGTAAGACTAAGACTTTGAATGTTTACTCGCTTGTACCGCCAACTGACTAAAAAGTGGTCCTTCAGTACTGCCATGCATTTGTTTTGACTTAAATAAAGCTTTGTCTCAATGTTTTGTACCAGTCCTGTTTTTGAATAAAGTAAGACTGAATAAAGTAAGACTGAATAAAGTAAGACTAAGACTTTGAATGTTTACTCGCTTGTACCGCCAACTGACTAAAAAGTGGTCCTTCAGTACTGCCATGCATTTGTTTTGACTTAAATAAAGCTTTGTCTCAATGTTTTGTACCAGTCCTGTTTTTGAATAAAGTAAGACTGAATAAAGTAAGACTGAATAAAGTAAGACTAAGACTTTGAATGTTTACTCGCTTGTACCGCCAACTGACTAAAAAGTGGTCCTTCAGTACTGCCATGCATTTGTTTTGACTTAAATAAAGCTTTGTCTCAATGTTTTGTACCAGTCCTGTTTTTGAATAAAGTAAGACTGAATAAAGTAAGACTGAATAAAGTAAGACTAAGACTTTGAATGTTTACTCGCTTGTACCGCCAACTGACTAAAAAGTGGTCCTTCAGTACTGCCATGCATTTGTTTTGACTTAAATAAAGCTTTGTCTCAATGTTTTGTACCAGTCCTGTTTTTGAATAAAGTAAGACTGAATAAAGTAAGACTGAATAAAGTAAGACTAAGACTTTGAATGTTTACTCGCTTGTACCGCCAACTGACTAAAAAGTGGTCCTTCAGTACTGCCATGCATTTGTTTTGACTTAAATAAAGCTTTGTCTCAATGTTTTGTACCAGTCCTGTTTTTGAATAAAGTAAGACTGAATAAAGTAAGACTGAATAAAGTAAGACTAAGACTTTGAATGTTTACTCGCTTGTACCGCCAACTGACTAAAAAGTGGTCCTTCAGTACTGCCATGCATTTGTTTTGACTTAAATAAAGCTTTGTCTCAATGTTTTGTACCAGTCCTGTTTTTGAATAAAGTAAGACTGAATAAAGTAAGACTGAATAAAGTAAGACTAAGACTTTGAATGTTTACTCGCTTGTACCGCCAACTGACTAAAAAGTGGTCCTTCAGTACTGCCATGCATTTGTTTTGACTTAAATAAAGCTTTGTCTCAATGTTTTGTACCAGTCCTGTTTTTGAATAAAGTAAGACTGAATAAAGTAAGACTGAATAAAGTAAGACTAAGACTTTGAATGTTTACTCGCTTGTACCGCCAACTGACTAAAAAGTGGTCCTTCAGTACTGCCATGCATTTGTTTTGACTTAAATAAAGCTTTGTCTCAATGTTTTGTACCAGTCCTGTTTTTGAATAAAGTAAGACTGAATAAAGTAAGACTGAATAAAGTAAGACTAAGACTTTGAATGTTTACTCGCTTGTACCGCCAACTGACTAAAAAGTGGTCCTTCAGTACTGCCATGCATTTGTTTTGACTTAAATAAAGCTTTGTCTCAATGTTTTGTACCAGTCCTGTTTTTGAATAAAGTAAGACTGAATAAAGTAAGACTGAATAAAGTAAGACTAAGACTTTGAATGTTTACTCGCTTGTACCGCCAACTGACTAAAAAGTGGTCCTTCAGTACTGCCATGCATTTGTTTTGACTTAAATAAAGCTTTGTCTCAATGTTTTGTACCAGTCCTGTTTTTGAATAAAGTAAGACTGAATAAAGTAAGACTGAATAAAGTAAGACTAAGACTTTGAATGTTTACTCGCTTGTACCGCCAACTGACTAAAAAGTGGTCCTTCAGTACTGCCATGCATTTGTTTTGACTTAAATAAAGCTTTGTCTCAATGTTTTGTACCAGTCCTGTTTTTGAATAAAGTAAGACTGAATAAAGTAAGACTGAATAAAGTAAGACTAAGACTTTGAATGTTTACTCGCTTGTACCGCCAACTGACTAAAAAGTGGTCCTTCAGTACTGCCATGCATTTGTTTTGACTTAAATAAAGCTTTGTCTCAATGTTTTGTACCAGTCCTGTTTTTGAATAAAGTAAGACTGAATAAAGTAAGACTGAATAAAGTAAGACTAAGACTTTGAATGTTTACTCGCTTGTACCGCCAACTGACTAAAAAGTGGTCCTTCAGTACTGCCATGCATTTGTTTTGACTTAAATAAAGCTTTGTCTCAATGTTTTGTACCAGTCCTGTTTTTGAATAAAGTAAGACTGAATAAAGTAAGACTGAATAAAGTAAGACTAAGACTTTGAATGTTTACTCGCTTGTACCGCCAACTGACTAAAAAGTGGTCCTTCAGTACTGCCATGCATTTGTTTTGACTTAAATAAAGCTTTGTCTCAATGTTTTGTACCAGTCCTGTTTTTGACTTAAATAAAGCTTTGTCTCAATGTTTTGTACCAGTCCTGTTTTTGAATAAAGTAAGACTGAATAAAGTAAGACTGAATAAAGTAAGACTAAGACTTTGAATGTTTACTCGCTTGTACCGCCAACTGACTAAAAAGTGGTCCTTCAGTACTGCCATGCATTTGTTTTGACTTAAATAAAGCTTTGTCTCAATGTTTTGTACCAGTCCTGTTTTTGACTTAAATAAAGCTTTGTCTCAATGTTTTGTACCAGTCCTGTTTTTGAATAAAGTAAGACTGAATAAAGTAAGACTAAGACTTTGAATGTTTACTCGCTTGTACCGCCAACTGACTAAAAAGTGGTCCTTCAGTACTGCCATGCATTTGTTTTGACTTAAATAAAGCTTTGTCTCAATGTTTTGTACCAGTCCTGTTTTTGACTTAAATAAAGCTTTGTCTCAATGTTTTGTACCAGTCCTGTTTTTGAATAAAGTAAGACTGAATAAAGTAAGACTAAGACTTTGAATGTTTACTCGCTTGTACCGCCAACTGACTAAAAAGTGGTCCTTCAGTACTGCCATGCATTTGTTTTGACTTAAATAAAGCTTTGTCTCAATGTTTTGTACCAGTCCTGTTTTTGACTTAAATAAAGCTTTGTCTCAATGTTTTGTACCAGTCCTGTTTTTGAATAAAGTAAGACTGAATAAAGTAAGACTAAGACTTTGAATGTTTACTCGCTTGTACCGCCAACTGACTAAAAAGTGGTCCTTCAGTACTGCCATGCATTTGTTTTGACTTAAATAAAGCTTTGTCTCAATGTTTTGTACCAGTCCTGTTTTTGACTTAAATAAAGCTTTGTCTCAATGTTTTGTACCAGTCCTGTTTTTGACTTAAATAAAGCTTTGTCTCAATGTTTTGTACCAGTCCTGTTTTTGAATAAAGTAAGACTGAATAAAGTAAGACTAAGACTTTGAATGTTTACTCGCTTGTACCGCCAACTGACTAAAAAGTGGTCCTTCAGTACTGCCATGCATTTGTTTTGACTTAAATAAAGCTTTGTCTCAATGTTTTGTACCAGTCCTGTTTTTGACTTAAATAAAGCTTTGTCTCAATGTTTTGTACCAGTCCTGTTTTTGACTTAAATAAAGCTTTGTCTCAATGTTTTGTACCAGTCCTGTTTTTGAATAAAGTAAGACTGAATAAAGTAAGACTAAGACTTTGAATGTTTACTCGCTTGTACCGCCAACTGACTAAAAAGTGGTCCTTCAGTACTGCCATGCATTTGTTTTGACTTAAATAAAGCTTTGTCTCAATGTTTTGTACCAGTCCTGTTTTTGACTTAAATAAAGCTTTGTCTCAATGTTTTGTACCAGTCCTGTTTTTGACTTAAATAAAGCTTTGTCTCAATGTTTTGTACCAGTCCTGTTTTTGAATAAAGTAAGACTGAATAAAGTAAGACTAAGACTTTGAATGTTTACTCGCTTGTACCGCCAACTGACTAAAAAGTGGTCCTTCAGTACTGCCATGCATTTGTTTTGACTTAAATAAAGCTTTGTCTCAATGTTTTGTACCAGTCCTGTTTTTGACTTAAATAAAGCTTTGTCTCAATGTTTTGTACCAGTCCTGTTTTTGAATAAAGTAAGACTGAATAAAGTAAGACTAAGACTTTGAATGTTTACTCGCTTGTACCGCCAACTGACTAAAAAGTGGTCCTTCAGTACTGCCATGCATTTGTTTTGACTTAAATAAAGCTTTGTCTCAATGTTTTGTACCAGTCCTGTTTTTGAATAAAGTAAGACTGAATAAAGTAAGACTGAATAAAGTAAGACTAAGACTTTGAATGTTTACTCGCTTGTACCGCCAACTGACTAAAAAGTGGTCCTTCAGTACTGCCATGCATTTGTTTTGACTTAAATAAAGCTTTGTCTCAATGTTTTGTACCAGTCCTGTTTTTGACTTAAATAAAGCTTTGTCTCAATGTTTTGTACCAGTCCTGTTTTTGAATAAAGTAAGACTGAATAAAGTAAGACTGAATAAAGTAAGACTAAGACTTTGAATGTTTACTCGCTTGTACCGCCAACTGACTAAAAAGTGGTCCTTCAGTACTGCCATGCATTTGTTTTGACTTAAATAAAGCTTTGTCTCAATGTTTTGTACCAGTCCTGTTTTTGAATAAAGTAAGACTGAATAAAGTAAGACTGAATAAAGTAAGACTAAGACTTTGAATGTTTACTCGCTTGTACCGCCAACTGACTAAAAAGTGGTCCTTCAGTACTGCCATGCATTTGTTTTGACTTAAATAAAGCTTTGTCTCAATGTTTTGTACCAGTCCTGTTTTTGACTTAAATAAAGCTTTGTCTCAATGTTTTGTACCAGTCCTGTTTTTGAATAAAGTAAGACTGAATAAAGTAAGACTGAATAAAGTAAGACTAAGACTTTGAATGTTTACTCGCTTGTACCGCCAACTGACTAAAAAGTGGTCCTTCAGTACTGCCATGCATTTGTTTTGACTTAAATAAAGCTTTGTCTCAATGTTTTGTACCAGTCCTGTTTTTGAATAAAGTAAGACTGAATAAAGTAAGACTGAATAAAGTAAGACTAAGACTTTGAATGTTTACTCGCTTGTACCGCCAACTGACTAAAAAGTGGTCCTTCAGTACTGCCATGCATTTGTTTTGACTTAAATAAAGCTTTGTCTCAATGTTTTGTACCAGTCCTGTTTTTGAATAAAGTAAGACTGAATAAAGTAAGACTAAGACTTTGAATGTTTACTCGCTTGTACCGCCAACTGACTAAAAAGTGGTCCTTCAGTACTGCCATGCATTTGTTTTGACTTAAATAAAGCTTTGTCTCAATGTTTTGTACCAGTCCTGTTTTTGAATAAAGTAAGACTGAATAAAGTAAGACTGAATAAAGTAAGACTAAGACTTTGAATGTTTACTCGCTTGTACCGCCAACTGACTAAAAAGTGGTCCTTCAGTACTGCCATGCATTTGTTTTGACTTAAATAAAGCTTTGTCTCAATGTTTTGTACCAGTCCTGTTTTTGAATAAAGTAAGACTGAATAAAGTAAGACTGAATAAAGTAAGACTAAGACTTTGAATGTTTACTCGCTTGTACCGCCAACTGACTAAAAAGTGGTCCTTCAGTACTGCCATGCATTTGTTTTGACTTAAATAAAGCTTTGTCTCAATGTTTTGTACCAGTCCTGTTTTTGAATAAAGTAAGACTGAATAAAGTAAGACTGAATAAAGTAAGACTAAGACTTTGAATGTTTACTCGCTTGTACCGCCAACTGACTAAAAAGTGGTCCTTCAGTACTGCCATGCATTTGTTTTGACTTAAATAAAGCTTTGTCTCAATGTTTTGTACCAGTCCTGTTTTTGAATAAAGTAAGACTGAATAAAGTAAGACTGAATAAAGTAAGACTAAGACTTTGAATGTTTACTCGCTTGTACCGCCAACTGACTAAAAAGTGGTCCTTCAGTACTGCCATGCATTTGTTTTGACTTAAATAAAGCTTTGTCTCAATGTTTTGTACCAGTCCTGTTTTTGACTTAAATAAAGCTTTGTCTCAATGTTTTGTACCAGTCCTGTTTTTGAATAAAGTAAGACTGAATAAAGTAAGACTGAATAAAGTAAGACTAAGACTTTGAATGTTTACTCGCTTGTACCGCCAACTGACTAAAAAGTGGTCCTTCAGTACTGCCATGCATTTGTTTTGACTTAAATAAAGCTTTGTCTCAATGTTTTGTACCAGTCCTGTTTTTGACTTAAATAAAGCTTTGTCTCAATGTTTTGTACCAGTCCTGTTTTTGAATAAAGTAAGACTGAATAAAGTAAGACTGAATAAAGTAAGACTAAGACTTTGAATGTTTACTCGCTTGTACCGCCAACTGACTAAAAAGTGGTCCTTCAGTACTGCCATGCATTTGTTTTGACTTAAATAAAGCTTTGTCTCAATGTTTTGTACCAGTCCTGTTTTTGAATAAAGTAAGACTGAATAAAGTAAGACTGAATAAAGTAAGACTAAGACTTTGAATGTTTACTCGCTTGTACCGCCAACTGACTAAAAAGTGGTCCTTCAGTACTGCCATGCATTTGTTTTGACTTAAATAAAGCTTTGTCTCAATGTTTTGTACCAGTCCTGTTTTTGACTTAAATAAAGCTTTGTCTCAATGTTTTGTACCAGTCCTGTTTTTGAATAAAGTAAGACTGAATAAAGTAAGACTGAATAAAGTAAGACTAAGACTTTGAATGTTTACTCGCTTGTACCGCCAACTGACTAAAAAGTGGTCCTTCAGTACTGCCATGCATTTGTTTTGACTTAAATAAAGCTTTGTCTCAATGTTTTGTACCAGTCCTGTTTTTGAATAAAGTAAGACTGAATAAAGTAAGACTGAATAAAGTAAGACTAAGACTTTGAATGTTTACTCGCTTGTACCGCCAACTGACTAAAAAGTGGTCCTTCAGTACTGCCATGCATTTGTTTTGACTTAAATAAAGCTTTGTCTCAATGTTTTGTACCAGTCCTGTTTTTGAATAAAGTAAGACTGAATAAAGTAAGACTGAATAAAGTAAGACTAAGACTTTGAATGTTTACTCGCTTGTACCGCCAACTGACTAAAAAGTGGTCCTTCAGTACTGCCATGCATTTGTTTTGACTTAAATAAAGCTTTGTCTCAATGTTTTGTACCAGTCCTGTTTTTGAATAAAGTAAGACTGAATAAAGTAAGACTGAATAAAGTAAGACTAAGACTTTGAATGTTTACTCGCTTGTACCGCCAACTGACTAAAAAGTGGTCCTTCAGTACTGCCATGCATTTGTTTTGACTTAAATAAAGCTTTGTCTCAATGTTTTGTACCAGTCCTGTTTTTGACTTAAATAAAGCTTTGTCTCAATGTTTTGTACCAGTCCTGTTTTTGAATAAAGTAAGACTGAATAAAGTAAGACTGAATAAAGTAAGACTAAGACTTTGAATGTTTACTCGCTTGTACCGCCAACTGACTAAAAAGTGGTCCTTCAGTACTGCCATGCATTTGTTTTGACTTAAATAAAGCTTTGTCTCAATGTTTTGTACCAGTCCTGTTTTTGACTTAAATAAAGCTTTGTCTCAATGTTTTGTACCAGTCCTGTTTTTGAATAAAGTAAGACTGAATAAAGTAAGACTGAATAAAGTAAGACTAAGACTTTGAATGTTTACTCGCTTGTACCGCCAACTGACTAAAAAGTGGTCCTTCAGTACTGCCATGCATTTGTTTTGACTTAAATAAAGCTTTGTCTCAATGTTTTGTACCAGTCCTGTTTTTGAATAAAGTAAGACTGAATAAAGTAAGACTGAATAAAGTAAGACTAAGACTTTGAATGTTTACTCGCTTGTACCGCCAACTGACTAAAAAGTGGTCCTTCAGTACTGCCATGCATTTGTTTTGACTTAAATAAAGCTTTGTCTCAATGTTTTGTACCAGTCCTGTTTTTGAATAAAGTAAGACTGAATAAAGTAAGACTGAATAAAGTAAGACTAAGACTTTGAATGTTTACTCGCTTGTACCGCCAACTGACTAAAAAGTGGTCCTTCAGTACTGCCATGCATTTGTTTTGACTTAAATAAAGCTTTGTCTCAATGTTTTGTACCAGTCCTGTTTTTGAATAAAGTAAGACTGAATAAAGTAAGACTGAATAAAGTAAGACTAAGACTTTGAATGTTTACTCGCTTGTACCGCCAACTGACTAAAAAGTGGTCCTTCAGTACTGCCATGCATTTGTTTTGACTTAAATAAAGCTTTGTCTCAATGTTTTGTACCAGTCCTGTTTTTGAATAAAGTAAGACTGAATAAAGTAAGACTAAGACTTTGAATGTTTACTCGCTTGTACCGCCAACTGACTAAAAAGTGGTCCTTCAGTACTGCCATGCATTTGTTTTGACTTAAATAAAGCTTTGTCTCAATGTTTTGTACCAGTCCTGTTTTTGAATAAAGTAAGACTGAATAAAGTAAGACTGAATAAAGTAAGACTAAGACTTTGAATGTTTACTCGCTTGTACCGCCAACTGACTAAAAAGTGGTCCTTCAGTACTGCCATGCATTTGTTTTGACTTAAATAAAGCTTTGTCTCAATGTTTTGTACCAGTCCTGTTTTTGAATAAAGTAAGACTGAATAAAGTAAGACTGAATAAAGTAAGACTAAGACTTTGAATGTTTACTCGCTTGTACCGCCAACTGACTAAAAAGTGGTCCTTCAGTACTGCCATGCATTTGTTTTGACTTAAATAAAGCTTTGTCTCAATGTTTTGTACCAGTCCTGTTTTTGAATAAAGTAAGACTGAATAAAGTAAGACTGAATAAAGTAAGACTAAGACTTTGAATGTTTACTCGCTTGTACCGCCAACTGACTAAAAAGTGGTCCTTCAGTACTGCCATGCATTTGTTTTGACTTAAATAAAGCTTTGTCTCAATGTTTTGTACCAGTCCTGTTTTTGAATAAAGTAAGACTGAATAAAGTAAGACTGAATAAAGTAAGACTAAGACTTTGAATGTTTACTCGCTTGTACCGCCAACTGACTAAAAAGTGGTCCTTCAGTACTGCCATGCATTTGTTTTGACTTAAATAAAGCTTTGTCTCAATGTTTTGTACCAGTCCTGTTTTTGACTTAAATAAAGCTTTGTCTCAATGTTTTGTACCAGTCCTGTTTTTGAATAAAGTAAGACTGAATAAAGTAAGACTAAGACTTTGAATGTTTACTCGCTTGTACCGCCAACTGACTAAAAAGTGGTCCTTCAGTACTGCCATGCATTTGTTTTGACTTAAATAAAGCTTTGTCTCAATGTTTTGTACCAGTCCTGTTTTTGAATAAAGTAAGACTGAATAAAGTAAGACTGAATAAAGTAAGACTAAGACTTTGAATGTTTACTCGCTTGTACCGCCAACTGACTAAAAAGTGGTCCTTCAGTACTGCCATGCATTTGTTTTGACTTAAATAAAGCTTTGTCTCAATGTTTTGTACCAGTCCTGTTTTTGACTTAAATAAAGCTTTGTCTCAATGTTTTGTACCAGTCCTGTTTTTGACTTAAATAAAGCTTTGTCTCAATGTTTTGTACCAGTCCTGTTTTTGACTTAAATAAAGCTTTGTCTCAATGTTTTGTACCAGTCCTGTTTTTGACTTAAATAAAGCTTTGTCTCAATGTTTTGTACCAGTCCTGTTTTTGACTTAAATAAAGCTTTGTCTCAATGTTTTGTACCAGTCCTGTTTTTGACTTAAATAAAGCTTTGTCTCAATGTTTTGTACCAGTCCTGTTTTTGACTTAAATAAAGCTTTGTCTCAATGTTTTGTACCAGTCCTGTTTTTGACTTAAATAAAGCTTTGTCTCAATGTTTTGTACCAGTCCTGTTTTTGACTTAAATAAAGCTTTGTCTCAATGTTTTGTACCAGTCCTGTTTTTGACTTAAATAAAGCTTTGTCTCAATGTTTTGTACCAGTCCTGTTTTTGACTTAAATAAAGCTTTGTCTCAATGTTTTGTACCAGTCCTGTTTTTGACTTAAATAAAGCTTTGTCTCAATGTTTTGTACCAGTCCTGTTTTTGACTTAAATAAAGCTTTGTCTCAATGTTTTGTACCAGTCCTGTTTTTGACTTAAATAAAGCTTTGTCTCAATGTTTTGTACCAGTCCTGTTTTTGACTTAAATAAAGCTTTGTCTCAATGTTTTGTACCAGTCCTGTTTTTGACTTAAATAAAGCTTTGTCTCAATGTTTTGTACCAGTCCTGTTTTTGACTTAAATAAAGCTTTGTCTCAATGTTTTGTACCAGTCCTGTTTTTGACTTAAATAAAGCTTTGTCTCAATGTTTTGTACCAGTCCTGTTTTTGACTTAAATAAAGCTTTGTCTCAATGTTTTGTACCAGTCCTGTTTTTGACTTAAATAAAGCTTTGTCTCAATGTTTTGTACCAGTCCTGTTTTTGACTTAAATAAAGCTTTGTCTCAATGTTTTGTACCAGTCCTGTTTTTGACTTAAATAAAGCTTTGTCTCAATGTTTTGTACCAGTCCTGTTTTTGACTTAAATAAAGCTTTGTCTCAATGTTTTGTACCAGTCCTGTTTTTGACTTAAATAAAGCTTTGTCTCAATGTTTTGTACCAGTCCTGTTTTTGACTTAAATAAAGCTTTGTCTCAATGTTTTGTACCAGTCCTGTTTTTGAATAAAGTAAGACTGAATAAAGTAAGACTGAATAAAGTAAGACTAAGACTTTGAATGTTTACTCGCTTGTACCGCCAACTGACTAAAAAGTGGTCCTTCAGTACTGCCATGCATTTGTTTTGACTTAAATAAAGCTTTGTCTCAATGTTTTGTACCAGTCCTGTTTTTGACTTAAATAAAGCTTTGTCTCAATGTTTTGTACCAGTCCTGTTTTTGACTTAAATAAAGCTTTGTCTCAATGTTTTGTACCAGTCCTGTTTTTGACTTAAATAAAGCTTTGTCTCAATGTTTTGTACCAGTCCTGTTTTTGACTTAAATAAAGCTTTGTCTCAATGTTTTGTACCAGTCCTGTTTTTGACTTAAATAAAGCTTTGTCTCAATGTTTTGTACCAGTCCTGTTTTTGACTTAAATAAAGCTTTGTCTCAATGTTTTGTACCAGTCCTGTTTTTGACTTAAATAAAGCTTTGTCTCAATGTTTTGTACCAGTCCTGTTTTTGACTTAAATAAAGCTTTGTCTCAATGTTTTGTACCAGTCCTGTTTTTGACTTAAATAAAGCTTTGTCTCAATGTTTTGTACCAGTCCTGTTTTTGACTTAAATAAAGCTTTGTCTCAATGTTTTGTACCAGTCCTGTTTTTGACTTAAATAAAGCTTTGTCTCAATGTTTTGTACCAGTCCTGTTTTTGACTTAAATAAAGCTTTGTCTCAATGTTTTGTACCAGTCCTGTTTTTGACTTAAATAAAGCTTTGTCTCAATGTTTTGTACCAGTCCTGTTTTTGACTTAAATAAAGCTTTGTCTCAATGTTTTGTACCAGTCCTGTTTTTGACTTAAATAAAGCTTTGTCTCAATGTTTTGTACCAGTCCTGTTTTTGACTTAAATAAAGCTTTGTCTCAATGTTTTGTACCAGTCCTGTTTTTGAATAAAGTAAGACTGAATAAAGTAAGACTGAATAAAGTAAGACTAAGACTTTGAATGTTTACTCGCTTGTACCGCCAACTGACTAAAAAGTGGTCCTTCAGTACTGCCATGCATTTGTTTTGACTTAAATAAAGCTTTGTCTCAATGTTTTGTACCAGTCCTGTTTTTGACTTAAATAAAGCTTTGTCTCAATGTTTTGTACCAGTCCTGTTTTTGACTTAAATAAAGCTTTGTCTCAATGTTTTGTACCAGTCCTGTTTTTGACTTAAATAAAGCTTTGTCTCAATGTTTTGTACCAGTCCTGTTTTTGACTTAAATAAAGCTTTGTCTCAATGTTTTGTACCAGTCCTGTTTTTGACTTAAATAAAGCTTTGTCTCAATGTTTTGTACCAGTCCTGTTTTTGACTTAAATAAAGCTTTGTCTCAATGTTTTGTACCAGTCCTGTTTTTGACTTAAATAAAGCTTTGTCTCAATGTTTTGTACCAGTCCTGTTTTTGACTTAAATAAAGCTTTGTCTCAATGTTTTGTACCAGTCCTGTTTTTGACTTAAATAAAGCTTTGTCTCAATGTTTTGTACCAGTCCTGTTTTTGACTTAAATAAAGCTTTGTCTCAATGTTTTGTACCAGTCCTGTTTTTGACTTAAATAAAGCTTTGTCTCAATGTTTTGTACCAGTCCTGTTTTTGACTTAAATAAAGCTTTGTCTCAATGTTTTGTACCAGTCCTGTTTTTGACTTAAATAAAGCTTTGTCTCAATGTTTTGTACCAGTCCTGTTTTTGACTTAAATAAAGCTTTGTCTCAATGTTTTGTACCAGTCCTGTTTTTGACTTAAATAAAGCTTTGTCTCAATGTTTTGTACCAGTCCTGTTTTTGACTTAAATAAAGCTTTGTCTCAATGTTTTGTACCAGTCCTGTTTTTGAATAAAGTAAGACTGAATAAAGTAAGACTGAATAAAGTAAGACTAAGACTTTGAATGTTTACTCGCTTGTACCGCCAACTGACTAAAAAGTGGTCCTTCAGTACTGCCATGCATTTGTTTTGACTTAAATAAAGCTTTGTCTCAATGTTTTGTACCAGTCCTGTTTTTGACTTAAATAAAGCTTTGTCTCAATGTTTTGTACCAGTCCTGTTTTTGACTTAAATAAAGCTTTGTCTCAATGTTTTGTACCAGTCCTGTTTTTGACTTAAATAAAGCTTTGTCTCAATGTTTTGTACCAGTCCTGTTTTTGACTTAAATAAAGCTTTGTCTCAATGTTTTGTACCAGTCCTGTTTTTGACTTAAATAAAGCTTTGTCTCAATGTTTTGTACCAGTCCTGTTTTTGACTTAAATAAAGCTTTGTCTCAATGTTTTGTACCAGTCCTGTTTTTGACTTAAATAAAGCTTTGTCTCAATGTTTTGTACCAGTCCTGTTTTTGACTTAAATAAAGCTTTGTCTCAATGTTTTGTACCAGTCCTGTTTTTGACTTAAATAAAGCTTTGTCTCAATGTTTTGTACCAGTCCTGTTTTTGACTTAAATAAAGCTTTGTCTCAATGTTTTGTACCAGTCCTGTTTTTGACTTAAATAAAGCTTTGTCTCAATGTTTTGTACCAGTCCTGTTTTTGACTTAAATAAAGCTTTGTCTCAATGTTTTGTACCAGTCCTGTTTTTGACTTAAATAAAGCTTTGTCTCAATGTTTTGTACCAGTCCTGTTTTTGACTTAAATAAAGCTTTGTCTCAATGTTTTGTACCAGTCCTGTTTTTGACTTAAATAAAGCTTTGTCTCAATGTTTTGTACCAGTCCTGTTTTTGACTTAAATAAAGCTTTGTCTCAATGTTTTGTACCAGTCCTGTTTTTGACTTAAATAAAGCTTTGTCTCAATGTTTTGTACCAGTCCTGTTTTTGACTTAAATAAAGCTTTGTCTCAATGTTTTGTACCAGTCCTGTTTTTGACTTAAATAAAGCTTTGTCTCAATGTTTTGTACCAGTCCTGTTTTTGACTTAAATAAAGCTTTGTCTCAATGTTTTGTACCAGTCCTGTTTTTGAATAAAGTAAGACTGAATAAAGTAAGACTGAATAAAGTAAGACTAAGACTTTGAATGTTTACTCGCTTGTACCGCCAACTGACTAAAAAGTGGTCCTTCAGTACTGCCATGCATTTGTTTTGACTTAAATAAAGCTTTGTCTCAATGTTTTGTACCAGTCCTGTTTTTGAATAAAGTAAGACTGAATAAAGTAAGACTGAATAAAGTAAGACTAAGACTTTGAATGTTTACTCGCTTGTACCGCCAACTGACTAAAAAGTGGTCCTTCAGTACTGCCATGCATTTGTTTTGACTTAAATAAAGCTTTGTCTCAATGTTTTGTACCAGTCCTGTTTTTGAATAAAGTAAGACTGAATAAAGTAAGACTGAATAAAGTAAGACTAAGACTTTGAATGTTTACTCGCTTGTACCGCCAACTGACTAAAAAGTGGTCCTTCAGTACTGCCATGCATTTGTTTTGACTTAAATAAAGCTTTGTCTCAATGTTTTGTACCAGTCCTGTTTTTGAATAAAGTAAGACTGAATAAAGTAAGACTGAATAAAGTAAGACTAAGACTTTGAATGTTTACTCGCTTGTACCGCCAACTGACTAAAAAGTGGTCCTTCAGTACTGCCATGCATTTGTTTTGACTTAAATAAAGCTTTGTCTCAATGTTTTGTACCAGTCCTGTTTTTGAATAAAGTAAGACTGAATAAAGTAAGACTGAATAAAGTAAGACTAAGACTTTGAATGTTTACTCGCTTGTACCGCCAACTGACTAAAAAGTGGTCCTTCAGTACTGCCATGCATTTGTTTTGACTTAAATAAAGCTTTGTCTCAATGTTTTGTACCAGTCCTGTTTTTGAATAAAGTAAGACTGAATAAAGTAAGACTGAATAAAGTAAGACTAAGACTTTGAATGTTTACTCGCTTGTACCGCCAACTGACTAAAAAGTGGTCCTTCAGTACTGCCATGCATTTGTTTTGACTTAAATAAAGCTTTGTCTCAATGTTTTGTACCAGTCCTGTTTTTGAATAAAGTAAGACTGAATAAAGTAAGACTGAATAAAGTAAGACTAAGACTTTGAATGTTTACTCGCTTGTACCGCCAACTGACTAAAAAGTGGTCCTTCAGTACTGCCATGCATTTGTTTTGACTTAAATAAAGCTTTGTCTCAATGTTTTGTACCAGTCCTGTTTTTGAATAAAGTAAGACTGAATAAAGTAAGACTGAATAAAGTAAGACTAAGACTTTGAATGTTTACTCGCTTGTACCGCCAACTGACTAAAAAGTGGTCCTTCAGTACTGCCATGCATTTGTTTTGACTTAAATAAAGCTTTGTCTCAATGTTTTGTACCAGTCCTGTTTTTGAATAAAGTAAGACTGAATAAAGTAAGACTGAATAAAGTAAGACTAAGACTTTGAATGTTTACTCGCTTGTACCGCCAACTGACTAAAAAGTGGTCCTTCAGTACTGCCATGCATTTGTTTTGACTTAAATAAAGCTTTGTCTCAATGTTTTGTACCAGTCCTGTTTTTGAATAAAGTAAGACTGAATAAAGTAAGACTGAATAAAGTAAGACTAAGACTTTGAATGTTTACTCGCTTGTACCGCCAACTGACTAAAAAGTGGTCCTTCAGTACTGCCATGCATTTGTTTTGACTTAAATAAAGCTTTGTCTCAATGTTTTGTACCAGTCCTGTTTTTGACTTAAATAAAGCTTTGTCTCAATGTTTTGTACCAGTCCTGTTTTTGACTTAAATAAAGCTTTGTCTCAATGTTTTGTACCAGTCCTGTTTTTGACTTAAATAAAGCTTTGTCTCAATGTTTTGTACCAGTCCTGTTTTTGACTTAAATAAAGCTTTGTCTCAATGTTTTGTACCAGTCCTGTTTTTGACTTAAATAAAGCTTTGTCTCAATGTTTTGTACCAGTCCTGTTTTTGACTTAAATAAAGCTTTGTCTCAATGTTTTGTACCAGTCCTGTTTTTGAATAAAGTAAGACTGAATAAAGTAAGACTGAATAAAGTAAGACTAAGACTTTGAATGTTTACTCGCTTGTACCGCCAACTGACTAAAAAGTGGTCCTTCAGTACTGCCATGCATTTGTTTTGACTTAAATAAAGCTTTGTCTCAATGTTTTGTACCAGTCCTGTTTTTGACTTAAATAAAGCTTTGTCTCAATGTTTTGTACCAGTCCTGTTTTTGACTTAAATAAAGCTTTGTCTCAATGTTTTGTACCAGTCCTGTTTTTGACTTAAATAAAGCTTTGTCTCAATGTTTTGTACCAGTCCTGTTTTTGAATAAAGTAAGACTGAATAAAGTAAGACTGAATAAAGTAAGACTAAGACTTTGAATGTTTACTCGCTTGTACCGCCAACTGACTAAAAAGTGGTCCTTCAGTACTGCCATGCATTTGTTTTGACTTAAATAAAGCTTTGTCTCAATGTTTTGTACCAGTCCTGTTTTTGACTTAAATAAAGCTTTGTCTCAATGTTTTGTACCAGTCCTGTTTTTGAATAAAGTAAGACTGAATAAAGTAAGACTGAATAAAGTAAGACTAAGACTTTGAATGTTTACTCGCTTGTACCGCCAACTGACTAAAAAGTGGTCCTTCAGTACTGCCATGCATTTGTTTTGACTTAAATAAAGCTTTGTCTCAATGTTTTGTACCAGTCCTGTTTTTGACTTAAATAAAGCTTTGTCTCAATGTTTTGTACCAGTCCTGTTTTTGAATAAAGTAAGACTGAATAAAGTAAGACTGAATAAAGTAAGACTAAGACTTTGAATGTTTACTCGCTTGTACCGCCAACTGACTAAAAAGTGGTCCTTCAGTACTGCCATGCATTTGTTTTGACTTAAATAAAGCTTTGTCTCAATGTTTTGTACCAGTCCTGTTTTTGACTTAAATAAAGCTTTGTCTCAATGTTTTGTACCAGTCCTGTTTTTGACTTAAATAAAGCTTTGTCTCAATGTTTTGTACCAGTCCTGTTTTTGACTTAAATAAAGCTTTGTCTCAATGTTTTGTACCAGTCCTGTTTTTGACTTAAATAAAGCTTTGTCTCAATGTTTTGTACCAGTCCTGTTTTTGAATAAAGTAAGACTGAATAAAGTAAGACTGAATAAAGTAAGACTAAGACTTTGAATGTTTACTCGCTTGTACCGCCAACTGACTAAAAAGTGGTCCTTCAGTACTGCCATGCATTTGTTTTGACTTAAATAAAGCTTTGTCTCAATGTTTTGTACCAGTCCTGTTTTTGACTTAAATAAAGCTTTGTCTCAATGTTTTGTACCAGTCCTGTTTTTGAATAAAGTAAGACTGAATAAAGTAAGACTGAATAAAGTAAGACTAAGACTTTGAATGTTTACTCGCTTGTACCGCCAACTGACTAAAAAGTGGTCCTTCAGTACTGCCATGCATTTGTTTTGACTTAAATAAAGCTTTGTCTCAATGTTTTGTACCAGTCCTGTTTTTGAATAAAGTAAGACTGAATAAAGTAAGACTGAATAAAGTAAGACTAAGACTTTGAATGTTTACTCGCTTGTACCGCCAACTGACTAAAAAGTGGTCCTTCAGTACTGCCATGCATTTGTTTTGACTTAAATAAAGCTTTGTCTCAATGTTTTGTACCAGTCCTGTTTTTGACTTAAATAAAGCTTTGTCTCAATGTTTTGTACCAGTCCTGTTTTTGAATAAAGTAAGACTGAATAAAGTAAGACTGAATAAAGTAAGACTAAGACTTTGAATGTTTACTCGCTTGTACCGCCAACTGACTAAAAAGTGGTCCTTCAGTACTGCCATGCATTTGTTTTGACTTAAATAAAGCTTTGTCTCAATGTTTTGTACCAGTCCTGTTTTTGAATAAAGTAAGACTGAATAAAGTAAGACTGAATAAAGTAAGACTAAGACTTTGAATGTTTACTCGCTTGTACCGCCAACTGACTAAAAAGTGGTCCTTCAGTACTGCCATGCATTTGTTTTGACTTAAATAAAGCTTTGTCTCAATGTTTTGTACCAGTCCTGTTTTTGACTTAAATAAAGCTTTGTCTCAATGTTTTGTACCAGTCCTGTTTTTGACTTAAATAAAGCTTTGTCTCAATGTTTTGTACCAGTCCTGTTTTTGAATAAAGTAAGACTGAATAAAGTAAGACTGAATAAAGTAAGACTAAGACTTTGAATGTTTACTCGCTTGTACCGCCAACTGACTAAAAAGTGGTCCTTCAGTACTGCCATGCATTTGTTTTGACTTAAATAAAGCTTTGTCTCAATGTTTTGTACCAGTCCTGTTTTTGACTTAAATAAAGCTTTGTCTCAATGTTTTGTACCAGTCCTGTTTTTGACTTAAATAAAGCTTTGTCTCAATGTTTTGTACCAGTCCTGTTTTTGACTTAAATAAAGCTTTGTCTCAATGTTTTGTACCAGTCCTGTTTTTGACTTAAATAAAGCTTTGTCTCAATGTTTTGTACCAGTCCTGTTTTTGACTTAAATAAAGCTTTGTCTCAATGTTTTGTACCAGTCCTGTTTTTGACTTAAATAAAGCTTTGTCTCAATGTTTTGTACCAGTCCTGTTTTTGACTTAAATAAAGCTTTGTCTCAATGTTTTGTACCAGTCCTGTTTTTGACTTAAATAAAGCTTTGTCTCAATGTTTTGTACCAGTCCTGTTTTTGACTTAAATAAAGCTTTGTCTCAATGTTTTGTACCAGTCCTGTTTTTGACTTAAATAAAGCTTTGTCTCAATGTTTTGTACCAGTCCTGTTTTTGACTTAAATAAAGCTTTGTCTCAATGTTTTGTACCAGTCCTGTTTTTGACTTAAATAAAGCTTTGTCTCAATGTTTTGTACCAGTCCTGTTTTTGACTTAAATAAAGCTTTGTCTCAATGTTTTGTACCAGTCCTGTTTTTGACTTAAATAAAGCTTTGTCTCAATGTTTTGTACCAGTCCTGTTTTTGACTTAAATAAAGCTTTGTCTCAATGTTTTGTACCAGTCCTGTTTTTGACTTAAATAAAGCTTTGTCTCAATGTTTTGTACCAGTCCTGTTTTTGACTTAAATAAAGCTTTGTCTCAATGTTTTGTACCAGTCCTGTTTTTGACTTAAATAAAGCTTTGTCTCAATGTTTTGTACCAGTCCTGTTTTTGACTTAAATAAAGCTTTGTCTCAATGTTTTGTACCAGTCCTGTTTTTGACTTAAATAAAGCTTTGTCTCAATGTTTTGTACCAGTCCTGTTTTTGACTTAAATAAAGCTTTGTCTCAATGTTTTGTACCAGTCCTGTTTTTGACTTAAATAAAGCTTTGTCTCAATGTTTTGTACCAGTCCTGTTTTTGACTTAAATAAAGCTTTGTCTCAATGTTTTGTACCAGTCCTGTTTTTGACTTAAATAAAGCTTTGTCTCAATGTTTTGTACCAGTCCTGTTTTTGACTTAAATAAAGCTTTGTCTCAATGTTTTGTACCAGTCCTGTTTTTGACTTAAATAAAGCTTTGTCTCAATGTTTTGTACCAGTCCTGTTTTTGACTTAAATAAAGCTTTGTCTCAATGTTTTGTACCAGTCCTGTTTTTGACTTAAATAAAGCTTTGTCTCAATGTTTTGTACCAGTCCTGTTTTTGACTTAAATAAAGCTTTGTCTCAATGTTTTGTACCAGTCCTGTTTTTGACTTAAATAAAGCTTTGTCTCAATGTTTTGTACCAGTCCTGTTTTTGACTTAAATAAAGCTTTGTCTCAATGTTTTGTACCAGTCCTGTTTTTGACTTAAATAAAGCTTTGTCTCAATGTTTTGTACCAGTCCTGTTTTTGACTTAAATAAAGCTTTGTCTCAATGTTTTGTACCAGTCCTGTTTTTGACTTAAATAAAGCTTTGTCTCAATGTTTTGTACCAGTCCTGTTTTTGACTTAAATAAAGCTTTGTCTCAATGTTTTGTACCAGTCCTGTTTTTGACTTAAATAAAGCTTTGTCTCAATGTTTTGTACCAGTCCTGTTTTTGACTTAAATAAAGCTTTGTCTCAATGTTTTGTACCAGTCCTGTTTTTGACTTAAATAAAGCTTTGTCTCAATGTTTTGTACCAGTCCTGTTTTTGACTTAAATAAAGCTTTGTCTCAATGTTTTGTACCAGTCCTGTTTTTGACTTAAATAAAGCTTTGTCTCAATGTTTTGTACCAGTCCTGTTTTTGACTTAAATAAAGCTTTGTCTCAATGTTTTGTACCAGTCCTGTTTTTGAATAAAGTAAGACTGTGTGTGTCGAAAGCCCAGACCATCCGACTCGTGCTAGAACATGAGCAAAGACTGCGTGTGTGTTGTTGTTGTTGAGACCCGGACCGCCCGACCTACCAGAAAGGTGTAAGGTAACTGTTTGGACGGCCGGGAAGTGCCACCCAATTTAGACCGGAACCCAGTGGGGGAGGCATCCACAGGGACCGTACCCTCCTTCCCCTACCACCAACCTCTCAGAAGGGACTGCGTGTGTGTGGAGAAATGGAAAGCGGCCCCTAACGCGTAACCACTTGACTTGCAACCATGCATTTTATGATGAAAACTGTTTGTTTAGGTGTGTTCTATCACCCTTGAAGGTTTGTTCTTACAGTTTTTAAACACACACACATATATATATATGTATATATATATATATATATATATATATATTATACATATATACATACATATACATATATATATACACACATACATACATACATACAGGGTGTCCCAAAACATTGACCTCGGCTTCCATTCCTTAAATATTGATCTTAGACATATATAATAAATTACAAAGTTGCGTAAAAAAAGGTACAGAATTTTATGAAATCGATAAAAATTTTCAGGGGAATAAATTTGAAGAAATACAAAATTTAAATTTTCATACGGCCCCCGTTGAAGGCCCAGACCACACGACCAACCCAAGGGTTTCCGGTACATACGGCCCCCGTACAAAAGCATTTCCAATGAGTAAATGTGCCCCATGCACTAATAAGATGATGTACAAAATTTCAGCATTTTATCACAAAAGTCCCAGAGATATGTTTAAACAAAGTTAGTGAGGGATTAATCCCAAATTAAGATGTAAATGTTTACAGCAAGAGTGCAAAGGACTCAACGCAGAAATGCATCATAAGCTTGTTATCAGGCGAATGCAGCTCTGTATTGGCATGAATGGAAAACATTTTGAACAGGCTTTGTAATCTTTGTGTAAAGTTATCATTTCTACACAGTGTAGATACTTTTGTACCAATAAATAGCAAAATTATCATTTATTTATGTAATCATTGTTTTCTTACGTAATTTGTGTATGACCTCTGAAACGCGATCTGCCGACATGATTATTCCCCCTCTGAGAACCCATGTCGATGCATCGAAAAGTGGTTTAAGTCAGCACTTTTGTCTTTTCACATTTCTGGGGCTTTTTATGATAAAATGCTGAAATTTTGTACATCACCTTATTAGTGTATGGGGCACATTTTACTCATCGGAAATGTTTTTATACGGGGGCCGTATAAAATTTAAATTTTGAATTTCTTAAAATTTAATTTCCTTGAAAATGTTAATCGATTTTATAAAATTCTGTACCTTTTTTTTACGCAACTTTGTAATTTATTATATATGTCTAAGAACAATATTTAAGGAATAAAAGTCGAGGTCAATGTTTTTGGGACACCCTGTATATATATATATATATATATATATATATATATATATATATTGCCATACCCGTGGCGTCCGTCAGCAATGGGTGCCCCTGCATTCAAGGACATATCCAGAAATTTCAGTTCGGGGGGGGGGGGGGTCCAAAGTATAGCGAACTTTCAATCCAAAAGAAAAAGTTTGAAAAAAACTAACTAAACTTGACTAAATTGATACTGGATTAGTGAATGATCCCTAGCAGCAATTCAATATTGATCAATATTGAATTGCTAAGGGTCATTCTATAAAAGAAGCTTCTATATTCTATAAAAGAAGCTTTACCATTCTATATAAAAGCTTTACCATTGCATAAAAGAAACTTCCCCATTCTATAAGATGTATCAGCAATCGAAATCCTGATAAGAAAGGATTCTCTATATAAATAAAATTGAAAATCTGTCTGTTTATTTGTGCAGTTGTTTCATCATAGTGGGAGAACGGCTGTACCGAATTAGATGAAATTTTGGGGGTAGACTTCGAATAGCTCCACTTAAAAGTGAGGCCATGTTTTGAGTTTCTAGGACCAGGGGTTGTCTATTTCCTCGACATTGCATTTCTGACATTAATTTGATATTAATTAACAAGAAAGATCAATCATGCATAAGCATTAATTATGAAACACTTTCCAACTGTAATGTAATTTCATTTAAAACTTTCTATAAAATGTGATACATTCAGTGGTGATATCTTTTACATTATCACAGTACTACAGTAATTTATTATACTTAAATATTTAAAACTGTATCGAAATATAAATCATCTGATTCTTTATGCAAAATCAATGAATATTTCATTCATATAACTTGTATTCCAGACTCCAGAGCTAAATAATTTTGTGTGAAAAAAATTCAGCAATTCTTATGTAATTCATCTTAAAATCGCTTGAGATATTTGCATTCTGCATATGTTAACATTAGGCTTCGTTGAAAAAATAATAAAAGTTTAGGGATCATTTAAAATCACAACTATTGTAATTGCATAGGCACGGAATTTAGATACACAGATAATACACAGATAATATATGTGTGTATGTGTATGTACTCAAAGTATTGGAATCGTGCCGAAGATCGGAACTCGAATTTTCAAAGGATCTACACGTTTTGGGACTTCTAGAACACGAAAATACTATTTTTAGGAAGACGTCTGTGTGTGTAAGGGTGTATCTGTGTATGTTTCTGCGTGTCTGTGAGGATATTACATCCACTCTAATTGAAAAACTAATGGACCGAATTTCATACAATTTGGAAGGTATGTTTTTTGTGGGAAATCCTGATGTTCATTAGATTATAGTACGATTCGTAATAAAAGAATCTGCCTTCTTTGCGAAATAGCCGGCAGAAATTGCCTTTATCCACTCTAGCTAAAAACTAACGGAACAAATTTAATAACAAAATTTGGTGTATAATATTTCAATAACCTACCAGTGATTTATATACCAAACTTAACAAAATTTTGTATATAAATCATTTGTAGGTTATTCTAGTACGATTCGGGAGAAAGGAACGGGCTATTTTTGCGAAATGGCCCGCAAAAATCGTTATATATAACAATAAAAGACTACGTGTGCTCAATTATATCAATTAAATTCCTATTTTATACGTGATTTTTGACAACAAAAAGAATAAGACTAACCCCATTACTCTAGGACTAGCCGTTCTTGAGACATTCTAGTTTTTTCGCGTTTTCGCTACGTCACCTTTGACAATAAGTCCAGCTATCAAATGACAACCAAATTTAAGTTTAACGTGTAAATTCAATGTCATTTAAAATACTTATGGTTGTCATTTTGTGCAGATAAACTCAAATTATTATTGAAGAAATAAAGAGAACGAATATGAGTCTGCAGGGAAAGACATGTGTTGTCCACATCAGAATTTTTAACAATATTACAACAATGAGTTATAGAAGTGAACGGGGATTATTTTCAGGCCATTTCGAAAAAAATGTATGATCTATATTTAAAGACCCATCAAATTTTTGTCGAATAAAATGTTCAACAAATTTAAGCTGTGTACCAAATTTTAACTCTCTAGGACGTAGGGAAGTGCTTATAAAATGCCATCAAATAAGTATACCATGAAGCGTTATATAAAATGTAAAAAAAATAAAAAATTGTTATCTACCAAATTTATTTTAAAATGTGAAGCCTCTCTCATATGCAAAGTGATTAAACATTTGGAAATATATTTATTATAAAATATATCTTTCTTTTCTTTTTTTTGGAGGATATTCCAAAGTCAGAATTTAATTGAATTTGTTTTTTTCCCTATATTAAATAATTTTTAATTAAAAAACTACTTAACATATTTTACTGAATTTTTTTTTATATATTCTATGGGATAATGTGAATATTTCCTAAAAATTTCGAAGCAATTCGTGAGTTTTAAATTTACTTAAAAAATGTTTGAAAAATTAGGTCCCATAGGGTTCAATGTATTTCATTTCTTCAACCCGGGTTCAATAAAAAAACTAATTGGGTGATATTATTTATTTATATTCCCATAGGTCCCACAGACCGTCTGAAAAACATACTAAAATTTCATTTTGATAAAGTCATTTTTACGGCAGTTATCGTGCTAACGGACAGACAGACAGACATACAGACAGACAGACAGACAGACAGAATGAACAAAGTCATAAACACTTTTCAACTTGTTGTAAAGTGTTAAAAACGCACAATTAAAACTTCCATAGAGATAGCATCATGCAGACGATATTTTTATATGTTTTCCACCAATTTATTTGAAGAAAATTATATCATATCACTTAGCAACAGATTTAAATCAGGTTTTTATTAATTTTTTTCGGTTTAAATAATAAAGATATGTATATAAAATAAGTTTCATTAATATAGCATTTTTGATTAAATATCAATTACAGTCTTCATTAAATATTTAAACGTTATTATTATTGATATTTCCGGGATTATTTTGATAAAGATTTTAGAAACTAATGTGTTGTAGTACGGGTAATCTTAACGGGGTTATTGATATTTTCAATTTATTGAGTCATCTGTTTTATTTTTGCAAAGATTTTTGAAACTCATATTGTAATATGGGCAATCTTCTAATCTACGGCAATATAAGTAGTACGGGTATATCTTTCCATACGTTTTAGCCAAAGTATAGTGAACTTTCAAATAAAAAAAATAGTTTGAAAAAAAAAACTAACTAAACTTGATTAAAACTTGTGGATGGATCACAATTGGACGAGAAAACACGAGAGCACAGGCAAGGACGTATCTAGAAATTTCTTTTCGGGGAGGGGGATCCGGACCCACCGGACCCCCTCTATGCATACGTCATTGCCTGCATTAAATAAATCTTGGCGAGTATTTTTCTTTCCCACCCCCTGCATTGTGGATTGCATTTTTATTTGTTGTGTTTGAAGTACTAAATGTATTTGTAAACAAGATGCATTTTTTTTTTGTGTGTAAGAGTAAATGTAGAAGCGAACGGAGTCGAGAGAGAAACTATTCACTTTAAAAAGTTTAACGTAAAGACAAGATTTCCTAGCTTCAACCATTAGGTATGCGCATTCTATTAAAATGAACGACGAAGCAAAAGAATTCTTAAAGGAGCCTCATCTGAGATTTCTTCAAAAAGAGAGCGACTGCGTTAATCTTTCTTTCGTAAACACGAGTGCCAGATTCAATGTGGGAAATCAGATGCACAAAATTAACGATAGTCTTTTAGGGTAACAATTTATAAATTAAAACTTGGAATCCAGAATGTTCTATTTGGAATAAATTTAAATAGATTTTTAAAAATCTAATCTGTCCGACGTATAACTTAACTCTACAGATTAAAAAATCTGGTGTGGTTTTCCCCAACAGACTCAAATTCATTTTCTCTTTCATAATCTATTAAATTGAGTTCAATTGCCTAAAATGACACGGATGCTTATTTGAAATCATATACAGTTTTCATACACCATTTTCGTTTGGAAACTCGGAGCATTTTAAGCAAGAAAGATCAATCATGCTTAAAGCATTGATTATGAAACACTTTCCAACTCCAATGCAATTTTATTTAAAAAAGTCGAAAATGCAATACATTCCTCGGTAATATTTTAAAACTTATCACGATACTACATTGATTTATTATATTTGAAAACTTAGACCTTCATTGAAAAAAATGAACTTCATTCAAAAGACGGCATTGAAATATAAATTGCGTGGTTTAAATATCTCTAAAATGCAATACATTCCACGGTAATATTTTTAAATCTATCATAATACTACGATAATTTATTATATTTGAAAACTTCATCGAAAACAACTGAAATTAATTCAAATGACGTCATAGAAAAAATAACACGCCTGGATCTCTCTATAAAAGCAGGATTTCATTCATAACTTTCTCCATTTCATTCATCACAATACTATAATAATTTATTTTATTTAAAAATTAAGACCATGGAGCTACAATTCATAAACTTTATGCTTAAAACTTCATCGAAAAATATCGTCCTTCAGTTTATAAAATCAATTAATATTTCATTCATATCAGCCATGCAGACTCCATGGACTGAATTATTTTGTGTTAAAGAAATACAGTAATTCTAATACAACTCATTCTACATATTTTGCTGTTTACATTTTACATAGGTGAAAAATAGGCTTAATTGTAGAAATAATCAAATTTGAATGAGAATTTAAACTCAAATATATTGTCATTGTGTTGTTTTAGTATGTAGATGCACAGAATTTAAGCAGAAATAAAGTAGTTTTAGGATGGATACAACACTCAATATGAATTAAAAAGAACTTTAAAGAATCACGAATTTGAAACAAGATGGATGCCATATCTCATTTTGAAGTGTTTCATGTGATCGTTTCATATCATGGTCACGTGATCGTTTCATATAAGATGTGTAATTATTATTTTAATTTTTATTTAAAAAACTACTGAATATATTTAGCTGAATTTTTTTTTATATATTTTATGGAACAATTTGACTATTACCTAAAATTTTCGAAGCAATTTGTGAATTTTAAATCCGCTTAAAAAATGTTAGAAAAATTAGGTCCCATAGGGCTCAATGTATTTCATTTTTTCAACCCGGGTTCAATCCAAAACTAATTGTGTGATATTATTCATTTATATTCCCATAGGTCCTACAGACCGTCTGAACAACATACTAAAATTTCATTTTGATTAAGTCATTTTTACGGCAGTTATCGTGCTAACGGACAGACAGACAGACAGACAGACAGACAGACAGACAGACAGACAGACAGAATGAACAAAGTCATAAACACTTTTCAACTTTGTTGTAAAGTGTTAAAAAATATTGTCTGACGAAGTTCCTGAAAAAGTATTTTCAAAGGAGACAATGTGTACGGCAAATATGATTCAAGATTATTACACGCTACTTACCTGAAAGAAAAACAATATATTAGCATACACGAAGTTACTAAATACGCACAGAACAAAACATATCAATATATAGCCCTCGATAATTTTGTAAGGAAAGGTCCACGAGTGTACACATTGTATCTACAGTAAAGTAACCAGTTCCGATCGAATGAAAGCGATTTTAGTGCCCCTAACTAAGAATTTAAGAAGTTGCCGCACGCAATAAACGCGACTACAATGTGAGGTCAATTACAAAGTTGTAGAAGATTATCTAATTAATAAGAATCGACATTAAAACTGTTACAGAAGGCACAATATACAGTAAAATATCACTTAAACGCTCCACTAAGTTCACAAAGCAGCTGATAATATTTTCAAATTATTAACATATGTCACAGTTCAATGTAGCTCGTATCGCGTCAACTGCTCCATAACTGAGAGATGACTCCTTTCATAGAGTCTCATTCTTTTTTATTCATTTATTTATTTATTTATTACCCAGGCCACCCAACTCACCCAAAGGGTATGGAACCAGTCACAAGGGACGGTGGGGGAAAAACACAGAAATAATAATACACAAACATACAAAGACAATATACATAGAAATACAATACAGACAGAGAACAACACAAAAGAAAACATACAAAGAAAAGAAAAACACATTGAAAACAGTTAGGATTGATATAAAAAATGAGGTAAATTCAAATAATTTAAAATCCCCATTGCAAGAAAAATTCATTTTAAATAAAAAAAAAAAGCAGAAATTTTTAAAACTCCTCTTAATAATAAATTACGATCAAATTAGAGACACCAAAATACAATTAAACGCATTAAAAAAAACATAAAATATAACAATGGAAAAAATTACAGAAACAGCCTAAAATCAGAAAAAAAAAAAATACGTTCTTTAAGTAGTTGTCAATTTGATCATGATCAAACATTAGAGTCTCATTAGAAACTTCTAGTAATCTCCCATATCTCGTAGAATATTCGTTATTTAAAGGTGCTTCTCGAACTTTCGAAAAGTTACCAAATGTGTCTAAATCTGGCAAACCCCCCCCTCTAAATTTCAGCATATGACAACGCTAAATTCACGCCATATGAAAGGTTGCATGTAAGGATGTTTTCTCCGTCTTGTTTTTTAAAAGAGACTCCAGTGAGGGATTTTACACGTTCGCAATACATTGCAGGCATTACCGTCTTACAGGTCCTGATGTTAACCAATAAAACATGACAGGTACTTATTGTTTTCAATTTGTGCGTTCCTGATGTCGATTTTTACTAATTAGACAATGCTATGCTACTTTATAATTTTTTTTTCACCTATCTCGTTCGTCCTGTTTTCGAGTTCGTTATCCTAACTTACTTAATTCCACACTAGGGGCACTGAAATCACTTTTATTCTTACGAGAATGGTCACTTTACTGTAGATGGACCTAACGCGTACACTCATAGACCTTCCCTTACAAAGTTAAATTCTGTATACAAGAACAATTTTTAAATTTAATTAATTGAATTTATAACGTTTACGAAATTAGCTTGCGAATTTTGTCAAAGAATTATATATCGATTGCGTTAAATATTAAGTGAAACAGGGACATCAAATTATATACGCCAAGCTCCCCTTTTGTAATATATTAGCTTTCCTGCTGTGATATTAACTGCAATTTCTTATGGCTACACTTTTAACTGCAACTGTTTAGCTGTATCCGGTTTTCCCCACGCATATAAACTGTAACTGAAACGGCAGTCGTCTCTTCCACACAGTCAACACCATGTACACGCAGCGCAAATGTTTATCGGGTTTTAGAATGTTTTATTGCATGATGTATTTTAGTTAATAAAGTTTTAATTCGTTCCTAATAACGAGTATATTATAACTAGGGGTTTCTTAAATTTCTTGTCTTTGTTATTATCGAGATCTACATATATATATATATATATATATATATATATATATAGGAAAAATAAAAATCTGATATATAACAGTTATTAAACACTAAATCGAATTAATTCCTAAATAAGCAGCTGCTGCTAACTTAAATAATACACTCAGGCTCCAAATCGCCAAATCAGTTTTAATCCAAATCACCGCGAAATGCGAAATTCTTAGTTTAAGTGTACTGATCAAGCACCACACCCCAAACGAAATCAGTTTACTATATTTCACGCATGCTCTTCGTAAACGGAGAGAAAAAATGTACAGGAGAAAAGGCTGCGTTTTTAAATGCATTTGCTAATAAATGGCGGTAACGGTCAGTCGTGAAAGAAGAAAGGCTAGATTATTTCCGATCTTAAAAATTATACATCCAAAATATCCTATAAAATTAAAATTAACGAACGGATGGGTTCAGGAATTTTATTTTTATTTTGTAGCGGTGCGTAATATTTCAAGAAACTGCTGTTAAATTACAACATCGTATTACCACTCATCGGAGACGTTTTACACACACGAAAAGTATATATTTTTGAAAATTTACGAACGTTCGTCTATTAAGCGTATGGATTCCGTTTAAAGTTTGATTGAAAGAGAAAGTTTCAATTTTTCCGATGGTGTCAAAATAGAAGCTGTGATATTTTCAGTCGGCAAGGGGCCGATTTGTGTGGAAATGATAAAACATAAAATAACTAAAAAACTAATTAGGATGTAAAAATAAAAAAATAAAAAAAAAAATAAAAAATAAAAATAAAAAAGAAAAAAATAAAAAAATGCTGAGGTGCACCTTTACGAGTCCCTGTACCTGTGTACTAATTTTATGGACATACGATGTTTTCAATTACCGCTACAGACAGATATACACATACATCCTCTTTTATGATGTAAGATTTCAGTGGAAGCAAAGATTATACAATTTATAATATAATCATATCATAAAGAAACAAAACCTGGAACATAGTATATACTAACACAGGATAAAATAAATATTAATGAGATAGTTGACACGGAACACCAATATTCCGAGGAATCCTGATTAAAAATCAGAGTATTAGGGTATTGTAAAGTAATTGCATTTTGACAGACATTGTACAGTACTTTCCGTTTTTAAGTACAGAGTGATTATAATTAAAGTTCCCGGTTTGAAAATGGTCTCAAATAAAAAAGCACTGGTCAGAATGATTTGAAATTTTGCGTGAACACTCGTGGAGCAATGGAATTTTGTTTGGTGAAGAAAAAAAACAGTACTTCAAAAAGTCGCCGCTAGGAGAATAATTGGCGCTTTACTACACTAGAATGCAATACAAAAGTAATAAACGTCGACTTACTCATTGGCTAATGACGTAATAAATGTTCAATATACTGTCCTTCGAATACTGAATTAAAAGTCGATCTTTCATCATCATATGCATGCAAGTAACGAAAAAAAAAATTCATCCATTGAAACAATGTTAAATTCTAAGCAAACGTAAGCCGTATCTTTTTTCACAAAAAGTGGATTTAACTTGTTTTGCTCTTCAAATACTGCTGCAAATTTGCATGCAGCGTCGTTGCAATAAACGTTTGCTATAACAAGAAAGATCAATCATGCTTAAAGCATTGATTATGAAACACTTTCCAACTTCAATGCAATTTTATTTAAACATGTCTAAAATGCAATACATTCCTCGGTAATATTTTAAAACTTATCACAATACTACATTAATTTATATATTTGAAAACTTAAACCTTCATCGAAAAAAATGAACTTCATTCAAATGAGAGCATTGAAATATAAATTGCCTGGTTTAAACATCTCTAAAATGTGATACATTCCTCGATAATAATTTTAGAATTATCATAATACTACGATAATTTATTATATTTGAAAACGTCATCGAAAACAACTGAAATTCATTCAAATGACGTCATAGAAAAAATAACACGCCTGGCTCTCTCTATAAAAGCCGCATTTCATTCATAAATAACTTCCCATTCATGTCATGCATCACAATACTATAATAATTTATTTTATTTAAAAATTAAGACCATGGAGCTACAAGTAATTAAATTCTATGCGTAAAACTTCATCGAAAAAAATCGTCTTTCTCTTTATAAAATCAATGAATATTTCATTCATATCAGCTACGAAGACTCCATGAACTAAATGATTCTGTGTTAAAGAAATACAGCAATTCTAATACAACTAATTCTACATATTTTGCTGTTTACATTTTACATAGGTGAAAAATAGGCTTCGTTGTAGAAATAATCAAATTTGGATGAGCATTTAAACTCAAATATATTGTAATTGCGTTGTTTCAGTATGTAGATGCACAGAATTTAAACAAAAATGATGTGGTTTTAGGACGGATACAACACTCAATATGAATTAAAAATAACTTTAAAATTCACGATTTTGAGACAAGATGGATGCCATATATCATTTTGAAGTGGGTCACGTGATTTTTTCATATCATGGTCAAGTGATCGCTTCATATAAGAGGTGTTATTATTATTTTAATTTTTATTTAAAAAGCTACTGAATATATTTCGCTGAATTTTTTTTTATATATTTTATGTAACAATTTGAATATTATCTAAAATTTTCGAAGCAATTTGTGAATTTTAAATCCGCTTAAAAATGTTTGAAAAATTAGGTCCCATAGGGCTCAAATGTATTTCATTTTTTCAACCCGGGTTCAATCCAAAACTAATTGGGTGATATTATTCATTTATATTCCGATAGGTACTACAGACCGTCTGAACAACATACTAAAATTTCATTTTGATTAAGTCATTTTTACGTCAGTTATCGTGCAAACGGACAGGCAGACAGACAGACAGAATGAACAAAGTCATAAACACTTTTCAACTTTGTTGTAAAGTGTTAAAAAAAGGAAGAGCGGAACTTGTTTCTCATAACTTAATGAAAAATATCTATTGTTCTGTCGCAATGACTCTATCATTAAAAGATCGTGCTCTTCTTGTCAAATTGTTTTATGAGAATAACAGCTCTTATTTAGTAGCTCTTAGAAAGTTCAGAACGTTGAAAAAGCTAAAACCTGGTCTTCTGTGTGGCAAAAGCTTGCGCAAAATGATTTTAAAATTTGAAGAGCCTGATTCTTTGAACATCAAACCTGATAGGGGACGGAAAGCAGTCGATGGAGAGATGGTGGAAGACGTAGCTACAGCGTTAGAAGAAGAACGTAACTCTAATGCATCTACGAGTGCACGTGGAATTGCCCGATCATTAGACGTACCCTCCAGTACGGTGCAAAAAATTTTGAAACACATTTTGAAATGTTATCCTTATAAACTGACCCATGTTTAACAGTTGCTACCTGCGGACAATGTTGCACGTGAAATGTTCGCACTTCAATTTCTGGCTCGGATACAAGTGGTCGATGAATGACCCTGGAACGTTTTGTGGACTGACGAAGCACACTCCGACTCCACGGAACTGTTAATGCGCAAAATTGCAAAATCAGGGCAACCGAAAATCCACAGGACCTATGACAGGTGCCTCTTCATTCCCCCAAAGTCACAGTGTGGTGCGGATTTACAGCAGCGTTTATTATCGGGCCTTTCTTTTTTGAGGAAATTGGTCCTCATGGCCCAGTCACCTGTTCTGTCAATGGCCATCGATATGAACGTCTTTAGAAAATTCACGTTATACCCACCCTGCAAGAGCGCCAGTGTATCGATAACGCTATTTTCATGCAGGATGGGGCTCCACCACATATCGCAAAACCAGTGAAGCGGCGACTTCGCAGTCATTTTGGAGATCACAGAATCATCAGCCGCCATTTTCCTGTAAGATGGCCAGCACGTTCCCCTGACCTCAATCCATGTGATTTTTGGCTTTGGGGGCATCTGAAGAATGTGATGTTTAATAGATACATTACCAATTTAGCGGAACTTAAAGCTAGCATCACGCATCACATCCACAACATCTCTACAGAAACACTCAAATCTGTTGTTGAACACGCTATTTTGCGCTTTCAGCTTGTTTCAGATTGCGAAGGACAGCATATTGAACATTTATTACGTCATTAGCCAATGAGTAAGTCTACGTTTATTATTTTTGTATTGCATTCTAGTGTAGTAAAGCGCCAATTATTCTCCTAGCGGCGACTTTTTGAACTAATGTTTTTCCTTCACCAAACAAAATTTCATTGCTCCACGAGTGTTCACGCAAAATTTCAAATCATTCTGGCCACTGCTTTTTATTTGAGACCATTTTCAAATCGGGAACTTTATTTATAATCACCCTGTATTAAGTATACAGTAACTGTGTTTTGACACGGGTATCGCCCGGTAACAGAGTTTCGTTACGAGTCGTATACAATTGCGTTTCGTTACAGGTCGTATATAACTAGGTTTGTTACGGGTCGTATACAATTGTGGCTTGTTATAGGATCGTATACAATTGTGGCTTGTTATTGGGTGGTATACAATTGCGGTTTGTTATAGGGTCGTATACAATTGTGGCTTATTATGGGGTCGTATACAATTGTGGTTTGTTATAGGGTCGTATACAATTATGGTTTGTTATAGGGTCGTATACAATTATGGTTTGTTATAGGGTCGTATACAATTATGGTTTGTTATAGGGTCGTATACAATTATGGTTTGTTATAGGGTCGTATACAATTGCGTTTTCTTATGGAGCCGCATACAATAACGTGTGGTTAGGGGTCGTATACAATTACGTTTTGTTATGAGTCGTATACAATTGCGTTTTGTTAGGGGTTTTAAGTAAACGATATTGAGTGGAAGGGCAACGTAATCTCTTGGGAATTTTATGAGCGCTAGATTCTTGGATGGGAGGAAATTTTAAAAGGGAATTTTTATTTAACTTTATACACCTCTTCATATTACGCACTTAATGGCAAGTTTTATTAACGCGATATTCCTCGAATGTCTGGTATCAGAATGTCAACAAACATTTCCTTCGTTTCATTCTCACCACGACCCATTTGAGAGTGTAAAGGGGTGGTGCGCATATAGGATGCGCATTGAAATGGATTTTTCTTTCAATGAACCAATCGATATGAGACTGCTTGCATCAGCGAAACTCTACTTCCAGCCCCTGGGGGTGTTTCAAACACTCGGCACGAATCAAAATATTTTGTACACTGGACACGGAATGCAATAATACGAGAAAGTAAAAATAATAGCCAGAATCTAAAATATAAGGTAGGTAGGGGCATTTAATTTTGGGGTAAAATATAACATTTCTTAAATATCTGAAGTACGACTCTACTTTTTCATACATTTGCATTGTCTTGGTTAAAATATTTGTATGAGAAAATGCAGATCCCGCCAAATATACGCAGAACCAAAACAAGGCATTAGTTTATTTGCTGCAATTGTATAATTAGTGGGACAAATAAGATGCTGCGTTTTATGAGTTTTTGTTTTATAAGTTATCTTTACGAACATTTATGAAATTTCTCAGAATTTCTAAATTTTTATATTTTAATTGGCAACAGGGCATTCAAGCATTTATATTTTACATTTACACTTCGCTCGAAGGTTAAAGTACAGGTGAAGCATCGATTGGACGGTCAGGATAAATTTATCAACATTCTGTAACTTACCAATTGAATATATATAATATTCCTTATTTTATCAATAAGGCAAGAAACAGCAAATAAAATTTAAAAAAAAAGTAAACAATATAAATCCAAAAACAATTTTTTCAGTATAACTAAAACAAATTACCATTTAAGCATTTGGAGGATTTATGCAAATCAGCGACATGACTAGGGATTTTTATCTCTTAAATACATAACACTCCTAATTTTAATTCTCTCTAACTCCCCCCCCCCCTAAAAAAAATCTAAGGACCATGATTTTATTATAGAAGACCATTTTCATAAGCGAAAAAATTTTAAAATTTGGGTATTTTCTTTAATTTCTCTTCGGTTTTTCTTTTCCTCCTCTTCTTCTTCCCTTTGAAGCTCCAGTATTTTTACCCACCCTTTTTTAACCAATTGTTGAATGAAAATCATTTTTAAATATATAAAAATTGTTTGTTTATTCACTGCTTCAGCTTATATTTAAAAGACCGCTAGAATAGTAGACCCTTTGTACACTCTGTGTGCCATTCTCCGTTGTAAAGTGTAGGCTGAGACTTGAAGCCATTGTTAAACACACGTGCAAGTGCTTGGCCCCGTTTTGCCTCCAGTCTCACGTTAGTTAGGCCCCCGCGTTTTCCAAACATTTTTATTTCTTATTCATTATAAAAGCCTGTTTAATTAGTTATAAATAGCTGAATACGTATAATTTTTATAATAACAATAAAAAACTTGATTTTCAATAAAATTTTTGAAGGAAATTTTTTTTTTTTGGTTCTGGGCGCCACAAATATTCTAGTTCGCTCTGGGCCCCTCTCTTTCTTGGAATCTAAAGCGGCGTTTAATACTAGATACGCCACAGGTGTAAATATACATTAATTTTTCCCGCATAACGAATTTTAAACTATGAACCAGTTTCCACATTTCTGTATAACTAACACGTTTATTCACAAACACAGCATAAACGGGAACAATATATAGTAAAACAACACTTAAATGATTCACTCATTTCACAAAATAACCGATATAATTCTCAAAACATTAACAAAAATCACAATTCAATGTAATTCGTATCACGTCAACTGTTCTCCGACTAAGTGATAATTTCTTTTATAGACTCTCCATAGAAACTTCTGGAAATCTCTCCTATCAAGTAGAATAATCGTTATATCGAGGTGCTTCGCGAAGATTCAGAAAGTCACCAAATACCGCGAAATTGGCGATCAATCGCCAAATCTGACAACCTTTTTTCTAACTTCAGAAATCTGGAAACCCTACGTTCACGTCATGGGGAAAGCTGTACGAGCGTTTTCTTCGTCTGATTCTCAAAAGAAAGACTCCGGTGAAGAAATATTACATGTTCGCAACGTTAACATTTCCAGAATTTGAACGGTTTATGAATGTAAGCAGTGGAGTTGTCAAGAGGAGGGAATTGGGTGTGTCATGATCTCCCGGAACCCATTAGAACCTTTTGCGCATATGCTATTTATGTCTGTGTGCTAAATGCTATTTAGCATACAGACATCACCTCAAAAACGTTTCATTCGAGTTCAGGGATGCTTGAAACGTGTTCTTCCGTCGAAAACTAAATTTCGAATTTTCGACTCCGTCACAATACTTTTCCTATATATTATACTATGTATATAGAGAAAGTAAAAAAAATAAAAATGTATATCCGATAAATACCAGTAACAACACTGACATTTTTTAAAAATAAAAAGCCGCTTATTCATAAAACACAAATTGCAGTGTCATAGTGCACAAATTCTTTTCGTACTGCACGTTACAAATAACCCTGTACAATCGTACGAGAAATTAAAAATGAATGAAAAACTTAAATAAAAAAATTCCTTCTTTATCTACGCATATCAATTCATTCACAGCTTCTTTAATGCAGATATTAATCGATTACTATGAAAACTAAAACTACACAAATTCTTTTCGTACTGCACAAATTGTGCGTCACTGCCCGTTACAAATACCCTGTACAATCGTACGGGAAATTAAAAATGAATGAAAACTTCAAACAATCAAAAAATATTCCTTCTTTATCTCCGCATATCAATTCATTCACTGCTTCTTTAATGCAGATATTAATCGATTACTATGAAAAGTGATACCCCATCGCATATTTCGCAACACAACGTCAACAAACTCAACTTTCGTTTCATTCTCCGCTCGACCCATTAACGAGTGGAAATGAGTTGGAGGTGCGCCAGTGGAATGCGCAGCAAAATGGACGTTTCTTTTCAATGGACCAATCGATCAGGTTGCCATGCTAGAGACTCCCAATTCCTGTGAGTATTTCAAACAACCAGCCGTCCGAATAAAAAAAAAATATTTTACCATCAAATACTTGTATTAATGTGAGAAATTAAGAATTTCAGCCTGGGTAAAAAAAAAACAAGAAAGATCAATCATGCTTAAAGCATTGAGTATGAAACACTTTCCAACTTCAATGCAATTTTATTTAAACATGTCTAAAATGCAATACATTCCTCGGTAATATTTTGAAACTTATCACAATACTACATTAATTTATTATATTTAAAAACTTAAACCTTCATCGAAAAAAATGAACTTCATTCAAATGACGGCATTGAAATATAAATTGCCTGGTTTAAACATCTCTAAAATGTTATACATTCCTCGGTAATAGTTTTACAATTATCATGATACTACGATAATTTATTATATTTGAAAACTTCTTCGAAAACAACTGAAATTAATTCAAATGACGTCATAGAAAAAATAACACGCCTGGATCTCTCTATAAAAACAGGATTTCATTCATAACTTTCTCCCATTCATTCCATTCATCACAATACTATAATAATTTATTTTATTTAAACATTTTATTTAAGACCATGGAGCTATAAATAATTAAACTCTATGCTTAAAACTTCATCGAAAAAAATCGTCCTCTTTATAAAATCAATTAATATTTCATTCATATCAGCCATGCAGACTCCATGGACTAAATTATTTTGTGTTAAAAAATACAGGAATTCTAATACAACTCATTCTATATATTTTGCTGTTTACATTTTACATAGGTGAAAAATAGGCTTAGTTGTAGAAATAATCAAATTTAGATGAGCATTTAAACTCAAATATATTGTCATTGCGTTGTTTCAGTATGTAGATGCACAGAATTTAAGCAAAAATAAAGTAGTTTTAGGACGGATACAACACTCAATATGAAATAAAAAGAACTTTAAAAATCACGATTTTGAGACAAGATGGATGCCATATATCATTTTGAAGTGGATCACGTGATACTTTCATATCATGGTCACGTGATCATTTCATATAAGAGGTGTTATTATTATTTTAATTTTTATTTAAAAAACTACTGAATATATTTCGCTGAATTTTTTTTTATATATTTTATGGAACAATTTGAATATTACCTAAAAATTTCGAAGCAATTTGTGAATTTTAAATCCGCTTAAAAAATGTTTGAAAAATTAGGTCCCATAGGGCTCAATGTATTTCATTTTTTCTACCCGGATTCAATCCAAAACTAATTGGGTGATATTATTCATTTATATTCCCATAGGTCCTACAGACCGTCTGAACAACATACTAAAATTTCATTTTGATTTAGTCATTTTTACGGCAGTTATTGTGCTAACGGACAGACAGACAGACAGACAGACATAATGAACAAAGTCATAAACACTTTTCAACTTTGTTGTAAAGTGTTAAAAATTTCATTTTGATTAAGTCATTTTTACGGCAGTTATCGTGCTAACGGACAGACAGACAGAATGAACAAAGTCATAAACACTTTTCAACTCTGTTGTAAAGTGTTAAAAAGGCACTGTCAATTTTACAGTAAAAAGTCCTGCCAATTCTAGGACCAGGTTCTGCTGTAAATCTTACAGTATGTAAAATTCTATTACACTTTCTGCTGTCAGGCCGTCCAAATAGATGCTCAAGTCCTTTGGATGAGTCGGACGGTCTGGGTCTTTAACACTTTCTGCTGTAATTTTTAGTGTTTAATACTGGAAATTTTACAAAAACTTGTAATTTTTACGGCAATTTTTGATGTATTTTTTTACAGTGCTTTAAACTGTATATTTTATTTACTATACATAAGTGCTGTCCTATGTCGGTGTTTTTCGAAGTAGTCCTGGGATTCAGCGTCAGTATTCCAGGGGTTCCAGCGACAAGATAGTTTCGTGAAATTTCTTTTTTAAATTAAAAAAAAATATTTATTAAGAACAATACGTAATTTGAACCACACTGGATATTTTTTTATTTTGGGGTTTCGTCATTAAATTGAATTTCAAAAGAGTTTCGCGACCAAAAAAGTTTTATAAACACTGTCCTATGTCATCAATCTGTCAAAAAAGAAGAGCTATTCGACTGTACAACCCTCGGGGTTTAAATATTCGGCAACTAAAATGTATATAACGCAATAAGTAGCATTGGCATAAGAAGGTTGTGGTGGTGTGTGTGAGGGAGTTATATTCTCAACTGGTGGAAAATTTTATTAATTTTCCATAGAATTTTTATTGGAAAACGCAATTCAGCACTATAACCTCCTTTCATCATCATTTGTAACCCCCAACCTTCTTTCAGAGATCCTGGTAATAATTGACCTGATAGCTTTATGGTGTTATGGATAAGTATCAAAGTACTGTGGTCAGGGCCAGTGTCTGGAAAAACTGTACTCTTTCCCATTTTATCCCTCACTCGGGGGTGGGGGGGGGGGGGATTCTGTTCAGTTAGGTTCTGCCTCCTGGTGGATACAATAGGTGTTTAAAGATCCAGCTTTTTAAGTCACCGGGAGGAGAGCTCCAAGTTTGGAAAATTTTTCGAAAACCCTCCACACCCTTAGGGAAGGGGGGTTGAAGATTTGACTCCTTTAAGTTCTATCCAGTGGACGAATTATCAAAATGAATAAACAATTATCTAAATCAGTGTTTTTCAGACTTTTTTGGTCACGGAATCCTTTTGAAATTTAATTTGATGGCGGAACCCTAAAATGAAAAAAGTTGTTTGTGGTTCAAATTATGCATTCAGATTTTACTCGTTATCTTAATTTTAAAGAATATTAAATTCATGCGAAACTATCACGTCGTGGAAAGCACTTTGTAAAATATTGATATGAATGAATAAGGAGCAATTTATTGATTGTAACTTCCTCTGTAAAGTACCCGAGCACCCACAGAAAAAAAAAGTCGAATTTTGTACCTTTTTAACACGTTACAACATAGTTGAAAAGTGTTTATGACTTTGGCCATTCTGTCTGCCCGTTCGCAAGATAACTGCCGTACAAATGACTTTGTAAAAATGAAATCTTAGTATGTTGTTGAGACGGTCTGTGGGACATATGGGAATGTAAATGAATAATAACACCCAATTAGTTTTGGATTGAACTCGAGTTGAAAAAATGAAATACATTGAACCCTGTGGGACCCAATTTTTCAAACATTTTTAAGCGAAGTTAAATTTCACGAATTTTTTCGAAAATTTCAGGAAATATTCAAATTATCCCATAAAATATATAAATTTTTTTTCAGCAAAATGTTTTGTAGATTTTTAAATAAAAATAAAAATAATAATTATAGCCATATAATATGAAGAGACTACGCGACCCATTTCAAAATAAAATAGGGTATCCATCTTTTTTCCCAAAGTAAAAATTGTGATTTTTAAAGTTCCTTTAAATTTATATTTAGCGCTGCATCCGTCCTAAAAAATCACTTTATTTGTGCGTATTTTTTGTGCATCTATATTCTGCGCCAACGCAATTACAATATTTTTCAGTTTAAATGATCATCAAATTTTGATTATCTCTACAACGGAGCCTAATTTTAATGGATGCAGAATGTAAACAAGTGATTGCAAGATGAGTTGTATAAGAATTGCTGAATTTTTTTCACGCAAAATTGTTTAACTCTGGAGTCTGGAATAAAAGTGTATCAATGGAATATTCACAGCTTTTACATAGAAAGCCAGACGCTTTATATTTCGATGACGTCATTTAAATAAAGCTCATTTTTTTTTCGATGAAGTTTTAAGTTTAAGTAAAATAAATTATTGTAATTCTGTAATAATTAAACAAATATCCCCGCTGAATGTATCGCATTTTAGAGATATTTTAAAAAAATTGCATCTCAGTTGGGAAGTGTTTCATAATCAATGCTTTATGTATGACTGATCTTTATTGTTTATTAATTAAAACATGTCAAGTGACCATCGTCGTAGTGTGAAAGTCTATCTTATTTGAAGTATTTCTAAAATTGGAAATAGGGGTCTGCGACTAATCGTTCTAAAGATGTTTAGTTGCGCAACCGTTTTGAAATACCCTATACGTTCTCTGTAGAATTGTGTGAAGAAGTAAATATTTACATTAATAGAATACATGATGTTAACTAGCAAAGCACGTTAAATTAAGGCTGGAACATGCTATGAAGATCTAGCCGTGTGTGTCCTGAACTATTAATCTATCTACTTAATGATTACCACACACAGAGTTCACCTCGTGAATCCCCATCCATTTGAGTTTGCCGAGTCTTTCGCTTCAGAAAATAGACACAAAGTTGTTGAATTAGCTCCAATTTATGATTCGTAAAAGATATAGAGCTCAAATGAAGGGTAGCAAATTCGAATCAAAATAGCTTTAACAGTACACAGTACCGTTTATGACCTTTGCACACCTTAGGCAGTTTTATTTTTAGACAATGGCGAAAACTAGAGATTTTACACCTAGAGTGAGTTTCGACACTCTTTTTAAAAATATTTTTTGCAATTTTTAATATTTATTCAGGCGCCGGGCGTCAGGGCAGACAAGGCAGTCAGTATCGATTGTATAAATTGCAAATAAATTAAAAATCTGTATAATTGCGAATAAATTAAAAATCTATTGTATAAATTGCAAATAAATTAAAAATCTATCGTATAAATTGCAAATAAATTAAAAAACTATTGTATAAATTGCAAATAAATTAAAAATATATTGCATAAATTGAAAATAAATTAAAAATTTATTGTATAAATTGAAAATAAATTAAAAATGTATTGTATAAATTGCAAATAAATTAAAAATCTACTGGATAAATTGCAAATAAATTAAAAAAATATTGTATAAATTGCACATAAATTAAAAATCTCTTGTATAAATTATAAATAAATTAAAATTCTATTGTATAAATTGGAAATAAATCAAAAATCTATTGTATAAATTGCAAATACATTAAAAATGTATCATAAAAATTGCAAATAAATTAAAAATCTATTGTATAAATTGCAAATAAATTAAAAATTTATTGTATAAATTGCAAATAAATTAAAAATTTATTGTAAAAATTGCAAATAAACAAAGAGAGATGTCGATAAATTTTTACTCCACTAGCCTCTGTTTCTCTCCCCCCCCCCCCCTCCCGCTTATATTGTTCAAGAGAGAAAGTCCGCCAGTCTCAGGAGAGACATATCTCAAAATCTCAAAGTGTCTTCTTCGCTTCAGGAAATGTTCAATTAGAAAAAGAACTAAAAGCGAATGTGTTTGTACCTCCTATCCGGGGTAGCACCGTCTATACATGATTCCATTATTCATTGTGGCATGGAATTTGGCATGTCTTTTTTTTTTCTTTTTGTGGTACATTTTGATTCCTTGGATTTTGAACCTTTACCGGTCCAGTCCATTCTGGGCCCGCAATAGGAAGATATGTTTTTTGGGATTAACTCGAAAATCGGAGCATCTAGAAAGCTCAAATGTGACACTCGTTGTCTTTCCTAGTACATTTTAATTTTTTGGACTTTGAACCTTACCGGTTCAACGCGTTCTGGGGTCCACTATAAAAAGTTAAGCGTTTTGGTTGAATAATTCGAGAACTCGAATAACTAGAAATATCAAATTATGTACATTAGTTGCAATTTAGTATACGGGTCAACTGTATGATAAACCCCTGAGAAAAATCGTTTTTTTCAAAATGTCCATTAAAAGAAGTGCAGCACATTAAAACGTTCGAATTGCAAAATGATATGAAAATATGCTTAACGCTGAGATAGAGACCTTAAATTTTGTGCAAGAGTAGACAGTTTGGGAGGAGGAAATTGTACAATTTTAATTTTCTCATATTTGCAACTTTAGGGGTGCTGCACACTAAAATGTTCGAATTTCCTAAAAAGGCAGAACCTCCCCCCCCCCCCCCCCCCCTTCGTTTAAGTGAGATAGATTTGCAATTTGATATATAAGTCAATCGTTTGCTAAAATCGCAGAGAAAAATCAAACGTTTAAAAAATGTTCTGTACAGGGGTACTGTACGCTAAAACGTTCGAAACGTTAAATGATAAAAAACCATATTTCGGAATGAGATGGAGACTTTAAATTTAATGTAATGGTAGATTGTTTAATAGAAAAAAGCATAGAATTTCCGTTTTCCAATATTTACTACTTTCGGGGTGCATCACACTAAAATGTTCTATTTGCCGAATAAATGAAAAACAACATTTTGTGAGATATAGACAAATTTGTTTATTGATATATACATTTAAGCACTAATAAGACAATGCTTGCTTAAATACATTACTCAAGTTTCTGTTTTCTTTTGCATAAAGTGTTTTCACCTATTATTCACCTTTATTCTCCACTTGTCGGTTGGTTGAACGCCAAATTTATGTAATTCCACTTTCTTCGAAACTACTCAACCAAATAAACCAAAATTTACACAAAGTTAGTCTGCTACACGAAGCAGAAACCACAACGTGCGATTCTTTCGAAATTCAGTACAAGTTGTACGTAGTATGCATAATCGCTATTCGTAAACTACTCATTTGGTTCCTTCATAAGTTAATACATATTGATGATACATAATGTGAGTTGATACAGATTGATGATGCAATGAACTTACTGCAACATAGCAACCATTCAAAAATTACAAATGAAGTCACAATTGTAGTTGCATCACATTTACGAACGAAATTCGTCAAACTTCAAAGAAATGCCTCATGCAATATCGAACTTAATTTACCACTTCCAGTACAACAGAGACATAGTGAGAATATACAAAAACAGAGATAAGTGAGACAAATGGATTCCATCTGTCAAAATTAATTTATACTTGAGTGGATTTGCAAGAAAATGACAATTCTTAGTTACGCTGAGTTGAGTTGAAATCGAACGCGTGTTGCATTTTACATTTTTTTTTCAGCATTTTAAATATTTTATTCATCTTATCGTTTCATATCTCATTCGGAAACAGCTAAGAAGATACATATCCGCATAATTTTGTTTCCTAATGTAAATCTTTGGTTAACTCCATCGCTCAACCGAATCTCAAAAGTTACTGTAATCTTTGCTAGGAAAATGATATTTGAACATTTTTTAAGATATTTCCCTACACTTAAGAGTATATAATTATTTGCGGTTGGTAATGATGCAAAGTATGGGTAAATTCTAGTCTATATCATACAACTGACTGACCGAATAAGGGATGGATTACACAGCCTGAACTGCGGAAGGTAGAAGCTTGAAATTTTGAATACACGTGAGATTTAACCTATAAATAATGAGAAAAATATAAAATCTTGGAAAAATTTATAAATCGAGGAATTTTTTGCTCCATTTTTTAACACTTTACAACAAAGTTGAAAAGTGTTTATGACTTTGTTCATTCTGTCTGTCTGTCCGTTAGTACGATAACTGCCGTAAAAATGACTTAATCAAAATGAAATTTTAGTATGTTGTTCAGACGGTCTGTAGGACCTATGGGAATATAAAAGAATAATATCACCCAATTAGTTTTGCATTGAACCCGGGTTGAAAAAATGAAATACATTGAGCCCTATGGGACCTAATTTTTCAAACATTTTTTAAGCGGATTTAAAATTCACAAATTGCTTCGAAATTTTTAGGTAATATTCAAATTGTTCCATAAAATATATAAAAAAAAATTCAGCGAAATATATTCAGTAGTTTTTAAAATAAAAATTAAAATAATAATAACACCTCTTATATGAAACGATCACGTGACCATGATATGAAAGTATCACGTGATCCACTTCAAAATGATATATGGCATCCATCTTGTCTCAAAATCGTGATTTTTAAAGTTCTTTTTATTTCATATTGAGTGTTGTATCCGTCCTAAAACCACTTTATTTTGGTTTAAATTCTGTGCATCTACATACTAAATCAACGCAATTACAATATATATGAGTTTAAATGCTCATCCGAATTTGATTATTTCTACAACGAAGCCTATTTTTCACCTATGTAAAATGTAAACAGCAAAATATGTAGGATGAGTTGTATAGGAATTGCTGTATTTTTTTAACGCAAAAGAATTTAGCTCATGGAGTCTGCATAGCTGATATGAAAGAAATATTCATTGACTTTACCGAGAGAAGGACGATTTTTTGCGATGAAGTTTTAAGCATAGAGTTAAATTACTTGTAGCTCCATGGTCTTAATTTGTAAATAAAATAAATTATTATAGTATTGTGATGAATGACATGAATGGGAAATTATTTATGAATGAAATGCTGCTTTTTTAGAGAGAGCCAGGCGTGTTATTTTTTCTATGACGTCATTTGAATGAATTTCAGTTGTTTTCGATGAAGTTTTTAAATATAATACATTATCGTGGTATTATGATAATTCTAAAATTATTATCGAGTAATATATCACATTTTAGAGATATTTAAACCAGGCAATTTATATTTCAATGCCGTCATTTGAATGAAGTTCATTTTTTTCGATGAAGGTTTAAGGTTTCAAATATAATAAATTAATGTAGTATTGTGATAAGTTTTAAAATATTACCGAGGAATGTATTGCATTTTAGACATGTTTAAATAAAATTGCATTGAAGTTGGAAAGTGTTTCATAATCAATGCTTTAAGTATGATTGATCTTTCTTGTTTTTTTTAGCTGTAACTCGAGGAAGGCTGGAAACAAAAAATTCGTTTCCAGCCTTTCCCATCACGCACAGAAAGGGATCTCGCACAGTAAAAGTGGGTCGATAGAAATTTCATAAAAGTAATATTTCACTACATATCAGCGTACTTCAAGTTCAAACCATCACCATTAATGTGTGCAATTATTGCTTCCATACATTTAGTGTTGGTGATGATTCCATTCATTTAATGGTGATATTTTGGAGCAATATCGATTTATAATACAATATTAGTTTTATAAAAATTTCTAGCCACCCATTGTTACGGTATGAGCTGAAAATGTGGGGAAATTATTTTTTTTTCGTTTCAGTTCATTTTAAAATAAATGTGTGTATTAAAAAACTGATTTTATCGTTTTGCTTACTTGAATATTTAAACAAGATAGATCAATCATGCTTAAAGCATTGATTATGAAACACTTTCCAACTTCAATGCAATTTTATTTAAACAAGTCTAAAATGCAATACATTCCTCGGTAATATTTTGAAACTTATCACAATACTGCATTAATTTATTATATTTGAAAACTTAAACCTTCATCGAAAAAAATGAACTTCATTCAAATGACGGCATTGAAATATAAATTGCCTGGTTTAAACATCTCTAAAATGTTATACATTCCTCGGTAATAGTTTTAGAATTATCATAATACTACGATAATTTATTATATTTGAAAACTTCATCGAAAACAAATGAAATTAATTCAAATGACGTCATAGAAAAAATGACACGCCTGGATCTCTCTATAAAAACAGGATTTCATTCATAACTTTCTCCCATTCATTTCATTCATCACAATACTATAATAATTTATTTTATTTAAACATTTTATTTAAGACCATGGAGCTACAAATAATTAAACTCTATCCTTAAAACTTCATAGAAAAAAAATCGCCCTTCTCTTTATAAAATCAATTAATATTTCATTCATATCAGCCATGCAGACTCCATGAACTAAATTATTTTGTGTTAAAAAAATACAGGAATTCTAATACAACTCATTCTACATATTTTGCTGTTTACATTTTACATAGGTGAAAAATAGGTTTAGTTGTAGAAATAATCAAATTTAGATGAGCATTTAAACTCAAATATATTGTCATTGCGTTGTTTCAGTATGTAGATGCACAGAATTTAAGCAAAAATAAAGTAGTTTTAGGACGGATACAACACTCAATATGAATTAAAAAGAACTTAAAAAAAATCAGGAGTTCGAGACAAGATGGATGCCATATATCATTTTGAAGTGGGTCATGTGATCGTTTCATATCATGGTCACGTGATCGTTTCATATAAGAGGTGTAATTATTATTTTAATGTTATTTAAAAAACTACTGAATATATGTCGCTGAATTTTTTTTTTATATATTTTATGGAACAATTTGAATAATACCTAAAATTTTCGAAGCAATTTGTGAATTTTAAATCCGCTTAAGAAATGTTTGAAAAATTAGTTCCCATAAGGCTCAATGTATTTCATTTTTTCAACCCGGGTTCAATCCAAAACTAATTGGGTGATTTTATTCATTTATATTCCCATAGGTCCTACAGACCGTCTGAACAACATACTAAAATTTCATTTTGATTAAGTCATTTTTACGGCAGTTATCGTGCTAACGGACAGACAGACAGAATGAACAAAGTCATAAACACTTTTCAACTTTGTTGTAAAGTGTTAAAAACAAACTGTGGGACGTGGAAAAGAAAAGGAAAGATCTTTAATTACAATTAAACATTATAATCAACATAAATTATATGGCCGTTGAACTCATTAGTGGAATTTAAATTTAAACATACATCGCTCGTTGTTGTGCCGCAATAACCCTCCAATTATTTTTACCTTTTGTGTAAGTCCTGAAAAGAATTCATTAATCATTACAAAAAGACTAGCCTATTTAAAACTTAAACAATTTCCTTTATTAACAACATCACTTTATCAAAAGCACTATTTTCAACAATATCAACTTTCAATTATTATCGATTTTCATTTAATATTTTAGTTCGGGGAGATATGACCAGTTAGTTAGCTTTCTAAATTGTCTAGGACCGGGGAAATGAGCACATACCTTACAGTTTAGACTTGGGCTCATCATCTCGCTTGCATCGGTCTTAGTGCTGACCGTACTGCCATAACTCTATGGTGTGTGGCTCCTACTCGTACGTTTCACCTCGACTGATACTTATATCTGCAACTGCTAGGTCATGGTCGCTTCGCTCCTTTTGTCAAACTCTTTTCACCAACACTTCGTATCAAAGTTACTTCTACCACCACATTCCGGATCTCAGTTCGTTCTCGCACACTTTGTATCGAAGTCTTGGTTCCTTCGGCGGGGGGGGGGGGGGGGGGGGGGGGGGAGGTAGCTCCACCCTTCTTCTCCTTGCTGTTCATTGGTTCTTCTGAACCCAATGGCATCACTTGACATTAACCAAGGGCTCTTTCAGCCCCCTTTGGCATGGGAGACTCAAATTTATTGTATTTGACCTAAAAGTTCACGTTGTTGTAAACTTCGGTGCCAGCCAGTCTGCACGCTTTGTTCGGTGTTCTGGCCACCATAAATACTGCAATAAACATGCCTCATGTGAGGACATATTCTGGCCTCACATATCTACATATTCTGGCCTCACACAAACAAACAAACAAAAAAATCGCGGTTTATCCTAGGGTGAGATTGAGACGGCTGGACAGAAAACTTTAAAAAAAAATTAAAGACTTCAGATATAAAGTTACCGAAGTGTGAAATTCTAGCAGCTCCGGTGTTACAGTTTTTTCCCAAAAAACATGTACTTTCCTAAGGCGGACCTAGGAGGACTGGACATCCATAGAATTACGCAAAAGTAATGGCATGCCACATTTCAAGTTACTACGATTAGCGGAAACTGGTAATTTAAGGCCACAAAGATTTTAACAGCGACAAACGAATATACGCCGATTGAAGTTAAATAAAAGTGTGTAATAAATGCTATAAAAATCTTACATTTTGAATATTTTGCGTTCAAATCATAAAAATTACGAAGCAAAAGATAAGAAAAGAAAAAAAAAATATCTAGTTTTAGATTTTTATTTTACATATATAGTATAATGTATAGGGAATTGGGAAAGTATTGTGACTGAGGACGAAATTTAGAATTTGAGTATTCGACAGAAGAGCACGTTTCAAGTATACTTGAACACAAATCGAACATTTTTAAGGTAATGTGTGTGTGTGTTTGTTTGTTTGTTTGAGACCCAGACCGTCCGACCTACCAGAAAGGTGTAAGGTAATCATTTGGACGGCCGGGAAGTGCCACCCAATTTAGACCGGAACCCAGTGGGGTAGGCATCCACAGGGACCGTACCCTCCTTCCCCTACCACCAACCTCTCGGAAGGCCTTACGGACCCACATGTTTAACGTGGTCGTACTCCGCATGAACACGGCGGCAGTTGTGGCAGCGTGCAAATCCAGCGCGCAAACCACCGGGCTACCGCGCCTAAAATATGCCAACAGCACGCGGTGTTCCCAGGTGGTCACCCACCCAAGTATTAACCGCGCCCGATGCTGCTTGACTTCGGTGATCTAACGAGAACCGGTGTTTTCAGCACGGTACGGCCGTTGGCGACAATGTGTGTGTGTGTGTGTGTATTAGTGTGTGTCCGTCAATCAGTGGACACGATATCTTACGAACGAAGTGTTTCGAAAATAATTAAGATTACCACAATTAGTGAATATTGGAAATCTATTGATTTTAAACGTGATCGAATGTTCGTATGATTTCTCCAATTTTTGAATGAATTTTTGATCATTAAAAGATCAAAACTTATGATGACGTTGAGCAGAGCTGGGAATCGAACTGGGGTCATTCGAGTGCAATCCCAGCGCGCTAACCACTGGGCTATCCCACCTTTGGGTTACCAACCCTTGTCGAAAGTCATAATAAATCATAGTTCAAAAACCCCCTTGACCCTCCATGTTTTGTCACTACCGTATCTTATTAACTTCAAAACGACGCCGTAAAAATAATTTTATAGCATTTCTCGTTCTTTAACAGCTAATGTTTACGTGGAGGTTCAAATTTAAAAAATTGTCTGCACTGAAAGCTGTTATTTTTGGTATTGTCGCATTATAAAAACTTAAGTAGTGGCCCCCGTGTTATGCAGGGAAAGTCGTAAACCGCCCATATAAGATTTTTTTCATTATATATTTGCATGGAATTTCATAACGATACGAATATTCGTATTTGGCTTATGCCCAAACCTCAGATCTTAAATCGTGAATAATTTTCAGAGAAGGGGGGGTGTATGGAAATGCGGGGAAATAATCTATACTTGTATAAATATTAACACATGTTTTGAAAGCAAAATGTCATTGTTCAAATTCGAAAAATGTCCAATTTTTCATCGGTAGCATACGTAAAGGTTAATGTTGACAGTTTCCGTCCATTATTTTTTACCGATTACCGGCGTTCTTAACAATTCCAGCGCACCTGTGCATTGTGTTTGACAGCGTGTGGGAGTGTGCACGTGGGTGTGACAAACCATAACAGAGCCACCCCCGACAGACGATCACTGACAAACCCTTTGTGAGCTATATGCCGACATCAGAGCACATCATCATCAAAAACCTTATCAAGCAAATCTCGAAAGGTTCCGACAGATTTTCATTCTTCGAAATAGAACGTTTATTTATTTAATCCGTAGGGTGGACTGGGATAATGACTGGGCACGGAAAATCGGGATAATGACTGGGCACGGAAAATCGGGATAATTATTAGACAGTATATTTAAATTTGAATAAAAACGCTGTTGGTAAAGGACGAACTGGGATTATAAATTCAAAATTTTAATCTACTCAATTTTATAGTTATACAGGGATCTTTGTAAAGGCCTTAAACATTCCCAATAACTTTGTAAGGAAAGGTCGCTCGAATAAGAAGGATTGCAGTGCCCTCAGGGTCGTCCATGTGTGGAGTGACACCACTCAAATGTGTGTGTGAGGGAGGGGGGTTGCGACCCCTAATAAATTTTTTGAGGGAAGAGAAGACATTAAAAATTCACAAAACGGGGTAAATCAAATATGAAGAGTAACACTGAAAGAAACACTGAAAAATCAGCATCATTGGTTAAAATTATTATAATTATAGCGTGTTACTCTTCACTTTAAAGGGCTTGAAAAAATCTTTTGATTGATACCACACTTGACAATGCATCCCTCGGGGGTCTAGAAACTTATCCCCCCCCCCCCCCCCCCGAGGGATGCTAATGACGTCATGAACAAAAAAAAATGTATCGCCGCTATTTTTCACAACAAAGGTTGAAACTATAGTCTCGTTATCATTGAGCCATAAATAAATATTTTTATACATGATTATGCCAAATTTTGTCCTGTGTTGCCATCTTAAAAAATATAAAATGTCAAATAAGTTTTCGCTCGAATTTAAAAAAAAAATTCTCTTTAGTTCTAGATTTTTTGATAAAAAAGAAGATATAAAGTTTAGTGAAAGTACATTTATATTTGTGGCCGCTATCGTGTAGCGAAAAAATCGACTACAGACAGACATCATTCCAAAAAAAGTCAAAACGTGTTTAGGTCTTAAAACATATATTGGCATCAAAATCTTGAAATCGAAAATGTTCGTGAAAACAATACGTTTTCAATACTACGTATAAGATAGTAAAAAAGAACCAATATTTTTCACCTATCAGACAGAAAATATTTACCTGCTACGTATTTTACGTTTCACAGCACATGGCGTAAATGCATTGCACCATTTCCCTTAAAAAGTCAATATTATTCATGGCCTAGTAATATATTTTTTATCATGAGGTGTCCATATCCTCTAGGGAACCCGAAATCAGGCCCGCCATGAGGGTACCTCTATGAGCAGCCCTGTGGAGGCCCAATCCCCTTTTTAGCACTTTACAACATAGTAGAAAAGTGCTTATGACTTTGTTCATTCTGTCTGTTTGTCCGTTTGCACGATAACTGTCGTAAAAATGACTATATCAAAATGAAATTTTAGTATGTTGTTGAAACGGTCTGTGGGACATATGGGAATATAAATGAATAATATCACCCAATTAGTTTTGGATTGAAAGCGGGTTGAAAAAGTGAAATACATTGAACCCTATGGGACCTAATTTTTCAAACATTTTGTAAGCGAAGCTAAAATTCAAAAATTGCTTCGAAAATTTTAGGAAATATTCAAATTATGCCATAAAATATATAAAAAAAAATTCAGCAAAGTATGTTACGTAGATTTTTAAATAAAAATTAAAATAATAATTACCATCATATAATATGAAAAGATCACGTGACCCACTTCAAAATAAAATATGGAATCCATATTTTCCCCAGTATCAAAATCGTGATTTTTACAGTTCTTTATAATTAATGTTGCATCCTTTCTAAAACCGCTTTATTTTTGCGTATTTTCTGTGTATCTATATTCTACGCCAACGCAATTACAATATTTTTGAGTTTACATGAGAATCAAACTTTGATTATTTCTACAATGATTGTAAACAAGCGATTGTAAGATGAGATGTACAAGAATTGCTCTCTCTCTGTCTCTGCAACACAGACCGTGCTCCTTGACAACAAGGGCTTAAAGGGTTTTTATATAAGAATTGCTGAATTTTTTTTTCAATCAAAATTATTTAACTCCGGACTCTGGAATAAAAGTGTATGAATGAAATATTCACAGCTTTTATATAGAGAGCCAGACGATTTATATTTCGATGACATCATTTAAATAGAGTTCATTTTTTTCGATGAAGTTTTAAGTTTCCAAATAAAATAAATTATTGTAGTACTGTGATAATTTAAAATATATCATCGCTGAATGCATTTTAGAAATGTTTAAATAAAATTGCATTTAAGTTGGAAAGTGTTTCATAATGAATGCTTTATGCATGATTGATTTTTCTTGTTTATATTTTGAAGGGGAGACAAAGATTTACAAGGAGAAAATCAAATATCGAGATTGGCCCATGATGAATATTTGTAAGGGGGCCCACAATTTGTATAGGTGGCCCGGCTGAAGTAATCTCTGAGGTATAGGGGGAAAATTTCTTGCAATTGCAATCGGGAACAAATTGATTCACGTCGATAAATAAAATGAATTTGTTTGATCTATATATTATAATAATACTTATCATTGTTTCAGAAAGTATGCTATTTTTCAACTGAAAATGATGCTATAAAATTTTTAAATTTCGACCCATTTGAGTTCTAATTATCAAAATTTCTAAATATTCAATCTAGTTCTAATTTCCTACATGGCGTATCCACAGATAAAATTTCATGGAAGTCCTCCAGCAAAGACATCTGATCAAAGATGCTTGGAACCTGTACCCGAATTGTAAGAACGGAGCCGAAACTAGCTTTTGCTCTATGATTATAACGTCGGTCCTGGCTTGGGACATGTGACGTTCAATCGACACAATGATGACTGGACGTTTGAAACAAGCAACCTTCCTCTCCAATGATTTCACCTCTCAACACGAGATGGCAGCACCACACAGAGTCAAAGGTGTTGCCACTCCCTTCCTAGTTGACCACGACTGACGTCACGCCCGAGGTGACACGCGGGGGTTTTCTAGGCGGCCCCCCCCCTCCTCGCCGAAATTCGACCCGGGCTCCTCATCAGGTAGGGGAGTGTGCGGCAGCAAAGGCATCTGATCAAAGATGCTTGGAACCTGTACCCGAATTATAAGAACAGAGCCGAAGCTAGCTTTCGCTCTATGATTATAATGTCGGTCTTGTAAGCACCAGTTCCCTGGTTCAGGCCTGGTAACCTCCTTTCCGCCACAGAAGTAAGTGTATTCGTAATTAAATTATCGTGTCCACACCTCACACATATGAGTCATTTTCTGTAAACGGGAGTTTTACATGTCCTAGGTGTTTTAATAAAAGTCTGCACGACTTGGGACGGATTTTGGACACTGAACAGTTTTACTACGTTGTAGTTCATATTTATCACCCATTAGCTAAAAAAAAAAAATAATTTCTATTTTAAATATTTAAAAATTTAGTTTTTTTTTTTAATTAAATGTCGTTTCCTTGTGTGTTCCAACAACTAAATAATAAAATCACAACTTCATTTACAAGCCTTCATTTTCTAGTTTCCTTTAAATTTGATGTTTTATATTAAATTAGACAATTTAAAATTAAAACAGTAATGGAAAATCCACTATGCATTAGAGCAATATTTTAAATTAATTTTTTACAACTGTCCCCTAGCTTTTTAACACTTTACAACATAGTTGAAAAGTGTTTATGACTTTGTTCATTCTGTCTGTCTGTCCGTTAGCACGATAACTGCCGTAAAAATGACTTTATCAAAATTAAATTTTAGTATGTTTTTCAGACGGTCTGTGGGACCTATGGGAATATAAATGAATAATATCACCCAATTAGTTTTGGATTGAACTCAGGTTGAAAAAATGAAATACACTGAATCCTATGGGACCTAATTTTTCAAACATTTTTTAAGAGAATTTAAAATTCACAAATTGCTTCGAAAATTTTAGGAAATTATCCCATAAAATATATAAACAAAATTTCAGTAAAATATGTTAGGTAGTTTTTAGATAAAAATTATTTAATATAGGGAGAAAAACAAATTCAATTAAATTCTGACTCTTGTTATATCCTGCAGAAAGAAAAAAAATATATATTATATAATAAATATTTTCCCAAGTGTTTAATTACTTTATGTATAAGAGAGGTTTAATATTTTAAAATAAATATGGTAGATAACAATTTTTCAAATTTTTAAATAAAATAAATTATTATAATATTGTGATGAATGAAAAGTTGCTTTCATATAGAGGCGATTTATATTTGGATGACGTCATTTGAATAAAGTTCATTTGTTTTCGATGAAGTTTTTAAATATAATAACTTATTGTAGTATTATGATAATTTAAAAAATATTACCGAGGAATGTAACGCATTTTAGAGATGCTTAAACCAGGCAATTTATATTTCAATGCCGTCATTTGAATGAAGTTCATTTTCTTCGATGAAGTTTTCAAATATAATAAATTAATGTAGTATTGTGATAATTTTAAAAATATTACAGAGGAATATCTCATTTTAGAGATGTTTAAATAGAATTGCATTGAAGTTGGAAAGTGTTTCATAATCAATGCTTTATGTATGATTGATCTTTCTTGTTTGTCATTCACCTGTCTTTAAATTTCAACACATCATTCTGTACATATTTGACAACACAATATAACTAAAGTATTATTCTTTTTTACTAAAGTCCATATTCCCCATTTCAAGAGTTCGACTATGTTCTAGCTATCATTTTGTGCAGGGAAATATTATAAAACTGAACAATTTTGGGAAAGTATTTTTATTCCTTGTCATTCACCTGTCTTTAATTATTCTCAGAATAAAAAAGTAAATAATTTTTCAAGCATATGTGTGCCTAGTTAGTGTAGCAAACTGAATATCAAGTTAGGCTTAAGTGCAAATAAAACTCATACTCAGAAAGTAAAATCACATGATTTGTCATTCCCCTGTCTTCTTGGTAGACAAGGGAACGACATTAGAACGGGTGAATTACATTTAAACTAGATTTCCTTTTTAGAAGATTAAACAAATAAGAAATTAGCTCTAAATATAAGATTGCAATTAAAGTAAAACAAATTTTTTATTTTTTTAATGATATACAGGGTGTCCCCAAAAAATTGAAACGCGCTTTAATTCTTTACGTGTTGGAGATAAGTGTGCAATGCAAATTGCAAAAATGTTGAAAATAAGGTAGAAAATAAGACTACATTAATGAAATAGTCCTCTCATTCATTTAAAAAAATTACACTCTTTAAATTTTTATACAACCCCCTTAGACAAATTGGGTCAATCAGATAATTTTTATTTTTAATGCAACAAGATCATTAAAAGAAACCACACATCTGTATCTTTAAAATTGAACGAGTTATATTTAATTGAAAATTGAATATTGTGAATGATGACCATATATCAAATTAGAAATGTAAATTTGATATATCACGAGAAAGATAAAACTGAATGATAATACATAGGATACCCAACCGCGTAGTGAGTACCACTGCTTTATATGATCTCTGTGTAATGCTTTATTTAGATTCATTTGTGATAAAAAAAAATGTGACACATATCAACGTATTTTTGATCTAAACAATTTCCATCGTCGATTTGTTTATGATCCCTATTTTTACTGATGAAACAGCCTTTCACATGGTACGGAAAAGTGCTATAAGTCAGATTTTTTTCTTTATCATAATTCAGTTGATTTTAAAGATACAGATATGCGGCTTTTTTAATGATCTTGTTGCATTAAAAATACAAATTTTCTGATTGATCCAATTTGTCTAAAGGGGTCGTATAGAAATTTAAAAAGTGTAACTTTTTGAAAATGAATGGGAGGACTATTTGATTAACGAACGTAGTCTTATTCTCTGCCTTATTTTCAACATTTTTGCAATTTACGTTGCCCACTTATCTCCAACAGGTAAAGAATTAAAACGCGTTTCAATCTTTATGGGACACCCTGTATATATTGTCGCCTCTGAAAAATTGAGATTGGCACAATTCTATAATTTGGCTAAAAGCTACAAATGCATACTAACAACAATTGCCTATATTAAGTGTCATTCTCCTGTCTTGATGTCATTTACTTGTCGTGAAAATAAAAATTTGCATTTTCTATTTAATTCCCCCAAAATGATCGCTGCTACGTTTGTTTTTTAGTTTAAACCACCCATGTTAAAATATAATGCAGAAAAAAGGTTGAAAAATAGAAAAAAACATATAAGATGAAAAGTCCGTTTAGAGAAAACGACCCATATGCGCAAAGTTCGACATTTACCCGAAAGTGTTAAACATCTGATGTGGGTACCACATGACTTGCCCTACAGACTCAAATCCATTTTCTCTTTATATCTTTAATTCATTAAATTGAGTTTAATTTCACAAAATAACACGCAAGATTATTTGAAATGATATTGAATTTGCACTTTTAAATTATGTTCGTTTTCATTTGGTAACTGGACGCATTTTCAAAAAGCGGTGTAGGGAAAATACGTAAAAACTAAAATATTTCGAAAATGGCTACACTTAGAGTAATGAGGTTGGTCTTATACTTTTCATCGTCAAAAATTACGTACAAAACAAGCAAGTGTGCGTTTGAACCATACGTATCATTTTATTTTAAATTTTGACAATTTTTGCGGGTCATTTCGAAAAAAAAAGCAGGGAATTTTCCCCCGAATAGTACCAAAATCTAACCAGAACCATAGTAAATTATCTACCAAATGATTTATCAATCTACCAAGTGACTTATCTATCATTACCTCTCAGATTTGGGTTCTTTTTGATTTATTAATATAGGTAGTATAATTTGTGTTTAATTCCTCAAATGGCAAATTTGAATCATCATACGAGGCATTTCTGGATGGGTCAGACTCGGCTGAATTACTTAAAAAAAATTCATGGGCTTTGGCCGAGTCAAATCTTAATATTTTCCGGCTAAATAATTGGCTTTTGATTTTAGCTCTTTCTGCAAGCTTCAGTAAATGGAATTTTTCCAAATTTGGAGACTTCGGGTTTTACTGCAGTGCGAGAACTTTCCCAATATTGCAGTGATGCAGTAGCCGCAGCACTTCCTTTCGAATTCTTAGCTTCTAAACACTCCTTATTTACCGGCCGCCCAAATTGCTGCTCTCAGTCTTCGGATGAGTCGGTCGGCCTGGGCTTTCGACACTCCTTACTTATTCTTTCTTCTTATTTATTTTTACTTTCCTTATATACATAGTATAACGTATAAGGAAAGTATTGTGACGGATTCAAAATCCGAGTTTTCGACGGGAGAGCACGTTTTAAGCATCCCTGATCACGAATCGAACATTTTTGAGGTGATGTGTGTGCGTGTGAATGTGTGTGTGTGTCAGTGAGCCAGTGGAGACGATATATCACGAACGAATGGAACGATTCGAATGAAATTTGATACAAAAATTACAATCCGTGAATACTGGAAGCTTATTGTTTTTAAACATAATCGAATGTTCAGACCCCCCCCCCCCCTACATTTTCGAGTGAAATTTTGAAAAAATCATCAAAAAATCGAAATCTTTAATAAAATTACGCAAATAGACATTTCTTACGTAATTTTTCCTTAGAAAACGATTGACATACACTTTAGAAAGCTAGCATGAATATAATGAACATAATCGAATGTTCAGACCCCCCCCCCCCCTACATTTTCGAGTCAATCATCGTCAATCATCAATTCGAAAAAATCATCAAAAAATCGAAATCTTTAATAAAATTACGCAAATAGACATTTCTTACGTAATTTTCCTTAATGAACCGTTCTCGAGATATTGCACATTTTTCAAATAAATGTATCAAAAAATCCCATAAATTAAAAGAAAATATTAACTGTTGAGAAACATGTTCACTTTTTATATGTAATATCATGCGATAAATTGGGTGACATCATTCTCGTGGATCTAGCTCGTTCCATTCATGAGAAAACAGGAGTAATATTTTTGTATTTGAACGTCAATAGTCTGTTATAACAATTAGAAATATTATAACAATTACAATAGAATATTATAACAATTAGAAATATTATAACAATTTATCTGCTATAAGAATAGCTTATTTCTTCGTCCATAACGCTTGGCGAGATTTTGGCGACGAACTTGGCGACTTTTGAAATGTTGCCAAATTAACGAAAAACTCGAAAAATGGATAAAAATGAAGCTAAATCAATGAAAATGACGAACTAATTGACGAAAATTCAATATCTTGGAAAGAATATGAGTACCTGCTATAAGAATAACCTATTTTTTTTTACTGTAAAAGTAGTAAATTCATTGCATTATATAAGGAAAGTCATGTGCTGCCCACATCAGATTTTTTTATTTATTGGATGTTAAAAACGGGTTGTCTTTCTAGTTCAAGGACTTCAGAACGACAAAGTGAATGAGGATTTAGTAGATTTTTTTTTTTTTTTAATCACGCGCATGTCCAGGAAGCATTTTGAAACTTTTCTACTTCGCTAAAAATAGATTTTTCGTAAGGAGAATTTGAGCAATGTATATAAGCAACAATAACAACAATAATGCAGCATACAGCTGTTTCGAGTGTACGTTGGATCTCCTTCCTCAGTGCAAGAGAACCAACAAACCCGAAGTCTAAAAGAGGAGTGGGTTCAAAGGAAGATACAAAGGAGGATTACATAGATTTTTCGGGTTCTAGAAGTCCTAAAACGTGTAGATCCGTCGAAAACTCGAGTTGCTATTTTCGACACGATTTTAATACTTTTCCTATACATTACCATGTATTGCAGGGAAAGTAAAAATAGGTTCGTGTGTTCTTATCCACCGGAATTCAAAATCTTGCATTCGAAAGTTTTCGGGAATACAATGCTTTCTCAATACTGTACAGAAACGTAATAAATCATTCCGAATATTTTGTTCTGTTCCTATTTATAAGAGCCGCTAGAAAACATTGAAAGAATCACATCCACATGCAGCTCACGTGATGCAGGTTGTCGAACTCTGGGCGAAGATAAACCATTTTTAGTACTTTTAATATGGAAGCGATACTTTGTATGAGAAAGTAAAAAAAAATAAAATAAAAAAGTTCTTTCACTTTTCGCTTTCCTACAGCAAGTCAGTCATTTTTTTTTTATTAATATTCCAGCGTTATCCTTAAATTGTTTTTGGAATAAAGCTGGAGTTCAGATACTTGTGAAAACTGCCGCTTCCATGTTGTACGAGCACGAGATAGAACGCATGAGTGAATAGGAAATTTATGACTCAATTACGTTCACGATTCCAGTCATACTAAGGTAATAAGAAACTAGTATCTTCTTTTGCTGCCATTTTGTTTCTCTCGCACCGTAATTTTGAAAGCTTGAACCAAACTAACCTTTAATCGCGCTTCTATTGTTATGGACGAATATTGAGAATTTAATTCGCTCTCCTTATTGATATAGATGGCGTTACGACGCCCTCCGATTTTATGCTAATTGTTACTTTCCGTATATACATAATGTATAAGGAAAGTATTGTGACGGGGTCAAAAATTCGATATAGAGTTTTCGACGGGAGAGCACGTTTCAAGTATCTCTGATCACGAATCAAACATTTTTGAAGTGATGTCTGTGTGTGTGTGAGTGTCAGTGAGTCTGTGGAGACGATAACTGACGAACGAATGGACCGATTCCAACGAAATTTGGTACAAAATTCACAATCCGTAAACACTGAAAGTCTATTGTTTCTATACGCAATCGAATGTTCAGAACTCGTCTAAATTTTCGAGTGAAATTTTGAAAAAATCGTCAAAAAATCAAAACCGCTGATAAAGTTACGCAAATAGACATTTCTTATGTAATTTTTCATTAGAAAACGATTGACAAATTTTAGAATGCTAACATGAACAGTTTTTGAAATATTGCACATTTTTCAAAAAAATTATCAAAAAGTCATATAAAATAAAAAAAATATTTCCTATTGAGAAACATGTTCACTTTTCATATGTAATACCATGCGATAAATTTGGTGAAACCATTCTCGTGGACCTAGCTCGTTCCATTCATAAAAAAAGATACTTTGAGTAATACTTTTGTATTTGAACGCCAATAGTCATTTATCTGCTGTACGAATAACTTATTTCTTCGTCCATAACGCTTGGCGAGATTTTGGCGAAGAACTTGGTGGAATGTCGCCAACTTGGCGACTTTTTTAAATGTTGCTAAATTATCGAGAAACTCGCCAAATGGATAAAAATGACCCTAAGTCAATGAAAATGACGACTCATTGACGAAAATTCAATATCTTGGAAAGAATATAAATATCTACTATAAAAATAATATATTTTTCTTTTTGCTGTAAAAGTAGTAAATTCATTGCATTACATAAGGAAAGTCATGTGCTGCCCACATCAGATTTTTTGTTTTAGATAGAGATTTTGATCTGACAGAGTTTGGAAGCCGGAATGTCCTCCCGGTTAATAATCAGTTTGGATAAATGTAAATTATGTGTTTTTGAATAAATGTTGTGTACGATTTACTGATTGTGATGCTGTTTTAATGCCGGACTTACCTTAGGTTGGGATTGTTTCTCTGCCCCCGAGAACAGCGTGAAGAACCGTGCGGGTTCTAAAGAACCTATTACAACGAGTGAAACGAAGTCTATTCTCTATTCATAAAGAAGAGAAATCAATATTTGCTTGAATTTTATGGTTTTTTTACTCGAAAACTACCAACAGGGAGGTGATATTTTGCATACAAACATGGAATTGCACGTAGATTCGCAGAATCACAAATTCAATATTCAAACGCAGTGTAACAGGGCGAAACGCCTATTTTTAAACTGCGCATGCTCACTACGTTTCGTACAATTAGAAAGATATCAACATTTAAACAGTTAATCAAAGCGTGAGCACCTGCATGCATTGTGATTTAAACGTGCTTCTGTATATTACAGTATGTCCCAAAAGTATAGAGAAAGGTACACAATTGCATTTACAAAAGCAACAGAGTAACTGCAACTAGGCAATATGTTTTATAACATTCAAAATTTTACTCGATTATACTGCAAAAAATTACACAAAATTCACTAAGTGTAATATTCATTTGGAGAAAATTGAAATTGGGGTGTTCCAAAAGAATAGAGAATATAATTCATACCCTTTTAAAAAATATTCTTGTGAATATTGTCTGATATTTGAGATGGCTGTTTTCATATTATTGTCCATCAGAAACATTTTTAATTGGAAATTAACACTTCTTGGAGAGCGGCTCCTCCGTATGAGTGGTATGCTTGCAGCCAGCCTGCTGCTGCTCTGATTAGGTTGAACAGCAAAGGAGACCAAACAGCTCTGGCCAGATTCCGCAGCGGTCATCTGCGTACTCTAAAGTCTGTTTTAGGTCATAAGGATCACATCCCCTGTGCCCGAAGTGTAACTTAGCACAGGCCACTCCTCATGCTTTGTTATGTATTGGTTACCATGAAGCAGGGCGGTAGCCAGGCAAGAGCCAGAGGGGGCTAAGCCCCCCCTCCCAAGAGGTACACTCAGCTCCCCCCCCCTGATAAAAAATATTAAATTTTAGTAGTGATACGAAATTTCATCTAAAATATCATCTTTGCATATAATTTTCTTGAGATTTTTGTTTTATAAATTACTTCGTTTTAAATTTTTTTTAATTAAGCTGAATTTGTGGTTATACTGATGATCCATTTATTTACATATTTAATTTAAAAATATTTAAAAATTATGACAGTAGTATTCAGGATGCTTTTGTATTACTGTGGGGTTCACTGTTATACATTATAGAGTCAAATTCAACTGATAAGTAGTTAAGAATTAATATTAAACACTAAATTGTATTAACTTTCAAAAATTTTCTTCGATTAATTAATAGCTTTACTACTAGTTAATACTTATATTAAAGAGATTCTGAACTATTTTTTTTTTCATGCTATACAAAATCCCGCATCACGGTGAATATTAATCTGCAAACCGCATGTCTCTCCGATCCATAGATATTTTTTTTTATCGCGTTTTACTTTTGCTCCAAACTTTTGAATCACCCTGTATATTAATATAGAAACGGGATTTCCTACTAAACATTTTTGTCGCTTACTATTTATATCTATATTTTATAGTTTAGTAGAAATTTCGAATGAAAGCAAGAAAAGTGAGGCAAAAACTCGCTCGAGAAAAAAAAAATGTTCAAAATATTAAGACACTGAAATTTTTATATATTCGTAAATATAACCCTATCACCGACAAATCAAGTAAAAATTGTTCACATTTTTATCTATTAGGTCCGTAGATATAAACGTGCATAGCGTTTGCATTTTTCGTAACGCTACGATTTTAGCCAGAGATATCCCTAACCATAGATGCTATATTCACGTACAAAACAAGGAAGATTAATCATGCATAAAGCATTGATTATGAAACACTTTCCAACTGAAATGCGATTTTATTTACACATCTTTAAAATGCGATACATCCAGCGATGATATATTTTAAATTATCACAGTACTACAATAATTTATCATATTTGAAAACTTAAGTTTATTCAAATGGCGTCATCAACATATAAATCGTCTGGCTTTCTATGTAAAAGCAGTGAATATTTCATTCATATCACTTTTATACCAGACTCCAGAGCTAAACCATTTTGCGTGAAAAAAATTCAGCAATTCTTATACAACTCATCTTACAATAACTTATCTACATTCTACATCCATTAAAATTAGGCTTCGTTGTAAAAATGATCAAAGTTTGATGATCATTTAAACTAAAAAATATTGTAATTGGGTTGGCACAAAATATATGCACGGAAAATACGCAAAAATAAAGCGGTTTTGGGACGGATGAAACACTAAATATAACTTTGAAGGAACTTTAAAAATCACAAATTTCACACTAGGAAAAAAAAGATGGATGCCCTATTTTATTTTGAAGTGAGTCACGTGATCTCTTTATATAATATGAGTGTAATTATTATTTTAATTTTTATTTAAAACTACCAAACATTTTGCTGAATTTTTATTTTTTATGATAATTTGAAAATTTCTTAAAATTTTCGGAGCAATTTGAGAATTTTAACTACGATTAAAAAATGTTTGAAAAATTAGGTCCCATAGGGTTCAATGTATTTCATTTTTTCAACTCGGGTTCAATCTAAAACTAATTGGGTGATATTATTCATTAACATATGTCCCACAGACCGGCTCAACAACATACTAAAATTTTCATTTTGATAAAGTCATTTTTACGGCAGTTATCGTGCGAACGGACGGATAGACAGAGAGACATAATGAAGAAAGTCAAACACTGCTCAACTATGTTGTAAGGTGTTAAAAAATGAACATATAGAGGAATGATCCTATTTTATTTTTTAAACTTAGCATAGTAAGATGAAATATATTTTTGGTAATATTTAAATTAAACAATCCTGCAAAAGTTGCTAAACACTAAAAGATTATACCTTTTCGTATTACATAGTGTAGAAAGTTCCTAGGAAAATCCTTAAGCACCACAATAACTTTGCAAGGAATTGGCCACAAGTATACATGTTACATCTATTTATAGCAAAGTGACCATGCCTGATCGAAAAAAAATCGATTGCGCTGCCTTAGAGGAGAATTTAAAAAGTTAGGAGAACGAAGTCGGCAACAAAGCGAGATAGATTAAGAAAGCCAATTGCAAAGCTGTAGAGGATTACCTAATTAGTAGGAATCTAATCATCAACGCACAAAATGCATATACAAAAGGCAATAAATATCTGTCAAAAATTCGTTTTAGCAGGGACTTACACGGTGACACCTGCAATGCTTGTCACAGTACGGAGCAATATTTTTTCACGAATTCATATGTGTATTGTTGTTAAAGCAGAGCATTTTAAACGGGCGGTACATAAAATGGGGATGCATGTGTTTGTTCTGTTTATTTTAGCATTACTGAATAGGACAATAATTCGCCGATAACAATACTGTGCGAAGTAAATGCCTTTCTGTATCAGTTTTATTGTCATTTTAACTAAATGGGCATAACTTTGTAAAGGGTTTTTCATTTATCTCGCTTTGCTGCAAAGTTCGTCATCCTAACTTTTCAAATTGTCCGCTAAGAGCGCTGCAACCACTTTTATTCGATCAGGCGGGGTCACTTTAGTATGGACAGACCTGACGTGTACACTCATGAACCTTTGCTTACAAAGTTACGGGCGTGCTCAAGGACTGTCCTGTTTTGCTAGGGAGTCGTAGAGTAATTATGTTTGAATGAAGTGTAATTACGCCTCATTAAGGGTGTCATAAAGTCATTGTTAGGCAATATAAATGTCTTTAAACTGTATATATTACCACAGATCAACCTGTATACAATGCCTCTGCGTGACAGACTTGTTGCCATCTTAAAAAAATCAAATACTTTTAGAAAGAATTGATTCACAGTTTTAACTGAATAACTTGCTAAATAAAGCTCACAAAACGATACATTTTGTTTTGCATTCTGACACGGATTGCTTTATATAAATATATCAAAAAGTATTTAGAATATATACAAAAAGAAAAGTAATAATAAAAGAATTTAGAAAAGTAATAATAATTTCAAACTTGCTAACTTTTTAGGTTTAAATTTAGCTGTACAAGAAAATATGCTGAATATCAATTTATATGATAAAAGATATTTTTTATTTTAATACTACTAAGCTTTATTATTATTCAGCTTCTAGTTAATAATGTTATAAGAAAAGTTCTGATCGCGTTGTAAAAAACCAGTTTGTGTTTTCTTAGAAGATCAAAACAGGGAAAGTCCAAATATGAAAAATTTTTGTGTTTATGTTTATTTAAATTGTTAATACATAAACTCAGAAATTACGACATTAATAAATATTGAGATATACTTCATTATACAACACTTATCTCAAAAAGCCAATTTGAATTAAAGCACTGATTGAGATGACAATGACAGGGAATATATAAAATAATAGGCATTACAGTATCATAATAAAAAATAAAACTGCTGCTTGGAAGAATGACACTTTAAAAAGTCCTTCAAGAATAACGGGAAATGAAAATTAGCCGACTACAATAGTTTTGAGGGCATTTTATAGCCCTCTTCTTTAAGTCAAAATACAGCGTCTTCTCTTAAGAACTGCTAAGGAAGAATGGCAGTTCTTCCCTCCCAGTCCTTCCTGTTAAGAAAATGCATTGTTTTTTGGCCTGACTAACGGCAGTTCTTCCTTAGTGGTTGTTAAGATAAGACAGTGTATTTTGGCTTGAAGAAAATATTTCTAAAATGCCCTAGAATCAAATGCAGTGACCTAAATTTCATACGCCTGCTTTCTTTAAAAAGGTATTGAAAGTTTAATTTAGTCACTAGAAAATATACCGGCGTTGACTGAGAGTTAAAGCAGGCCAGATATACAAAATACATATTATTCCTATAAATGACAGTGAAAATTGCATGTAATCAGTGTACACCAGCTTAACGGGTGCGATATGAAACTCCATCCAAATCATAAAATCGAAGCTCATCACTTGTGGAGCGGAGACTACGTTCTACGTTAAAATCTACGGACAGACACAATTTAAATCTTAATTTCAACAATATCAGCATATTTATAACCCATGTATATATTGACCATATTTTCTGCAAACAACGTAATTTTTGTATTTCCAATCGCCCGGGTCTTGAATGTACCAGATACAGATAACACCATACTCAATTTGCAATGATTCAAAATGTCTCCGTGGAATTATTTCTTTACTGCATGCGCAGATCGCCTACAACCGACCGCGGGGAAAAAAAAATCAAGCAAGGCATCGAACATATTAGCAGTTCGCTCGCTTAAAACATTTATAATTAATGAACGGATGGATTAACGAAATTATTTTCTGTTTTGGAGCAGTGTTGAATATTTAATGTAGCTGGTGTTAAATTATAATCATTGGATTGTCTGCCATTTTTTTTATATCTCAATTTAAAAATCGGGGGGGGGGGGGGGACGTTTGGTGCACATGAAAATTATGTACATATTTTTAAAAGTTCAGGAGAATTTGTTTATTAATTGTATGGATTCCGTTCAAAGTTCGTTTGAAAGAAAAAATTTCGATCTTTCCGCTGATGTCAGTATGGAAACTAATGCGATAATATTATCGGTCGCTAAGAAACCGATTTGTGTGAATATCGCGAAAATCGTTGTAAATTGGGCTAAAACATCAAATAACTAAACAGCTAATTGAAAAAAAAATAATAACGCCGAGGTACATAACGTCATATACTTTTTCGGGTCTTGTACTTGTGTACCAAATTTCATGGCCGTACGATGTTTAGATTTCCCGCTACAAACGGCACACACACATACGCATATTTTTTCTTATTATGCAAGATACGCAATATGTTTTAAGCAGGTCAGAGTAATTATGTTTCATTAGGGGTAACATAGCATAATTATATTTTATTAAGGGTAACATAGTAATTATGTTTAAGTAGAGTGTCGTAAAGAAGTTATGTTTAATTAGGGAATAGCAAAGTGATTATGTTTTGTTAGGGGTTGAATAGTAAGTAATATTGATTGGTAGGTGTGGGTGATTTCCGTGTTGGGGGATTTTAGGAGGGCAAGTGCTGCGGTTAGGCAGAAGGGAAGGAATCCTATATATAGCTTCATGCACCCCTTTATATTGTTGCGAACGCGCAATGTTCTGCTTGGCGCCTCCTCTTTCGTATGTCTTGAAGGCCAGGCGAAGAAAATATAGTGCATGCCGTAAGCCGAGGGTTGCCAGGATTTCCCAGTTAGAAGGGTTTCCCGATTTGGTGATTTATCGCCAATTTGGAGAGTTTCGGAATGTTCCAGAAATTTCTCGATAGTGATTATTTTTTGAGATATAGAGATTTCCAGACGCTTCTATGGAGAGACTATAAACAAAACTCACCCCTCCGTTGCAGTGGAGTTAACGAATGGGCGTGACACGAGCTACATTGGACTGAGATTTTTGTCAATATTTTGAGAATAGTAGCAGCTGTTTTGTGAAATTACTTTTGTCAACATTTTGAGAATAATGTGGCTTATTCTGTGAAATGAGTGGAACATTTAAGTGATGTTTGATTGTATATTGCTCCGGTTTACTTTGTGCTTGTGAATAAACATACGTTATCCAGAAACTTGGACTCGTTCTTGTATCCTGCGTGTCTACGATTCTTGAGGATAAGTTTCAAAACAATATGATGAACTTTACATCTCGTATAAAGTAGTATTACAATCTAACAAATGGCCATAAGTTGCCCATGTGGGATTTAAGGATTCCCAGATATTTTAGAAACAAAACGGCGGCAGATAAGACGTCCTACATTCAAGAATGACTTGCAGATGAGATAAAGGTCTCCATTTTTTTTCGCTGTCGCTAAGCCAAGGTTGGGAAATACCAGATTTATCAGCCGTTTTTCGTCCAAAACTTAACAAGGGCAAAGAGATATCACCAATCTTATCGATAAGACTACAAAATTACTATTTTAAGCTTCTCCTATGAATGTCAGATAAGAACACTGAATCTGCCAATATCCACATAACTGTGAGTTAAGGTGGTTGGCATGTAGCTTTACGGTTCTCCTGGGGGTACGTCGGCTTGTTAGATCTGGTGTTATAGATGAAAATCGGATGTAAAGGAATATTTTTAGGAATGTATAAGATATAGAAGTATTATTAATACGCTCAAGGAAGTATTTAAGAGAAATGATATTATATTTACTCCACAGGCTATAACCCCCCATCCCCTCCCCCTAAAAATCAAACGCGCACTGTTTATATGCCTAATTATTAAAAATATTTGTGTTCCTTGAGTATAAATAAATAAATGAAATTGGTAATATATTTTTTTTGCAACATTTGATTGTAATGTAATCTGTTCTACATATTTTTCGACAAAAAAAGTATTTTCCAATAACATTAAATGCACTTTTGATTTCATAAGAATGATAATTTGTCATTTCTGTCACGATTTCCAGTGATGAGTTCAGTTTTCATTTCCTAATTACAGCAGTAAAAAAAATTCTGATGTGGGCAGCACGATTTTCCCTGCAGACTTAAATTCATATTTTCTTTATTTCTTTAATAATTCATGAAATTGAGTTTAATTGCACCAAATAACACTAAATTTGCATTTTTAATTCATTGTTTGCTTTTATTTGGTAATTGGACATTTTTCCGATAGCGGCGTAACAAAAATGCAAGAAATCTCAAATATCTTGAGAAATGTTAGTTCTAAAGTATAATGGAGTGTGTTATATTCTTTTCTTCGTCAAAAATTGCGTATAAAACAAGAATTTAATTGATACATTTCAGCATACGTAGTCTTTTTTTTTTTAGATTTTGGCGATTTTTGCGGTCCTTTTTGTAAAAAAAAGCAGGTTGTTATTTTTCGAATCCTACCAAAATCGAATCAGCACCAGAGTGTTCCACAAGTAACTTATTTACCAAATATTGTGAAATTTGGACAATTAGTATTTTAGCTAGGGTGGATACATGAAATTTTTGCGGGCCATTTCGTAAAAAAGGCGGGTTCTTCTTTTCCGAATCGTACCGAATTCCAATCAGCACCAGAGTATCCAACAAGTAACTTGTCTACCAAATTTCGTGAAATTTGGTAAATTAGTATTTTAGCTAGAGCGGATAAATGAAAATTTTACGGGCCATTTCGCTAAAAAAGGCGGGTTCTGTTTTTACGAATCGTACCAAAAACTAATCAGCACCAGGGTCATATCCAAGTGACTTACCTACCAAATTTTATGAAATTCGGTCCATTAGTTTTGGAGTTAGAGTGGATACATACATTGCACAGACAGACAGACGTCACGCTAAAATTAGTTTTTTCGTATTCTAGAAGTCTTGAAACGTGTAGATCCGTCGAAAACTCGAGTTGCGATTTTCGACATGATTCCAATACTTTCCCTATACATTACCATGTATGACAGGGAAAGTAAAAATAAATAATGGGGGAAAAAATGACAAATCTTAAGAAATTACTACGAAATTAAGAAAATCAAGAAATTAACTGTTAAAGACGAGTTTACCGCTAGCTGTGAGACAAGAGCTGTTGGCTTTTGACTTTTAATCGAGTAGATTCAGGGGCATCTAACCGGAGACTTGGAACTCACGATTTACTGTTTAAAATTTAATTTTAAACAGTTTTAAATTTTAGGTATGCTTCTCAAGCTGAAAACTAATTCAACTTTATGTGGTTGATTTATTTTGGATTGGGTTGATTAATTTCGGCGGGAGCCATAATTACCGACTCCTCTGACTACGACCTTCTCTTGCAGCAGCCATGCTTTGTGAATTATTTAAGTCAGTTTTCTGCAGTCTACAGGGTGATTAAAAAATCTGATGTGGGCAGCACATAACTTTCCCTGCGGACTTATATACACATTCTATTTATTTTAATTAAATTTAATTCACTATTAATTCAATTTTCGTTCTCATTTGGTAACTGCACTCCATTTCAAAGGTGACGTAGAGAAAAAACGAAAAAACCTCGAGAACGGCTAGTCCTAGTGTAATGGGGTTGGTCTTATTCTTCTCTTCGTTAAAAATTACGTATAAAACAAGCATTTAATGGATATATTTCAGCTTACGTAATTTTATATTTTAGATTTTGTCGATTTTTGTGAGCCATTTTGCAAAAAAAGGCAGGTTATTTTTTTCCGAATCATACCAAAATCTAATCAGCGCCAGGGTGACCCACAAGAGACTTATCTACCAAATTTTGTGAAATTCGGTCCATCAGATTTTTAGCTAGAATGGATACAAGCTTTTGCGGGCCATTTCTCAAAAAAAGGCGGGTTCTTTTATCCCGAATCGTACCCAAAACTAATCAGCACCAGATTCGCCCACAAGTGACATAACTACCAAATTTTATGAAATTCGGTTAATTAGTTTTTTAGTTAGAGTGGATACAAAATCTGCGCAGACAGACAGAGACACACCAGACGTCACGCTAAAAATAGTTTTTTCGTATTCTAGAGGTCCCGAAACGTGTAGATCCGTCGAAAACTCGAGTTGCGATTTTCGTCATGATTCCAATACTTTCCCTATACATAATCATGTATTACAGGGAAAGTAAAAAATCTGATGTGGGCAGCACATGACTTTCCCTGCAGACTTATATCCACGCTCTCTTTATTTCAATTAAATTTAATTCACTTTTAATTCAATTTTCGTTCTCGTTTGGTAACCGGGCTTATTTTCAAAGGTGGCGTAGAGAAAATACGAAAAACTAAAATATCTCGAGAACGGCTAGTCCTAATGGGGTTGGTCTTATTCTTTTCCTCGCTAAAAATTACGTATTAAACAAGCATTTAATGGATATATTTGAGCATACGTAGTTCTTCAGTTTAGATTTTGACGATTTCTGTGTGCCATTTTGCAAAAAAAGGCAGGTTATTTTTTTTCGAATCGTACCAAAATCTAATCAGCACCAGGGTGACCCACAAATGACTCATCTGCCGAATTTTGTGAAATTCGGTCCATTAGTTTTTTAGTTAGAGTGGATACAAGTTTTTGCGGGCCATTTCGCAAAACTAGGGGGGTTCTTTTATCCCGAATCGTACGACCCCAAACTAATCAGCACCAGACTCGCCCACAAGTGACTTACCTACCAAATTTTGTGAAATTCGAACCATTAGTTTTTTAGTTACAGTGGATACAAAATCTGACACACAGACAGACACACAGACATCACGCTAAAAATGGTTTTTTCGTATTCTAGAGGTCTCGAAACGTGTAGATCCGTCGAAAACTCGAGTTGCGATTTTCGGCATGATTCCAATACTTTCCCTATACATTGCAATGTATTGCAGGGAAAGTAAAAATGGTCCAAACTTTACGAGGTGGTAGCACATACCAAACCCAAGCATTTCCCGTCAAAGTTTACCGGGTCGGAAATGAAACGTAAAGGGAGTTACAGGGCGCTAACTCGTTAGAAAGCGGCCGCTCCACAAGCCTCCACGATCAGCCGATCTGTCGTGCCTTGATTCCTTTTTGTGGGGATATCTCAAAAGTCTCGTCTATGACACTCCCCTTGAATCAGAAGAGGCACTGGCAGCCAGAATATCGGCCGCTGCTGCGGAAGTGCCAGACATGCCTGGGCTGTTCGAGAGAATTCGACAATCCCTCCATCGCCGCTGTGAGACGTGTATTTAGAGGTTGACGGTCGCTCTTTTGAGCCATTACTGTAATTATTTTTAATTAAATGTCATTTTATAACTTCTAAGTCATTCTTGTGTTTTCGCCTCACCTCATCAGTTTCACCATTAAGCGCCCACTGCCTCCTTTACGTTTCATTTCCGACCCGGTAAACTATGACGAAAAATGCTTGGCGTGTACTACCACCTCGTAAAGTCCGTCCCATCTTGTTTTAACCATCCTGTATATTGTTGCAGATTCACGATTACTTACTTCATTGTTATAGAAGTGTTAAATATGTTGCGTTCTAAATGCATTTCTCGGGAAACTGAATGCGGGTTCTTCGACAAGAAACCTCATTTACAATCGCTTTCAGGTTTTCAGCCGTCAAAAATTCTTTTCTTCCTGGAACAACTTGGATGCATCTGAATAGGATAACAAATTTCTCTCGTAAATTCTTCCTCTTTTTGGAGAAAATCGTATCTGGAGAAACGCCAGGTCAGTGTCATGAGGGCTTTGAAAACAGTGGATAACAAATAGGTTTATTCTGAGCGCTTCGATTGTTAAAGAGGCTAGCTACTCTGTGGGATTTGGCAATTTTTGACTGCAAGCATAAATTCGGGGTACTGCAGCTACAATCTGGACCGAGCACTTTAACTTTATGCTCATGCCGGGTGTTTAACGAAATGTCTAAGACAAATTAACGGTTGGGTGGTAGAGGTAAAGTAAAATATGAAAAATAATCATCAAACCGAGAAGAATTTAGTTGACACGAGCGATGTATTTAGAGATTTGTCAAAATTTTTCCTGTAAAATTTGGAGAAAAAAAGCTACTAAAAATGGACTGTGGTGTGAGAAAGTCGAATTGAGACACAATCCAGTTATTTTTATTTAGCAGTTTTTTATTTATTACAAACAGCTGATATTTCAACAGCTGATATTTATTACAAACAGCTGAAACAGCAATAGTTTAAATAACAACTTACACGGGACAAAAGGCATGAAAACGCTTCCAACATCACAGCCAGCCAAAATGCAAAACAAATTAAAAAGAAAACAAATTAAAAAATCTGATGTGGGCAGCACATGACTTTCCTTATATAATGCAATGAATTTACTACTTTACAGTAAAAAAAATAGATTATTTTTATAGTAGATATTTATATATTTCCAAGATATTAAATTTTCGTCAATGAGTCGTCATTTCCATTGATTTAGCGTCATTTTTATGCATTTGGCGAGTTTTTCGTTACTTTAGCAACATTTTAAAAAGTCGCCAAGTTGGCGACATTCCATCAAATTGTCTCTAAAATCTCGCCAAGCGTTATGGACGAAGAAATAAGTTATTCTTACAGCAGATAAATGACTATTGGCGTTCAAATACAAAAGTATTACTCGAAGTATATTTTTTCATGAATGGAACGAGCTAGATCCACGGGAATGATGTCACCCAATTTATCGCATGGTATTACATATGAAAAGTGAACACGTTTCTCAAAAGGAAATTTTTTTATTTTATTTTATATGACTTTTTGATAATTTTTTTGAAAAATATGCAATATCTCGAGAACGGTTCATGTCAGCTTTCTAAAATTTATGTCAATCGTTTTCTAATGAAAAATTACATAAGAAATGTCTATTTGCGTAACTTTATTAGAGGTTTCGATTTTTTGACGATTTTTTCAAAATTTCACTCGAAAATTTAGGAGGGTTCTGAACATTCGAGAGATTGCGTATAAAAACAATAGGCTTCCAGTGTTTACGGATTGTAATTTTTGTACCAAATTTCGTTCGAATCGGTCTATTCGTTCGTCAGTTATCGTCTCCACACACACACACACACACACACATCACTTCAAAAATGTTCGATTCGTGACCCTATCACCGACAAATCAAGTAAAAATTGTTCAGTAAAAATTGTTGGACGCTTGAAACGTGCTCTCCCGTCGAAAACTCTAATTCGAATTTTCGACTCCGTCACAAAAAAGTTAATTTTGCTGCCTGTTAAATATTTTATTTCAAAATATGTTCGCGTTAAAATATTCTGAATATTAACTTCTACAAGACAGTAAAGAAAATTAAAAGCTGATCTACTGTTAGTATGTAGATAGCACCGCATTTAATACACGCATGACGTATTTCAACAAGTACATCTTATTTCATATTTTGACTAAGGCATCCCTAGGCAATAATTAAAACTTTTCTAATCTGTCAAGCGGAAAATGTTCATGACCCCTCAGAGGGTCTGTCTTGCCGAAGTAAGTTTACTCTGTGATAAGAACTTTGCAAATTTATGCCATCTTGTTAAAGAGGCTAGCTACTCTGTAGGATATCTCAGCCTATTTTAAAATTCGCATATTAGCGAATTAATAAATCGTCCTTAAAGAAAGTCTGGAACAGGGTACGCTTAAAAATATAAAAATATTTCGATTGATATCATACTTGACAATGCACTCCAAAGGGGGGGGGGGACTTGTCCCGACGGGGTATAATGATGTCACGAGCACAAAAATTGTATTGCGGCTATTTTTCACAACAATACTTAAAACTATAAAGTCTCGTGACCATTGCTATAAATGAACCTTTTTATGCATAATTATGTGTCAAATTTTGTCCTATCTGCCCTGTTAAATAAATATAAAATTTCGAATAAATTTCTATGTTTTCGCTCGATTTAAAAAAATATTCTATCTAATTCTAGATTTTTGTTACAATAAAACCAGATATAAAGTTTCGTGATTTGTGGTCGCTATCGTGCATACAAGAAATCGACCAGACACCTCTCCAAAAATACTCGAAACGTGTTCATAAGGTTTTAAAACGTATATTGGCATAAAGATCTCGAATTTGAAAATGTTTGTGAAAACAATATTTTCTCTATACATTATATTACGTAGTACGAGAAAGTAAAATCCGATATGTTTAAAACTTGTGAATTTTTCACATGAACTAACAAATTGTGATATTTTTGGGCTAAACAACAGCACGCATCTAGGACTTTTCAACTCTATTAAAATTGTTATATTTTCATATTAATATAAATGAGGCTCAACAATCTATATAAATAAAAATGAAAATCTGTCTGTCTGTCTGTCTGTCACACCATTACGGGAGAACGGCTGAACCGAATTTGATGAAATTTTGTGGGTAGCTCAGAAATAGCCCCACTTAAAATTATATCCGTGTTTTGAGTTTCTACGACCAGTGGTTCTCGAGATATTAGTAAAAAACGAAATTTTCGTTTGTCTCATCATCACGGAAAAACGGCTGAACCGAATTTAATGAAATTTGGTGAATAGCCTTGAAATATACCCCCATAAATTTTGTCCAAGTTTCAAGTTTCTAAGACCTGGAGTTGTCGAGATATTAATGAAAAACGGAACTTTTTCCTAGGAGTTCTACTCCCTAACTCCATGGTTTATCCAAACGAAAAGCTTGAAAATCGTTTGAAAGTGAATTAAAATTTAATCTCTGAGTTTGATGGGAGATTTTTTGCGTTAATTAGTCACTTTCTGAAAACATGAATTGTTTGAAACGTGATTTAAAGGGGAAATCTATCTCCATGGTTCATAGTTTATTTAAAACAAGCTTTTACGGAACAATGAGAAGTATAGAGAAATCAAAATCGTTATTTAATTTCGCAGTTTATGTTATAAGACATGACATATTTAACATGTTATAAGATTCTATCTTATATCATGTTACTCAGAAACGCAATTAAATTAAATCTGTCTGTTAATTTTAATAATTATTTTTTCGATTTGAATAATAAATAAATGGATATAAAAATATATTTTAGAAAAGAACGATTTGATTTTTCTTATAGCATTTTTGACTGGATAATATCAATTACGGTCTTCAGGTTTAAAAATTATTATTATTTATATTTTCGGGGATTATTGATTCAAGGATTATTGATATTTTCAAGTTATTATGCAATTATTTTATTATGACAAAAATTGTTTAAACTCATATATTGTATGTTGTACGAATCTTCTACAAATACACGTGTATATCTTTTAATCTACGAGAATATAAGTAGTACAGGTATATTGACATATGTTTTGATATATATTGGCATATATTGGAATCAATTACGACCTTCTGGTATAAAGAGTACGGATATTATTGATGTTTCAATTTATTACGTCATCTCTTTTATTTTGGCAAATATTTTTGAGACGCATATTGTAATACGGGTAATCTTCTACTAACACATTGGCATATTTTCTGATCTGCGACAATATAATTAGTACGGGGTTGCATATATTCATTCAATTCCTATTTTTTCTTCTGTAAATTTGCTTACAAAAGGGGGCAGGATGTTTTATTCTTCAGATCTGATCGTGAAGATAATTTTGCATAGTGAGAACATATATTCTTAAACTTCTCTTTAGGAGCAATAAATTTAATATTTTAACAGAATTTACACATGATTGCGAACTTTAGTTTCTTTAAATTATACACTCCGTACAAATAACGGGTGTGCTGTTAGTGGTTAATAAATTTTAACATTTTAGGAGGATATATTATGTTGCTCGGCATCGCAATTAAATTAAATGTGTTTGTTAATGTTTTTATTATTTTTTTTCTATTTAAATAATAAATAAATGGATAAATGGATATAAAAGTATATCTTATGAATGGACGGTTTGATTTTTCTTTTAATTATATTAATTGCTGACTGCGTACATCAATTTCATTTATTTTGGCAAAGAGTTTTCAAGCTTATATCGCATTTAGCTACTAAACTCATGTATTGTGTTTAGCCAATAAATTCATATAGCCGATTGTTGAAACAGAAAAAGAGTAGAGCGAGTGTATCTTCTAATACAATAGTAGTGTTTTCATTTAGTATATTGAAACGGGATAAGAATGTTTCATTCAGATCTGCAAATTCAAAGCTACGAATTTGGAGGGATATCGCTAATTTGACACCTTTTCTTAAACTTTGCCAAATTGACGGAAATGTCGCCAAATTGATATAAACGACACACAAACAGCTGCCATAAACCTTCGGGTTGGTCGTGTGGCTTGGGTCTTCTACATATCAATGAAATTTTTTTTTGTTTTGTTAGAAGAGAGTACTGAAATGATGTTTGGTTAGCATTTATCTGTCAGACCAACCATCCTACTTAGTAATACATTTAGCGAATTTTTAAAATGTCACCAAATTGATAAAAATGTTTTCAAATCTATAAAAATATCTTGAAATTGATAAAATTGCGCTACATAAATGATATTAATTGTTTTTTGTTAGGGGATAGTATTGTGATGATATTTCGTCAATTTGTCGCAAAGTGGAACTGTCAGTTCTACAGTCCCACTTGGCCATAAATTTGGCGATTTTTTAAAATGTCGCTAATTTGACGAAACTGTCGCCAAGTGTTCCATAGAAATATAACTATTTAGACGATATTTTTTCTACCAATTTATTTGAAGCAAATGATATCATGTCGCTTAGCAACGGATTTAAATCCAATGTGTTTATGCGGCAGACGATTTTTATTAAATCCTTTCCGATTTGAATAATGAAGATATGTATATAAAATAAATTTCATTGCCATTTCATTTTGGACTGGATAATATCAATTATACTCTTCAGGTTTAAACATTATTATTATCGATATATTCCGGAATTATTGATTCAGTGATTATTGATATTTTTAAGTTATTACGCCATTGTTTTATTGCGGCAAAAATTGCTGACACACGCATATTGTACGTTGTACGAGTAATCTTCTAGGAATGCACGGGTATATCTTCTAACCTACGAGAATATAAGTAGTACAGGTATATTGGCATATATATTGGAATCAAGTACAGTCTTCTGGTATGAAGATTAAGGGGATTAATTATATATTCAATTTATTACGTCGTCTGTTGTATTTTACCAAAAAACATTTGTGACTCATATTGCAAAACGGGTAATCGTCTTCTAATAATCGGACATTATAAGTAGTACGTGTATATCTTCCCATATAATTTTAGCACTTTAATTTTGACATATATTGGAATAAATGTCTGTCTTCAGATTTAAAGATTACGGGTTTATTGGTATTTTCAATTTATACATGTAATCTACTAATACAGGTTATATTTTCAAATATTCGGGTATATAATTAGTACGGGTCCCATAAAATTTTAACGCTTTTATTTTGCATATATTGATTCAATTCCATATTTTTTTTTATATTTGCTTACATAAGGGGTCCAAGATGTTTTATTCTTCAGATATGTCCATGAAGATAATTTTATATAGCGAGAACAGAGATTCTTAAACTTCTTTTTAGGAGCATTATATTAAATATTTTAACAGAATATTTTGATTAAACATGTCATTTAGTATACTATAAGAATTTGGGCATGATTATGAATTTCAAGTTTCTTTATATTATATACTCCGTACGAAGAACGGGTATGCTGCTAGTTCTAAATAAGTATAGGAATGAAAAAAAAAATATGATGCGAGCAGCACGTGACCGTCGCTATATAATGCAATGGATTTACTTCTTTCACAGTGAATAAATCTATATAAATAAAATTGAAAATCTGTTTCTCGGTCTCATTATCACGGGAGAACGGTTGAACCGAATTTGATGAAATTTTGTGAGTAGGCTTGGAATAGCCCCACTTAAAATTGAGTCCATGTTTCGAGTTTCTACGACCAGGGGTTGTGTAGATATTAATTAAAACGCGCAGTTAAACTTTCCATAGACATAGCATTATGCAGACGATATTTTTCACGAAAAAAAATATGTCGCTTAGGAATGGGATTAAATTCAATGTGTTCATGCGGCAGACGATTTTTATTAAATCTTTTCCAATTTAAATAATAAAGAAATGTATATGAAATAAATTTTATTGAAATTGCATTTTTGACTGAATTTTTAAAGATTACTTTGGAATTATTGATATTTTCAATGCCATCTGTTTTATTTTGGCAAAAATGGTTGAAACTCATATATTGTAATACGGGTAATCTTCTATTAGTAGACGGGTATATTTTCTAAAATATAAGTAGCACGGTTATACCTTCTCATACAATTTTAGCGCTTTCATTTTGACATATATTGGAATCAATTACGGTCCCCAAGTTTAAAGATAATTGATATTTTCACGTCATCTCTTTCATTTTGGCAAGGATTTTTGAAATTCATATACATAGTACGGGTATTGTTTCTTCACACGTTTCTTATACACGGGTATATCTTCTAATATTCGGCAATATAAGTAGTACGGGTATATCTTACGATAAAATTTTAGAGTTTTTATTTTGGCATATATTGATTCAATTTCATATTTTTTGCAAATTTATTTACCAACGGGACCAGGTTGTTTTAATTCTTCAGATATGTCTGTGAAGATAATTTCTGTACAGTGAGAACAGAGGATTCTTAAACTTAGTTTTAGGAGAATTAATATAAATATTTTAATAGAATGTTTTGAATAATAATGTCAGTGATATTTTCAATTTATTACGTTATTTGTTATTTTTTGCCAAATATATTTGAAACTCATGTATTATAGACGGGTAATCTTCTACTGATACACAGGTATATATATGGGCGCGGTAGCCCATTGGTTAGCGCGCTGGAGTTGCACTCGGTAGGCCCGGGTTCGATTCCAGCCGCTGCCAAAACTGCCGCCGTGTTCACGCGGAGTACGATCACGTTAAACATGTGGGTCCGTAAGTCCTTCCGAGAGGTTGGTGGTAGGGGAAGGAGGGTACGGTCCCTGTGGATGCCTCCCCCACTGGGTTCCGGTCTAAATTGGGTGGCACTTCCCGGCCGTCCAAACAGTTGCCTTACACCTTTTCTGGTAGGTCGGACGGTCTGGGTCTCAACAACAGGTATATATATGGCCAACGGCCCTACCGTGCTGATAACACCGGTTCTCGTTAGAACACCGAAGTCAAGCAGCATCGCGCGGTTAGTAGTTGGGTGGGTGACCACCTGGGAACACCGCGTGCTGTTGGCACATTTCGGGCGCGGTAGCCCGGTGGTTTGCGCGCTGGATTTGCACGCTGCCACAACTGCCGCCGTGTTCATGCGAAGTACGATCACGTTAAACATGTGGGTCTGTAAGTACTTCTGAGAGGTTGATGGTAGGGGAAGGAGGGTACGGTCCCTGTGGATGCCTCCCCACTGGGTTCTGGTTTAAATTGGGTGGCACTTCCCGGCCGTCCAAACGGTTACCTTACACCTTTCTGGTAGGTTGGACGGTCTGGATCTCAACATCAACAGGTATATATATATATATATATATCTTCTAATATTCGAGAATATAAGCAATACGGGTTCCCATACAACTTTAAAGGTTTTAATTTGGCTTATATTGTTTCAATTTCATATATTTTGTAAATTTGTTTACAGGCGAAACCAGGATATTTTATTCGTCAGATCTTCATGGAAAGATAATTTTGTATAGCAAGAACAGAGATTCTAAAATTTCTTTTTAGGAGCATTAATTTAAGTATTTTAATAGCATTCTTTGAATAACAATGCCATTTAGAATATTATAGGAATTTGCACATGATTGTGAATTTTAAGGGTTTTTTTTATATTATATACTCAGTACGGATGAACGGGTTTGCTGCTGGTGATGTATAAGATCCACGGCACAGTGTTTTAACGTTGAATTGTACATTTTGCGCTTTTCAGGATGCTAACATGTAAAACTATTTCGAAGCACCCAAATAACTTATATTTCGCGCTATTCTAAATTGACAATTATCAATATTGATAGCATCCGCAATAAACAATGGTCCATATATTAAAATATTTTAATAGATCATCCATTTAGCGTCATTTCTGCAATTTTGACTATATTTTCGTTAATCTACGGCAACATGTAGACAGGTGGGCGATATATGGCTAAATTACTAGCCAAGTTCGCCAAATATATCGCCAAGCGCTGCACACAGACGAAGAGAAGAGCTTTTCTTATAGATGACTATTATCGAATTATTGATCATAAAAATAGAAAACTATTATACAAGTATCTTCTTTCGTGAATGGAACGAATTAGATCTACAAGAATAATGTTAACAAATTTATCGCATAATATTGGAAGAAAAGCGAGCATATTTTACGATAGTATATACTTTTTTTTTATTTCATGTAATATTTTTAATAAGTTTATTAGAAAAACATGCACTATCTTAAAAACGGTTCATACTAGTCTCTTAAAGTTTGTGTAATTCGTTTTTTAATGAAAAATTACATAAGAAATCATTTACATAATATTATTAAAATTTTTGATTTTTAATGAGTATTTCAAAATGCCATTCGACAATTTGGGGGGGGGGGGTGTCTTCCAAACAAATTTAAAACCAATGGGCATTCAGTATTCACCGATTGTAATATTTGTAATGAAACGCCCCATTCGTATTGAGCTATCGCATCCACAGACTCACGGACAAACACACATCACTTCACAGACGTTCGATTCGAATTCAGGGATGCATAAAACGTGCTATTCTATCCAAAATTCGAATTCAAACCTTCTCTATACATTATACTCCATACATGAAAATTGTGAATTTCGCTATGCATCAAATTTCTCTATACATGAAAATTGTGAAAATTTAAATAATTTATGTATTTTTTGTTTTTCTATATATACCAGTAATATTTTAAAAGTTAATTGTATATAAAAAAATTATTTCCTTAGTGATTTAAGGGTTATTATTCTACCTACACTCTCGAACGCTGCGTCGAACACGTGTCGCAGCAGATAATTGAAATAAGTAGAACCTAATCTTTCAGACCATTCCCTATAAGGAAGAACTGTCAACAAGCGGTTACAAAAAGAAGACACAGTCTTTTGGTCCGAAAACGAATTTTGGTGCTATAAAACACCGTCGAAACAAATGTAATCAAATAATTATTATATGCCAACTTTCTCTTAAGAAAGTATTGAATGATTTATTCTCACAAGCAGCAGTTTTATTAACACTTTACAACAAAGTTGAAAAGTGTTTATGACTTTGTTCATTCATTCTGTCTGTCTGTCTGTCCGTTAGCACGATAACTGCCGTAAAAATGACTTAATCAAAATGAAATTTTAGTATGTTCTTCAGATGGTCTGTAGGGCCTATGGGAATATAAATGAATAATATCACCCAATTAGTTTTGGATTGAACCCGGGTTGAAAAAATGAAATACATTGAGCCCTATGGGACCCAATTTTTCAAGCATTTTTTAAGCGGATTTAAAATTTACAAATTGCTTCGAAAATTTTAGGCTATATTCAAATTGCTCCATAAAATATATAAAAAAATTCAGCGAAATATATTCAGTAGTTTTTTAAATAAAAATTAAAATAATAATAACACCTCTTATATGAAGCGATCACGTGACCATGATATGAAACGATCACGTGACATACTTCAAAATGATATATGGCATCCATATTGTCTCAAAATCGTGATTTTTAAAGTTCTTTTTAATTCATATTAAGTGTTGTATCCGTCCTAAAACTACTTTATTTTTGCCTAAATTCTGTGCATCTACATACTGAAACAACGCAATGACAATATATTTGAGTTTAAATGCTCATCCAAATTTGATTATTTCTACAACGAAACCTATTTTTCACCTATGTAAAATGTAAACAGCAAAATATGTAGAGTGAGTTGTATTAGCATTGCTGTAATTCTTTAACACAAAATCATTTAGTCCATGGAGTCTGCTTAACAGATATGAATGAAATATTCATTGATTTTAGAAAGAGAAGGACGATATTTTTCGATAAAGTTTTAGTTCATTACTTGTAGCTCCATGGTCTTAATTTTTAAATAAAATAAATTATTATAGTATTGTGATGAATGACATGAATGGGGAATTATTTATGAATGAAATGTTTCTTTTTTAGAAAAAATAACACGCCTGGCTCTCTCTATGACGTCATTTGAATGAATTTCAGTTGTTTTCGATGAAGTTTTCAAATATAATAAATTATCGTAGTAGTATGATAATTCTAAAATTATTACCGAGGAATGTATCACATTTTAGAGATGTTTAAACCAGGCAATTTATACTTTAATGCCGTCATTTGAATGAAGTTAATTTTTTTCGATGAAGGTTTAAGGTTTCAAATATAATAAATTAATGTAGTATTGTGATAAGTTTTAAAATATTACCGAGGAATGTATTGCATTTTAGACATGTTTAAATAAAATTGCATTGAAGTTGGAAAGTATTTCGTAATCAATGCTTTAAGCATAAGATCTTTCTTGTTTATTGTGAAGTAGACATTTTGGAAAACCTAGTCGGCCCCCTCTACAATCGGCCTATAATTTGATCGGGTAATGGATATTCACATACCCCGCTTATATGCATTGAATATTTTTATTTATTTATTTTTTTATTTTTACTTTCCTTATATACATAATGCATAAGGAAAGTATTGTGACAGGGTCGAAAATTCGAATTCGAGTTTTCGACGGGAGAGCACGTTTTAAGCATCCCTGATCACGAATCAAACATTTTTGAAGTGATGTCTGTGTGTGTGTGTGTGTGTGTGCGTCAGTGAGTCTGTGGAGACGATAACTGACGAACGAATGGACCGATTCGAACGAAATTTGGTACAAAAATCACAATCCGCAAACACTGGAAGCCCATTGTTTTTATATACAATCGAATGTTCAGAACTTCCCTAAATTTTCGAATGAAATTTTGAAAAAATCGTCAAAAAAATCAAAACTGCTAATAAAGTTACGCAAATAAACATTTCACATGTAATTTTCCATTAGAAAACGATTGACATAAATTTTAGAATGCTAACATGAACCGTTCTCGAGATATTGCACATTTTTCAAAAAGATTATCGAAAAGTCATAAAATAAAAAAAAAATTCTTATTGAGAAACATGTTCACTTTTCATATGTAATACCATGCGATACATTGGGTGACATCATTCTCGTGGATCTAGCTCGTTCCATTCATGGAAAAAGATACTTTGAATTATTCTTTTGTATTTGAACGCCAATAGTCATTTATCTGCTATAAGAATAACTTATTTCTTCGTCCATAACGCTTGGCGAGATTTTGGCGACGAATTTGGTGGAATGTCGCCAGCTTGGAGACTTTTTAAATGTTGCTAAATTAACGAAAATCTCGCCAAATGGATAAAAATGACGACTCATTGATGATGACGACATGGAAAATGACGACTCATTGACGAAAATTCAATATCTTGGAAAGAATATAAATTACTATAAAAATAATCTATTTTTTTTTTACTGTAAAAGTAGTAAATTCATTGCATTATATGAAGAAAGTCATGTGCTGCCCACACCAGATTTTTTTTAAAATAATGCAAGCTACAGGACAAAGTCCCAGTAACAGCGTGCAGGATAAAATACATTACAAAATATACAGGTTAAAATATAATAAAATACATTAAAATCAATTATAATAAAATACATTAAACTATTAACAAATGATTTAAGAAAACACCTGCAAATAACAAATGCATTAAAACAAAATATTTACAACAAATAAATGTTAAAATCCATTTCCAATGAATAAAAAACATAGATTATCGGGGAAGCTGTTGTACAGTTTACAAAAATTACATATCGCATAATAACAACCAATATTCGAACAAAATTCCTTTCAACAAATAGACTCATGCTTCTTGTTGAATACTGGGGACCATGAAATCGAACCCTATAGGGTTAGTATTAAACATACCCTTTTATTACATAGAAGCTAGAACATCAATCTCGGGAATTTCGGTTTCAGTGTTGGAAGACATGGTGAGAAGCGATAAATGGTCAAACTTGGCAACCTCCAATTTTTCCTGTGTAGTTCAAAAGGTATATACATAATAAATAGAATGAATGTATTATGTATATAGTAATGAATTTACTATTTATAACAATGTAAATAGTAAATAAACTATTACGTGAATTGTTATAATTATTTTATATTCGTTATCTTTATAATATATACAAGAGGGGTATTCTTCTTCTTCGACCCAGATCGCCCGACCCACTCGAAAGTGTAAGGCATCTGATAGGATGGCCGGGAAGTGTCACCCAATTTAGGCCGGAACCCAGTGGGGGGAAGCATCCACAGGGACCGTACCCTCTTTCCTCCTCCAACCTCTCGGAAGGGCTTACGAACCCACATGTTTAACGTGATCGTACTCCGTGTGAACACGGCGACAGTTTAGGCAGTGGCGGGAATCGAATTCGGGTCGTTCGAGTGCAATCCCCGCGCGCTAACCACTTGGCTGTTACGCTCCACAAGAGGGGTATTAATATTAATCTGTATACCCGCTTAATCGCCCACGAAAGTGGGGAACCAAGTGCATTCAATTATCTTGGGCTAACTGCAATTTTTTTTCTCTGTTTCAACTCGTAACTAACACTCCTTTAATTTAGTGTTCATCATCATCATTCATCGTGATTAGTGGCACATAAGCTTGCATTGCCACCCTGGCCGATCCTGTGCCGCAGTCCTTACTTCTGACCAGCTCGGCCATCCCATCTGATTTCTCTCTTGTACTATTAGTCTCCTCCAAGTCAGTTTGGGTCGACCCCAAGATCTTTTCCCCTCGGGCGCCCACGTAAATGCCACAGCAGGGATGTTATGCCGTGGAATTCTTAAGACATGCCCAGTCCATTTCCATCTACGGTTTCTGATTTCCATCTCTATTGCTTTTGTCCAATACTCTTGTAGAGTTCGGTGTTAGTAATAACATAAGGCCAAAATACTCCCAAAAATTTCCTCAAACATTTAGTCTGCCAGGCATTCAATTTGTTGCATTGGCCCCTTTGTTAATGTCCATGTTTCGGATCCATACAATAAAACGCTCTTCACTATTAATTTAGTGTTGCCACTCAATTATTGAAAGACGATGCTTCAACATATTACAATCATTCAATATAATCTCTCCCAATAACCAAATTATCGATTGAGGTCCCCCGCTTCTATGAATGGAACATGAGAATAAGTAGAACGGTTTTGTCGCCAACAGGCTGCCTTTTGATGACGCGCTTGGCGACCGTTCACGACTAGATTCCACTTACAAGAAATTTGTAAGTTAATTAAGTATGTGAAATATTATATTTTTGAAGACTGAATCCGACTCGAGATCGACAGCTAGGTTCTTTTTTTCAAACATAAAAGCTTGGGCTCGTCCAAGGTCGAATAAAAAGGAATATGAAAAACAAAATTTGAAAGGGCGCATTTAAGTGAAATATTTCGTGAACGGGATTTCAATGAAATTTTTTCCAGACAATGAAGATGAGTTCAGGAAATATACTGATAACTTTTAATTCCCCTGCACTTAACTGCAATATAACGATAATTAAAAAACATGTTCATGTCTGTTTGTAATGAGCGTTTATGATTAAAAAAAATCTGACGTGGGCAGCACACGATTTTCCTTACATAATGCAAGCACTTTACTTCTTTCAATGCGAAATAATAATGGACAAGTCAATAAGTAAAATATACTTTTGTGAGAAGTATAAGAGAAAATTTGAGAAACGTATATAAGGATTCTAATGTAAGTGCAATGTAATGCAAGTGCAATGTAATGTAAGTGTAATATAATGCAAGTCTACTCTAAGGAAATGTCTTATATTTTTAAAATGCCTTCTATTAGCAACAATGCATATCTGAATTCATTTGAGAAAGATGCTCACATATTTTGACAAGCATTGCAGGTGTTACCGTATTATAGTCCCTGATATTACGATGTTTTGGCAGATATTTATTGCCTTCTGTATAAAAATTTTGTGCGTTCCTGGTATGAAGTCCTACTCAATAGACAATGATCTACAAGAAAAAATTTTTTAATGTTAAAAGTCAACTGACATTGGGCGCTTTTCTGGATGACAGCATATAACATTATTTTGATTCTGGATGACAACATGTAAAATAATTTTGATTCTGGATGACGACATGTAAAATAATTTTGATTCTGGATGACAACAGGCAAAATTATTTTGATTCTGGATGACAACATGTAAAATAATTTTGATTCTGGATGACATGTAAAATAATTTTGATTCTGGATGACAACATGCAAAATTATTTTGATTCTGGATGACAGCATGTAAAATTATTTTGATTCTGAATGACGACATGTAAAATAATTTTGATTCTGGATGACAACATGCAAAATTATTTTGATTCTGGATGACAGCATGCAAAATTATTTTGATTCTGGATGACAACATGTAAAATTATTTTGATTCTGAATGACAACATGTAAGATTATTTTGATTCTAGATGACAGCATGTAAGATTATTTTGAAGTATCCAATTCACTTATATTTCGAGGAAATATAACTTGACAGTTGGAAATATTACTAAACTAACATTGCTTAAGCAATATACTTATATTAAAATGCAGCAATTATAATTTCACCAATTCGGCGTCATTTTCGTGACTTGAACGTCATTTTCGCCAATTCGACAACATTTTTGAAAATGTGGCAGCGCATTAAAACGTCGTCAAATTTACGATATTTCGCCAAATTAGCCGCCAAACTTTTTGCCAAGTGTTACATATTCGATGATACTTACAGCTGTTCACTTTTATGCATTGTTTTAGATACATTTATTTGAAAAACGTGCAATATCTCGAGAACGGTTCAAGCTAGCGTTCTAAAGTTTGTGTCATTAGTTTAAGAATAAAAAAAAATACGTACAAAATAATTATTTATTTAATATTATTGAATGTCCTGATTTTTTTTTACTTTTTCAGAAATTCATTTGAAAATTTGGTGGTCTTCCGAACGTGTGATCGCGATTAAAATTAATAAGAGTCGTAGTCTCCACGAATCGTAATAATCTTAGTAAATTACGTTCGAAACACTTCGTTCGTTCGTAAGATATCGCATCCACAGACTCTCACACATACAAACGTTACCTCAAATACTCATTGCTTGAATTCAGAGATGCTTGAAACATGCTCTTCAGTCGAAAACTCGAACTCGAATTTTCGTCTCCGTTATAATACTTTCCCTATACATTACACTATATCTGTAGGGAAAATAATGCCCCAGTCAACTGACATTTTTACTTCCGTATCTAAAGGGAAATATTGTTAATGTTTCGAAAACTTTTTTTTTTCAAGCAAATTGAAAATTTAATCAAGTTTTCGAAGGTGCTAATTACAAAAAGGTACATTTTAGCAACCCCATCTTTTTAATGTCAGTCTGTTGCCAAATCGAGGTAACCCAGTTTTCTCCGAAACTACCTAACGTAATGAAGCCAAATTTTGTACAAAGTTAGGTTGCTACACAAAGCAGTTAACAGCATACCGATTTTTTTTTAAATTCTGCTAGAGTCGTGCGTAATATAGACAAACGTCATATTACGTCATATAACTATATTGAAATATTTTCTAAATTACTTCCTTTCTAACAGACCGCCTGACTTACCTGAATGTGTAAGGTATTTGTTTGGATAGCCGGGAAAATGCCACAAAATTCAGACCGAAATCCAATGGCGGTGACATCTACAAAGAACATACACTCCTTTACCTACTATCTACTTATCGGACCCACAGATTTAACGTGCTTGCATTCCCCACAGACATAGCTTGGGCAGTTACCAGAATCGAACTCGGTGATGCCCATACCTTAACCATTGGGCTATCTCAATCGCTTACTAAACTAATTGACCAATTGAAACACAATTTTGCACATATAATAGCCTGTTATATGCTTGTGAAAACAATGTTGAGATATATTTCTAAATGTTGATCGTGCACATGCACATATGAGCACTACGAAATTTCGTAACCAGAAATTTTGTAACCGAAATTTTCAAAATTATTCAACTAAATACATGGCAATACACAAGGAAAGTATTGGAATCATGTTGAAATTCGGAACTCGAGTTTTCGGCGGATTTACACGTTCTAAGATCTCTAGAACACGAAAATATATTTAGAGTGAAATTTGTGTGTGTCTGTTTCTCTGTGTTGTTGTTGACACTCAGACAGTCTGACATACCCGAAAGGTGTAAGGTAACTGTTTGGACGACCGGGAAGAGCCACCCAATTTAGACCGGAACCCAGTGGGGGAGGCATCTACAGGGACTGTACCCTTCTTCCCCTACCACCAACCTCTCGGAAGGACTTACGGACCCACATGTTTATCCTTTTGCTTGCGGGTGGGACAGCGTCCATCCCAAACGAAAAACCTCTCAAAAAGACAGGTATTTGACATACCCTATCCCAAACAGTTCGAATCCCCCTTTGCAGACATTGGCGTGGACGCCAATGAGGAGATCGAACTGTTTAGGATAGGGTATGTCAAATACTTTTCTTTTACGCCAATGTCTGCAAAGGGGGATCGAACTGTTTGGGATAGGGTATGTCAAATACCTGTCTTTTTCAGAGGTTTTTCGTTTGTGATGGACGCTGTCCCACCCGTAAGCAAAAGGTTAACGTGATCGTCTCTCCGCGTGAACACGGCGGCAGTTTTGGCAGTGAAGGGAATCAAACCCGGGCCTACCGAGTGCAATTCCCGCGCGCTAACCACTGGGCTACCGCGCCCCCTGTCTCTCTGTGTGTATCTGTTCAACGTTTGTCCCCACTCTCGCTCACAATCTATTATATGAAATTTCACAAAATTTGATTGGCACGTCACTGTGGGACACCCCAATGCTAATTAGATTTTGGTACGATTCAGAGAAAAGAACCTTTTTTTCTTTACAAAATGGCCCTCAAAAATTGTCAAAATCTAAAATAAAAGATTACATATGCTCGAATGTATGAATTAAATACTTGTTTTATACTTAATGTTTGATGACTAACAGAATAAAACCAACACTATTAGTCTAGAACCGTTCTCGAGATATTTCAGTTTTTTACATTCCCTGCAATACATGGTAATGTATAGGGAAAGTATTGGAATCATGCCGAAAATCACAACTCCAGTTTTCGACGGATCTACACGTTTCGAGACCTCTAGAATACTAAAAATTATTTCTAGCGTGACGTATGTGTGTATGTATGTGTGTCTGTGCAATGTATGTATCCATTCTAATTCAAAAACTAATGGACCGAATTTAATAAAATTTGGTAGGTAAGTCATTTGGGTGAGACCCTGGTGCTGATTAGTTTTTGGTAGGATTCGTAAAAACAGAACCCGCCTTTTTTTTGCAAAATGGCCCGTAAAAATTTAGGACTAACCGTTCTCAAGATATTTGAGATTATTTTTTGCATTTTTGTTACGCCGCTTTCGGAAAATGTCAAATTACCAAATAAAAACAAAAATTGAATTATAAATGCAAACTTAGTGTTATTTGGTGCAATTAAACTCAATCTAATGAATTATTAAAGGAATAAAAAAAACATGAATTTGAGTCTGCAGGGCAAGTCATGTGCTGCCCACATCAGATTTTTTTATATTTCTGCCAAGTCACCTTTGAAAATATGTCCAGTTGCAGATGAAAGCAAAAATTGAAATAAAACTAAAAATCTAGCGTAATTTCAAATAATTATCCGTGTTATTTTGTGCTATTAAATTCATATTTAATGAATTAAATATAATCAGCAAATTAAAACAAGTAGCAAATTAAAAAAGTAGCAAATTCCTCTTATTTGCATTATAAAAGCAAATAAGAGGAATTGAATTTGAGTCTGTAGTGAAAGTCATGTGTTGTCCACATCAAACTTTTTAACTTTGTCCTCACAATATATTCCATCTCAACTTCGGTCGTCCTATAGGTTTTTTCCCGATTGGTGTAGACATAAAAATGTTCTCTGTGGTTCTGTTATCCGTTCTTAAATGTTTTGCACATTGCATTTTGTTAATCTTAATGTATTTGATTATGTCAGAATCTTTATATAATTTGTACAGTTTGAAATCGCATCTTCGTCTCCAATTATCTTTTTCTAAAAAAACTTTCGAAAAAACTTTCGCTAAAAGATGCAAAAAAAAAAAAAAAAAAAAAAAAAAAACCCTTTTCTTCATGTCCTGTTGTGAGAGTCCAGGTTTATAAAGCATAACTTAAGGTATGGGTCTTATAAGTACTTTATGTAGTTGTAAGTGTGTTATCCCAATTTAGTGTGATGATCTAAAAAAATTCTTAATCTATGAAAACAGAGATTTCCAGCTATAATTCGATTTTGGATTTTGAAACTAATATTATTCTTATAATTTGAGATCTTAGACAGTTAAAATGCTCTACAGATTCAACTTTGTACAAATTAGTCTCAAATACGGGCAAAGGGAGGGGAGGCACTTCTGTTGAAAGCCATGTATTTAGTTTGGCTTAGTTAATTTTTAGATGCTTTTTATCCACAGGGCTTTCCAAGACAAAAAATGCCACCTTTAGATCTTTAGTGGTTCTATTTTCTAGGTATAATATAATATCGATGTCATTAACATACGCAAGAGTTTTAATAAATTTGTGGTAGATATTTCTTTAAGTGTTAATACATATTAGAATCTCAAATTACTTTTTACCCACAGGGCTTTCCAAGGTAAGACAGGCCTACTTTAGATTTTGAGTGGTTCTGTTTATAATATCGATGTCATTAACATATGCAAGAGCTTTAATAAATTTGTGATAAATTATTTTTTTTAGTATTGGAATCTCTAATTACTTTCTCCAGGGCTAAGTTGAAAAGTAGAAAAGCAAGTGCATTTCCCTGTCTAAAATCGTTTTTAATATCAAAACGTTTTTGCAACACGTATAGATATTTAAAAATTGTTCTTGAACTTTCTAATTACAAATTGAAAAATTTTATAATTAATAAAATATTGATTTTATAATAATGATTTAAAAGTTCGGTGAAATGATATTTGGGGTATTGAATCTATATAAATTAGAAACCGTATAAACAAAATCTATATAAATGTTTTGTTGCATCCCCCACCCCTCTTGTTTTTGGCGACGTGATTTGTGTATGCATCATAAATCCCTAGACATTTAAAATTATTTAAAAATTAAATGTAAACAAACATTTAAAATTCAAACTTTCAACATACAACAGAACCTTTTAAATTTTTAAATACTGAAATGCAAAAACAGGTATTTTAAAACTTGCTAATAATAAGGATTTGCTAGATAAAAAGCTTCATGGGAGATATTTTTGCACATGATCGTAAATATTGGTGTCTACTGTAAATTGCGACGAGAAAAGTCCATGAGTCTATGCAGCGGGCGTATCGTTAGTACATGACGTGGAGTTATCGTTATTGCCAGTGTTTCTTTCAGAAATTTTTGGCCGAAGGAGGGGGGGGGGGATGGCGAATGAAATCTTAGGGGGGGGGGGTATTTGCCCTATATAAATATATGAAAATGCTATGTCACATAAATAGAGACTAAGTTAACATAAAATGTTTCCGGGGGGGGGGGGGCTTTGCACCGATTTATGAACTCTCAATTATCGTCATCATTGTTACTTTCCTTATATACATAATGTATAAGGAAAGTATTGTAACGGGGTCGAAAATGCGAATTCGAGTTTTCGACGGGAGAGCACGTTTCAAGCATCCCTGATCACAAATCAAACATTTTTGAAGTGGTGTGTGTGTGTCAATAAGTCTGTGGAGACGAACGAATGGGCCGATTCGAACAAAATTTGGTACAAAAATCACAATACGTAAGCACTGGAAGCCTATTGTTTTTATACGCAATCGAATGTTCAGAACCCCCCTAAATTTTCGAATGAAATTTTTAAAAGATCGTCAAAAAATCAAAACCGCTAATAAAGTTACACAAATAGACATTTCTTATGTAATTTTTCATTAGAAAACGATTGACATAAATTTTAGAACGCTAACATGAACCGTTCTCGAGATATTGCACATTTAAAAAAAAATTATCAAAAAGCCATATAAAATAAAAAAAATATTTCCCATTGAGAAACATGTTCACTTTTCATATGTAATACCATGCGATAAATTGGGTGACATCATTCTCGTGGATCTAGCTCGTTCCATTCATGAAAAAAGATACTTTAAGTAATACTTTTGTATTTGAACGACAATAGTCATTTATCTGATGTAAGAATAACTTATTTCTTCGTCCATAACGCTTGGCAAGATTTTGGCGACGAACTTGGCGACTTTTTGAAATGTTGCCAAATTAACGAAAATCTCACCAAATGGATAAAAATGACGCTAAATCAATGAAAATGACGACTAATTGCCGAAAATTCAATATCTTGGAAAGAATATTAGTATCTACTATAAGAAAAACTTATTTTTTTTACTGTAAAAGTAGTAGATTCATTACATTATATAAGGAAAGTCATGTGTTGCCCATATCAGATTTTTTATAATTTATTTTACCCTGGCCTCTGCTTGCTTATGACCCTTCTATAAAAGAAAAAATCTGAAGTGGGCAGCACATGACTTTTCTTATGTAATGCAATGAATTTACTACTTTTACAATCAAAAATTAATATATACGATCCACGGTATTGTGTTTTTATCATTGAATTGTACATTTGGCAATTTGCCGGATGACAACATGTAAAACTATTTCAAAGTACCCAGTTAACTTATATTTTGCGCAACTCTAAATAAACAATTATCAATATTGGTTGCATCTTCAGTAAGCGATATAGTCCATATATTAAAATATTTTAACAACTAATTCATCAATTAGGCGTCATTTTCATTAATTTAGCGTCATTTTTGCAATTTTGACGCTATTTTTGTCCATCTGGGGCGAAATATTGTCGAGTTGGCGATACTTTGCTAAATTATTCGCCAAGTTTGCCAAATGCATCATCAAGGGTTACACACAAATGAAGAGAAGAGCATTACTTATATACTGGAAGGTATGCCCCTCATATGACGGATATTTGAATTTGCGAACCATTACTTCCCATATGGCGTTATTTTTTATCAATTTGGTGATATTTTGTCACTTTAGCAACATTTAAAATAGTCGCCACGTTGGCGAAGTCCCGTTAAATTCCTCTCCAAACATAAGAAATGACTATTTATGTAACTCTATTAAAATTTTTGATTTTTTGATGATTTTTTTCAAAATTTCACTCGAAAATTCAGGAGTTCTGAACATTCGATTCCTTTTAAAAAATAGACTTCCAGTATTCAAGGATTGTAATTTTTATACTAAATTTCTTTCGAATCGCTCCATTCGTTAGTGAGATCTTGTCTCCACACACACACACACACACAAACATTACCTCAAAAACATTTGATTCGAGTTCAGGGATGCTTGAAACGTGCTCTCCCGTCGAGTCGAATTTTCGACCCCGCCACAATACTTTCCTTATGCATTATACTATGTATAAGTTAAATAATCTTATGTACTTGCTAAAGTACCGTTATCATTGTTTATTTTAACGAATTCCTTAATATAATACGAAAATAAGATCTTATGTACTGGCTAAGTATCGTTATCATTGTTTATGTTAACGAATTCCTTATACTCATATAATACGAAAATAAGATCTTATTTACTTGCTAAAGTATCGTTATCGTTATTTATGTTAACAAATTCCTCAATATAATACGAAAATAAGATCTTATTTACTTGCTAAAGTATCGTTATCGTTATTTATATTAACAAATTCCTTAATATAATACGAAAATAAGATCTTATGCATTCCCCAAAGTATCGTTATCATGGTTTACGCTGATGAAATTCCTTAATATAATACGAAAATAAGATCTTATGTACTCGCTAAAGTATCATTATCATTGTTTATGCTTGTTTAATTTAAAATCAAGTATGTTGATAATGCGTGTATCATTTATGGAATGCATTGAATCTATTTATACACTGTTTTTCTATATGCATATAACATTCACATATTTCAATATTAATATTTTCTGCAAAATTATTTGTTTAAGTACAATTTTCATCACAGGTATCGATGCAATACTCCTTTATAAAAATACTAAAAAACTCAGCATGTATTTTTTTAATATTAAATGCAAAATTTAACAGGATGATTTTATTTAATTTTTGATTCAAATTATGAAAAAAAAGATAGTTTGTAAATGTGGTAATAAAATCTTTAATAAACTAAACAACAATGTAATTGCTAAATTGGCATCGTAGTTTCAACTAATATTTAATAGTATAGATATTGTAATATCCCCCCAAAATTCAAAATGACAGTTTTGCCGTTTATTTTCCGCTTCATTTATTAATATGCGATTACGTTATGGGATTAAATTACGTGACATTTATCTTCATATTACACATCATTATCTTCATCTTATAATCAAAAAGAGTTGTGCACAGTTAGTTATAACGAAAAAACGCGTTTATCAACGAAAATAAAGAGATTGCACAATTCTGCGCATATTTTAGCATTCAAATTGCATGCATGCAACAATCCATAAATTTCAAAGTTAATATTTTTGTGCAAAGTTATAATTTATTTTAGCAAATTTTGCATCCCATGTATAGATACAAAACTTATAATAAAACTGAGTAGGCACTTTTTGAACACAACATGTATATTTTAAGAGAACATTTTTGTATAATTTATTTGATTTTTGATTCAAATAATGGATAAAATACGTTATATATATGTGTGTGTATATGTGGATGCTAATACGCAGAATATTTAACAAACAGTGATACAATTCATGAAATTATATTACAGTGTATACTAATAACATTTACAAAATGTTTTAAATGACAGTTTTTCAATTGACTGTATCGCTTATTTTAGTAATATGCGATCATATATGTCACAAGATTTCCGTTCATCACAGATATATCTTAATAAATAAAAGGTTTTCCACACAGTGAAAAAACACGTTCAAAGGAAACATGATTATATAAAAGTTCTGCACGTATTTCAAAATTTAAAATGCATGCATGTTGTATTCATATGTTACTATTTTAAGTAAGATCATTTGTATAAGCACATTTTGCATCACATGTATGCACACTGTAGCTTTTATCCTTGTCAGGGCTCCTAGGTAAAAATAATTTCTAGAGCCTTCTTCCATAAAACTTTTATAGCAGAAAAAAGTACATTGAACATGGAGGTTGACCCCCCCCCCCCCCCTCACACAATTTCGAAGACCTCCAGCATTTGCATATTGTCAAAAACGGCCTATATAGATCCAAAACTTTGTTAGAAATTATTAACAATCTTTTAGAATTTAAGATGCATTATTTAACATAACAGTTCACATAGCATTTTCAATTATTACTTTTTTAATTCAAATTATGGAAACATGCTATATGCTATATATATATATATATTTGTGCATAGTTAAAACCTTTAATAAACATCAATGCAATTGATAAAATGGATTCATAATAAAACTGATATTTTATAACATCCTTAAAATATTCAAAATGACAAGTTTATCAATTTTTCCGTACCGCTTAATTTAGCAATCTGCGATTACGTCACGAGGTTTAAGTTCGCGGCTGATTTGTCCCAATCCTGTCGTAGAAAAAATAAGAAACGTAAAGGATGTGCACATCAACTCACACTCACGAAAAGCACCCCCCATCGAAGAAAATAAAGCGGTAGCACAATTCTGCACAGATTTCAAAATTCTAATTGTACGAAAGCAAAACATACATAAACATACCTCTCACAAGCACTCGTGCATTACTGCACTATGAAGCAAAGTAATTCATAACCCGCATTTTCGGAAGGGCGAGCATTCTTCCTGAGCATAGTGCATAGTTTTCACCTCTCGCTCGCACTAATTAAAAGGGAATTCCGGAGAAACTTCAGTCACAAAAATGCACCTCCATCAAAGATGGGCATATTTTAAGAAGCAATTCGCAGTTAAAATTCGAGACACACGCAGCTGCTTGAATGCGCTAGTCTGCCGCGCGCGCTACCCGTACCTCCTACCAAAGGGTTACCGGCAGTTTAGACTGCGCCAAGGGTATTTGATGGCGAGCGATAAAGGATGCCAAGATTTAAATTTTTAAACAATATATTGTCTAGAGCACTCCAAATTTACGGTCTGTAGGCCAGATCCGGCCTGAGGATGCTTTGACAAAAATATTTTTAGAACACTTTTCTAAATTTGTAATTAAAAAAATAATTTCTGTGACGCATATGAAAAATCTATTAAACTTATATTTCTTTATAAGTTATATATACGATTTAGAAGTTCTTTATACACACACACACACACATACACACACACACACACACACACACACATATATATATATATATATATATATATATATATATATATATATATATATTTCCTAATGTGGCCCTCCGCTCGAAGAGTTTAAGAGACCTCTGGTCTAGAGTAGTGGTCTCCGAAGTGCGGTACGCGTACCCCATAGGTTGCGAGAGTCGATATGCTGGGGTACGCCAAAAAAATTTCAAAAATTTTCCTCTATAAAGCAAGTTTTATAGCGACAGAAAAAAATATGAAAATTAATTAAATAATAATAGAAATGAACTCACCATTATGAAAGCAACCTTATTATAATTATATGAATATTTTGCGACAGAAATTTTTGGATACCACTGGTCTAGAGAAATAAGTGCTTTTCAACATGGGCGTATTTAGGGGAGTCGGGGGGGAGGTGCCAAAGCACCCCACCTGATTCCCCTAATTGTTAATTTAATTGAAAGCTAATATGAGAGAAAAACAAGAAGAAAAATGCTTTTTGAAATTATAACATGACCACAATTGTGTGTTTTCTCCCACGTGTATGCTATTAAAAACAATTTAAACTTATTATTATTGCATTTGGTATGTTTATGAATGTCCAATTTGTTAGTTTAGCTACTTTATCTCCAGGAAGGTTAGAATTGTGTTATGAAAGGGGGAACATTTTTTTAATTTGGTACACCCGCATTTTTAAAAGTGGTGCATACTAATGTTTAAAAGTGCTATACACACTCATTTTTTAACACTTTACAACAAAGTTGAAAATTGTTTATGACTTTGTTCATTCTGTCTGTCTGTCTGTCTGTCTGTCTGTCTGTCCGTTAGCACGATAACTGCCGTAAAAATGACTTAATCAAAATGAAATTTTAGTATGTTGTTCAGACGGTCTATAGGACCTATGGGAATATAAATGAATAATATCACCCAATTAGTTTTGGATTGAACCCGGGTTCAAAAAATGGAATACATTGAGCCCTATAGGACCTAATTTTTCAAGCATTTTTTAAGCGGATTTAAAATTCACAAATTGCTTCGAAAATTTTAGGCAATATTCAAATTGTTCCATAAAATATATAAAAAAAAATTCAGCGAAATATATTCAGTTGTTTTTTAAATAAAAATTAAAATAATAATAACACCTCTTATATTAAGCGATCACGTGTCCATGATATGAAACGATCACATGACCCACTTCAAAATGATATATGGCATCCATCTTGTGTCAAAATCGTGATTTTTAAAGTTCTTTTTAATTCATATTGAGTGTTGTATCCGTCCTAAAATTACTTTATTTTTGCCTAAATTCTGTGCATCTACATACTGAAACAACGCAATGACAATATATTTCAGTTTAAATGCTCTTCCAAATTTGATTATTTCTACTATTAAGCCTATTTTTCACCTATGTAAAATGTAAACAGCAAAATATGTAGAATGAGTTGTATTAGAATCGCTGTAATTCTTTAACACAAAATCATTTAATCCATGGAGTCTGCTTAGCTGATATGAATTCATTGATTTTAGAAAGAGAAGGACGATATTTTTCGATGAAGTTTTACGCATTTACTTGCAGCTCAATGGTCTTAATTTTTAAATAAAATAAATTATTATAGTGTTGTGATGAATGATATGAATGGGGGAATTATTTATGAATGAAATGTTGCTTTTATAGAGAGAGCCAGGCGTGTTATTTTTTTATGACGTCATTTGAATGGATTTCAGTTGTTTTCGATGAAGTTTTCAAATATAATAAATTATCGCAGTATTATGATAATTCTAAAATTATTACCGAGGAATGTATAACATTTTAGAGATGTTTAAACCAGGCAATTTATACTTTAATGCCGTCATTTGAATGAAGTTAATTTTTTTCGATGAAGGTTTAAGGTTTCAAATATAATAAATTAATGTAGTATTGTGATAAGTTTTAAAATATTACCGAGGAATGTATTGCATTTTAGACATGTTTAAATAAAATTGCATTGAAGTTGGAAAGTGTTTCTTAATCAATGCTTTAAGCATGATTGATCTTTCTTGTTAAAATATGATGCTTATCCATCTATTCAAATTTACCTTGTAACAATACGCATATTAAGGTTGATAGTAATATCTATATTTTGAATGCAATTTTAGCACCTCCTTGGAAAAAATCCTTTATAACCCCCTGGGGTTCTCAACATGTGGTCCGTTGAGCATCATCAGATAACGCGGTTCGCATTATCGATATTTATTTTCTTGATATTGCTTTTATCCTGGCTACGTCTTTAGTGTTCGTATATTATATGTGATACTTTGTTAAAATAAATAAGAAAATACGTTGTATTTCTTTAGATAGCCGATTTTACTTGTACGAATGTATGAATATATTGCATGAAAGCACAATATATATGTAACCGGTATGTATGTACAGCAAATAAAACTGCTGCTTGTGAGAATATGACTTTCAGTACTTCCTTGAAGAAAGCAGGCATAGGTCAATTAGGTAATTACAGCTGTTTCGAGAGCGTTTTCGTGTTCCAGAGCGCTCAAAACGTGTAGATCCGTCGAAAATTTGAGTTCCGATTTTTGACACGATTCTAATATTTTCCCTATAAATGAAAAGTGATGAAAATTTTTGTGCACAAATAAATACTTTGCTCAAATAGTATATGTTGATTAAAAGTATCAACCGGTTTCTAAGGTAAGAAACAGGCTCAAACAGTATGTCATAAAAAATAGAGCATCAGTACTTACAAAGGCAGGAACGCATCTATCACAGATTATTCTTTACTTCTGAAACAGATTTAGTACTAATTCTGAAATGCTCAACAACTTTGTAATTGACATTTTCTCCTATCTCTAACAGATTGCAAGTACCCTATTAAGGAAAGGGGGTCAACCCTCTAAAAGTTGTCTCATCGTGCAGACTGATCCATCACTTTCCTCGACACCCTGTATTCACATGCGCAAATATACACGCACATATATACACATACACAAGTATACACATATATAGTTACATATACATAAGTATACGTACTTAAAAATTATACACACATACATACACATACGTACATACACATATACACGTATACATGTACATACACAGACATACAGATACATGCATATACGCAAACATACATGTGCACATACATACATACATACATACACACATGTGCGCATACCATATATATAGCACATACGTACAGGCACACATACAGACATACACATGTATAAATACACTCATACATACATACATACGCACATACATACACATGCAGATATACACTCATATATACATGCACACACATACACATGCACACACATATAGATATACACTCACATATACATGCACACACATACACATACCCACATAGACACACATCCACGCATGCACACACATCTACACACATATACACGCATTCACATACACACAAACACATATAAATATATAAATACACACATGTGCACATACAATATATATAAACAAATGCACATACATACACATGTGCACATACAATATATATAAACAAATGCACACACGTACAGACATACACGCACATAAATACACATATATTCACATTATACACATGCACACACACACATAAATATACATATATGCACATGTATACACATGCACACACACACATAAATATACATATATGCACATGTATACACATGCACACACATAGAAACATTCATATACACATGCACACATTCATACACATGTGTACACATACAAACACATTATATACATGTGCACACACATATATATATATACGCACATATACGCACACACGCATATACACATACATTCACGTATACACTCATGTGCATATATATGCACAAACGCATACACATGCACACACGTACATACACAGATACACTCATACATATATACGCACATATATATACATCTACACGTATACCTACACACACGTACATACACATATATACTTTCAAACACTTACACATACGTACATACACACATATATACACACACATCCACCTGCACACACGTACATACACACATATATACACATACACACATACGTGTACATGCACAAACACGTACACAAAGATACACATAAGCACGCATACGCTCACATAGTCTATCATCTTTCTAAAAGTGTTCGTTTGAAATGAGTTTAGGAGGTCTTAAAACGTGCTTATTCGACAAAATCTCGACTCAAAAATTTTCGAGTAAACAATACTTTTTACTTTCCTTATATACATAGTAATGTATAAGGAAAATATACATAGTAATGTATATACATAGTAATGCATAATGAAAGTAATGTATAAGGAAAATATTGTGACAGGGTCGAAATTTCGAACTCGAGTTTTTGATGGGAGAGCCCGTTTCAAGCATCCCTGAACATGAATCAAACGTTTTTGATGTGATGTCTGTGTGTGTGTGTGTCAGTGAGTTCGTTGAGACGATATCTCACAAACGAATGGAGAGATTCGAAAGAAAGTTGGTGCAAAAATTACAATCTGTGAACAATGGAATCATATTGTTTTTAAACGCAATCGAATGTTCAGAACACCCCTAAATTTTCAAATGAAATTTTGAAAAAATTGTTAAAAAATCAAAGCCTTCAATAAAGTTACGAAAAAAATAATTTCTTATGTAATTTTTCATTATAAAACGATTGACATAAAAATTAGAACTCTTAGTAGGAATAGTTCTCGAGATATTACACATTTTTCAAATAAATTTATCAAAAAGCACAAAAAATTAAAGAAAATTAACTATTGTAAAATATGTTCACTTTTCATATGTAATATTGTGCAATAAATTTATTAACATCATTTTCGTGGATCTAGCACGATCCATTCACGAGAGAAGATACTTTGGGTACTAGTTTCTTATCTGGACGTCAATAGTCATTTACCTACTATAAGAATAAAGCTTGGTGAAACTTGTCTATAGCGCTTGGCGAAATTTTAGCGACAAATTTGGCGAAATATCGCCAACTTGGCAACTTTTAAAAATTAAATTGACGAAAATGTTGCCAAATTGGTAGAAATGACGCTAAATCAATGAAAATGACGACAAATTGAGATGAAAATTCAATAACTTGGAAAGAATATAATCGATTATAAGAATCACCCATTTCTCCGTCCATCCATCCATCCACCCATCCGCCCATGCGAAACGCTAGACGAAAATTTTGGCAGGATGTCGCCATCTTGGTGACTTTTTTAAATGTTGCCAAAGTGAGGAAAATTTCGCCAAATTGATAAAAATATCGCCAAATTGATAAAAATGATGCCAAATGGAAGGTAATGATTTTCAAATTTTGAATTCCGCCTTATTACGGGTATACCTTCTAATGTATAAGAAATGTTCTTCTCTTCGTTTATCTGTAACACTTGGCGATAGATTTGACAAACATGGTTTTAATCTAACGGGATATCATCATCTTGGCGATAGATTTGACAAACTTGGTTTTAATCTATCGGGATATCATCATCTTGGCGATATTTCGCCCCAGATTGACGAAAATACCTTCAAAATTAATGAAAATGATGCCTAATTGATGAATTAATTATTAAACTATTTTGATATATAGACTATATTGCTTATTGGGGATGTTATCAATATTAATAATTGTTCATTTAGAGTTGCGTGAAATAGTATTACATGTTGTCATCTAGAAAAGCGCCGAATATACAATTCAACTTTAAATGTACCGTGGATCTTTTCATCATTTTTTCGCTTTAAAAGAAGCAAATTCATTACATTATATAAGGAAAGCCATGTGTTGCCCACATCAGATTTTTTTTTACATTAATACAAGAAAGTTAAAAATACAAAAAGTAAATGAAAATGCTAATACGATAAAAGCTCTACATAAAGAAACAACTTTTTATGCTAATACTGATTTCCTATTTTTATGCATAAGATATTTAGGTATAAGAAAACCTACTAACGAAACAAATCTAACCAAACAAACAATTAAGTTTCATCTTTATAGAAGTTAGATGTCCGTCCCCACAATGTGTGACCTTGACTAATGGAATAATTATTTATTTAACTTTTGTATTAAAATCCACTAAGAGTACATATAGTATAGCCACACGTTTTCTTCATAATTACAGATTTCCTTTTACTAACAGCAATGAGTCAAAAATTAGTTAATTTATTTATTTAACCAAAACCAGATTTAATATATATTTATCATGAAAAAGATTTTAAAATTAATAAATTCATATATTCGCAAGGCACTATTTATTAATTTTTAAAAAAATGGAGCACCAAGCGAAAGAGCGCGAGCAATATGGTGTTTGCACATGTTTCAAATCTTTGCTCTTGCTGGGACTGCCGTTTCCCGATCGTGGGGTATAGGTTCGAACTCGGAGCTTTTAGATTGCTCATTCCGCGCTATGCCATCAAGCCTAAAAGAATTCTCCAAGGCAGAGGGAATAACCGGGGATATCTTTCATAACAGTGAGTGACGTAATGTTGCTCCCACACTCTAAATTATGCGAAGCAATTCGAGTCAGTGTGATATTTGGCTGATCATCCATTTTAGGCTATTCATTCTTTTGCAACTCCAAATCAATCATTAATGGTGATGGATTTGGGTGGAGTCAGGGACTTGGAACGAAACAAAAATCGTCCACCTGCAGTGCAATGTATATTCAAGACACTTGTACGTGAGTGACAACTGGTCCTCTGAAAGATCGAAACTGGTTTAAACTCCCCTTTTTAAAATAAATCACTTTAATTACTTCGAAGACCTACATAACAAAGTTCTTAAAGTCTCACGCCGTGCAAATTCATTTTCACCCTGACAGGTGGTAAACGACTGGTGGAACAACTACAAGGAGATTTATAAAGAACAATTTCTGAAGTTGTTTCATACAGAACAACTTCTAACATCGTAAAATGTACAAACGAATTGATATGCTAGGCACTAATCAACAAATTATCGACAAGCTAAGGAATTTACATTGTGGATGGTAGTAGGGTCGTCAATTGCTACGGACACCACTTGAGTAGGGGGCCCGGGCGCCACGGGGGAGAATCGGCGACCCGATTTTTACTTTCTCATACGTAGTGTATTGAGAAGGTATTGTTTTCAAGAAAATTTTCGATTCCGAGATTTTGATGCCAATATAAGTTTTTAGATCTCATGAACACGTTTTGACTATTTTTGGAGTGATGTCCGTCCGTCTGTCTGATGTCTGTGATTGATATCTTATGTACACTATAGCGGCCACAAATATTAATGGCTTTTCACAAAACTTTGTAATCGACTTTGTAATAAAAAAATCTAGAACCATTTAAACTTGAGCGAAAATTTTGAAATGTTATATTACTTTCCTTATATACATAATGTTTAAGGAAAGTATTGTGACGGGGTCAAAAATTCGATTGAGTTTTCGACGGGAGAGCACGTTTCAAGCAACCCTGATCACGAATCAAACATTTTTTAGGTGATGTCTGTATGTGTGTGTGTGTCAGTGAGTCTGTGGAGACGATATCTCACGAACGAATGGAGCGATTCGAATGAAATTTAGTGCAAAGATCACAATCCGTGAATACTGGAAGCCTATTGTTTTTAAACGCAATCGAATGTTCCAACCCCCCCCCCCCTACATTTTTGAGTGAAATTTTGAAAAAATCATCATAAAATCAAGACTTTTAATAAAGTTACGCAAATAGACATTTCTTATGTAATTTTTCCTTAGAAAACGATTGACATAAACTTTAGAACGCTACCATGAATCATTCTTGAGATATTGCACATTTTTCAAATAAATTTATAAAAAAAAATCCCATAAATTAAAAAAAAAATATATTAACTGTTGAGAAACATGTTCACTTTTCATATGTAATATCATGCGATAAATTGGGTGACATCACTCTCGTGGATCTAGCTCGTATTATTCATAAGAAAGTATACTTTCAGTAATACATTTGTATTTGGACGCCAATAGTCATTTATCTACTATAAGAATAACTTATTTCTCCATCCATAACGCTTGGCGAGATTTTGGCGACGAATTTGGCGGAATGTCGCCAACTTGGCGACTTTTTTAAATGTTGCCAAATTGACGAAAATCTCGCCAAACGGATAAAAATGACTCGAAATCGATGAAAATTAACGAAAATTCAATATCTTGGAAAGAATATAAGTATCTACTATAAGAATAATCTATTTTTTTGTTGTAAAAGAAGTAAATTCATTGCATTATATAAGGAAAGTCATGTGCTTCCCACATCAGATTTCTTTTTAAAAGTATCAGCATAGGACAAAATTTGACATAATCATGCATAAAAGGCTTTATTTATGACTCAATGATACCGAAACTTAATAGTTTCCACGGGCACCGACTTTCAAAAATTTCGGGGAGTGCTCAAAAATTAAAATGTCTTTAAAATTTTTTAATCGTTCGGAAAAATGGTAGCTTATCATGAACTTAATGAAGTCCTACAAGGTTTGCAAAATTGATCAAGTTGAAACATAAACCCATGTAGAACTTATATCCCCGTCAGGCGCGTCTCCAGACCGAAATCCAGGTTGGGGGCAAATGGCCTAAAAAAAGTAATAACATAAATGAGAAAAGTATTTGCACTCTCTTTTGCTAGTAATTACTTATACAAAATGTATTTAATCGGACTTGTGCTCTCTTTATGAACTCGTCTGCGATTAAATCCATGTTCAATTTAGCAGCTATCTCCCTTGTGAACATGCAGAATAGCCACGCTATTTAGTCTCTGCTGCTTCATTGTAGATCTCAAGTAAGTCATGAGCCATTGGAGAGTAGAAAAAGATCTTTCAGCTGTACGGAATGTAACCGGAACTGTTAATATTCGGTTTATTAATTTACAGAACTCTGGTATGAGCGAGTGGGGAGATATGTTTTCTTTTCTATATTTCAAATTCAACTATATCTGATATACTATTAATTTCTGCAGAATTCGCCTCAACTGTGTCCCAAAACATATCCCGGTGACGCGACAAACTTTTGCCATCAAAATCCGAACCGTAAAACGATATTATTTGTTCCTTAATTTTATTGAGGGCAAAATTTTCAATCATGGAAAGATGCTCCATCGTCTCTTTCTCAAATATTGTTTTTAGGAAACTTATGACATTGTCCACTATTTGAAAGTAAATTTGACGATATATTTCTTTAGGTGACTGAAATTGATGAGGATCACTTTTCCCTCGTCAAAATTTCTTGCAATGTTTCTAATCCGTGGAAGGACAGGATCTTCTATAAATCCAATGCTATACCTTTTTTTTATTACTTCTTCCCATAAATCCTTAAATTTTTTTCTTCTCTCTGAATCTGAATAGACTCTACTACACTTTTGATATAATTATTTGCATCTTGAAAGTTCAAGGGTGTGACAAAAATAACACTTTTTATCATAAAGAAAAATTCGAATTCTTGATTTTTACTTTCCTTATATACATAATGTATAAGGAAAGTATTGTGACGGGGTCGAAAATTCGAATTCGAGTTTTCGACGGGAGAGCACGTTTCAAGCATCCCTGATCACGAATCAAACATTTTTGAAGTGATGTCTGTGTGTGTGTGTGTGTGTGAAAGTATGTGTGTGTGTGTGTGTCAGTGGGTCTGTGGAGACGATAACTGACGAACGAATGGACCGATTTGAACCAAATTTGGTACAAAAATCACAATCCGTAAACACTGGAAGCCTATTGTTTTTATACGCAATCGAATGTTCAAAACCCCCCTAAATTTTCTATTGAAATTTTGAAAAAATCGTCAAAAAATCAAAACCACTAATAAAGTTACGCAAATAGACATTTCTTATGTAATTTTTCATTAGAAAACGATTGACATAAATTTTAGAATGCTAACACGAACCGTTCTCGAGATATTGTACATTTAAAAAAAAATATCAAAAAGTCATATAAAATAAAAAAAATATATTTCCTATTGATAAACATGTTCACTTTTGAATACCATGCGATAAATTGAGTGACATCATTCTCGTGGATCTAGCTCGTTCCATTCATGAAAAAAGATACTCTGAGTAATACTTTTGTATTTGAACGCTAATAGTCATTTATCTGCTGTAAGAATAACTTATTTCTTAGTGCATAACGCTTGGCGAGATTTTGGCGACGAATTTGGCGGAATGTCGCCAACTTGGCGACTTTTTGAAATGTTACAAAATTAGCGAAAATCTCGCCAAATGGATGAAAATGACGCTAAATCAATGAAAATGACGACTAATTGTCGAAAATTCAATGTCTTGGAAAGAATATTAGTATCTACTATAAGAAAAACCTATTTTTTTACTGTAAAAGTAGTAAATTCATTACATTATATAAGGAAAGTCATGTGTTGCCCACATCAGATTTTTTTTTTAAGAAAGCCGTTAGCTTTTATTTCTACTTCACTAACTTCCTTACACATACCTTCGAGGAACTTAATGACCGTTTCGTAATTTATTTCCAATGATGAAATGGAGCTAACTCTCAAACACCATTTAGTTGGGCAGAATGGTCGCAAGGAAACTGTATCGTATGAACCCAATTGAAACGTTTGAAAAATTCTTAATATCTTTGGCGATCCTCTTATAAACGATATTAACTCGCACACCAAAGTTAAGTAATCACGAATTATATGTAATTTGCACATACTGTCTTGCACTACCAAATTTAAAGTATGTACAAAACAATGAATGTAAATAGTCCTTGGCTCAATCAACAAAATCCTTGATTGCAGTCCTGAAAGATGACCGCTGACATTAGCAGCTTCATCGTAGCATTAGCCAAAGCAATTTTGATATCCGACCAAAGAAAGCTAGAACATCTGTTATTGCACATAATAAAATTGGCTAATGATAAAATTTTGGGGGGTGCTGGAGCTCCCGAGTAATCCCTCAGTCGGCGCCTATGATAGTTTCAATCATTGTTGTGAAAAATAGCCACGATACAAATTGTTTTTGATCGTGACGTCATTAACCTCCCCTTGTGGTGCAAGTTACCCCTCCCCCTCCGGAGGATACATTGTCAGCTATGGTATCAATCGAAATATTGTTTCAAGCTCCTTTAAAGTGAAGGATAACACGCTATAGTTTTAATTATTTGGACTCACGATACCGACTTTTCACAATTTTCCTTGTAAAATTTGCAAACAAAAAATGAATTTGAAAGTCGAGTTGAGCCATACTCAGGGAGGAAAAGCAATGAAAGATTCAAACGGAGGGGGAAAGGTATAAACTGTCCTGGGCAAGGTCAGTATGTTTTCTGCTTTGCTACTATCTATCTTTTCTGTCTCAAACTTTCTTATCAAAGCGAAAGAGATACAGTATAGAATTATTATTCGATCCCAACGGAGCGGAAAATTATATCAGCAACAGTGATTTATGAGAGTTAGTAAAAATAAATAAATAAATAAAATATTTAACCGGGACCGAAAAGTTAGTTGAGAAGTGCTATAATTCGAATTAACTGCATCGAAATTTACGAGATTTGATTTGAAATGTTATATTACTTTCCTTATATACAGAATGTATAAGGAAAGTATTGTGACGGGGTCGAAAATTCGAATTCGAGTTTTCGACGGGAGAGCACGTTTCAAGCATCCCTGATCACGAATCGAACATTTTTGAGGTGATGTCTGTGTGTGTGTGTGTATCAATGAGTCTGTGGAGACGATATCTCACGAACGAATGGAGCAATTCGAATGAAATTTGGTACAAAAATCACAATCCGTGAATACTGGAAGCCTATTGTTTTAAAATACAATCGAATGTTCAGAACCCTCCTAAATATTCGAGTGAAATTTTGAAAAAATCATCAAAAAATCAAAACCTTTAATAAAGTTACGCAAATAGACATTTCTTATGTAATTTTTCCTTAGAAAACGATTGACATAAATTTTTGAGCGCTAGCATGAACCGTTCTCGAGATATTGCACATTTTTCAAATAAATGTATCAAAAAATTGCATTAATTAAACAAGAAAGATCAATCATGCATAAGCATTGATTATGAAACACTTTCCAACTGAAATGTAATTTCATTTAAAAATTTCTAAAATGTGATTCATTCAGTGGTAATATCTTTTACATTATCACAGTACTACAGTAATTTATTATACTTAAATATTTAAAACTGTATCGAAATATAAATCATCTGATTCTTTATGCAAAATCAATGAATATTTCATTCATATAACTTGTATTCCAGACTCCAGAGCTAAATAATTTTGTGTGAAAAAAATTCAGCAATTCTTATGTAATTCATCTTACAATCGCTTGAGAAATTTGCATTCTGCATATGTTAAAATTAGGCTTCCTTGAAGAAATAATAAAAGTTTAGGGATCATTTAAAATCACAACTATTGTAATTGCATAGGCACGGAATTTAGATACACAGATAATACACAGATAATATATATGTGTATGTGTATGTACTCAAAGTATTGGAATCGTGCCGAAGATCGGAACTCGAATTTTCAAAGTATCTACACGTTTTGGGACTTCTAGAACACGAAAAAACTACTTTTAGGAAGACGTCTGTGTGTGTAAGGGTGTATCTGTGTATGTTTCTGTGTGTCTGTGTGGATATTACATCCACTCTAATTGAAAAACTAATGGACCGAATTTCATACAATTTGGTAGGTATGTTTTTTGTGGGAAATCCTGATGTTCATTAGATTATAGTACGATTCGTAATAAAAGAATCTGCCTTCTTTGCGAAATGGCCGCAGAAATTGCCTTTATCCACTCTAGCTAAAAACTAATGAACCAAATTTAACAAAATTTGGAGTATAATATTTCAATAACCTACAAGTGATTTATATACCAAATTTAACAAAATTTTGTATATAAATCATTTGTAGGTTATTCTACTACGATTCGGGAAAAAGGAACGGGCTATTTTTGCGAAATGGCCAGCAAAAATCGTTATATATAAAAATAAAAGACTACGTGTGCTCAATTATATCAATTAAATTCCTATTTTATATGTGATTTTTGACAACAAAAAGAATAAGACTAACCCCATTACTCTAGGACTAGCCGTTCTTGAGATATTCTAGTTTTTTCGCGTTTTCGCTACGCCACCTTTGACAATAAGTCCAGCTATCAAATGAGAACCAAATTTAAGTTTAACGTGTAAATTCAATGTCATTTAAAATACTTATGTTGTGCAGATAAACTCAAATTATCATTGAATAAATAAAGAGAACGAATATGAGTCTGCAGAGAAAGACATGTGCTGTCCACATCAGAATTTTTAACAATATTACACCAATGATTTATAGAAGTGAACGGGGATTATTTTCAGGCCATTTCGAAAAAAATGTATAATCTATATTCTAATCTATATTCTCTATCTAAATGTATTATCTATAAGATCCATCAAATTTTTGTCGAATAAAATGTTCAACAAATTTAAGCTGTGTACCAAATTTTAACTCTCTAGGACGTAGGAAAGTGCATTTAAAATGCCATCAATTAAATTTATCATGAAGAGTTATATAAAATTTAAAAAAAATGAAAAATTGTTATCTACCAAATTTATCTTAAAATATGAAGCCACTCTTATATGCAAAACGTTTAAACAAATGGAGAGATATTTATTATATAATATCTCTCTCTTTTCTTTCTGGAAGATATCCCAAAGTCAGAATTTAATTGAATTTGTTTTTTTCCCTATATTAAATAATTTTTTTAATTAAAAAACTACTTAACATATTTTACTGAATTTTTTTTTATATATTCTATGGGATAATGTGAATATTTCCTAAAAATTTCGAAGCAATTCGTGAATTTTAAATTTACTTAAAAAATGTTTGAAAAATTAGGTCCCATAGGGTTCAATGTATTTCATTTTTTCAACCCGGGTTCAATAAAAAACTAATTGGGTGATATTATTTATTTATATTCCCATAGGTCCTACAGACCGTCTGAACAACATACTAAAATTTCATTTTGATAAACTCATTTTTACGGCAGTTATCGTGCTAACGGACAGACAGACAGACAGACAGACAGACAGACAGACAGACAGAATGAACAAAGTCATAAACACTTTTCAACTTTGTTGTAAAGTGTTAAAAACAATATTAACTGTTAAGAAACATGCTAACTTTTCATATGTAATATCATGCGATAAATTGGGTGACATTATTCTCGTGGATATAACTCGTTCCGTTCAAGAGAAAATATACTTTGAGTAATACTTTTGTATTTGAACGCCAATAGTCATTTATCTGTTGTAAGAATAACTTATTTCTCCGTCCATAACGCTTGGTGAGATTTTGGCGATAAATTTAGCGGAATGTTGCCAACTTCGCGACATTTTTAATTGTTGCCAAATTAACGAAAATTTCGCCAAATGGATAAAAATGACGCTAAATCAATGAAAATGAGGACTAATTCAAGAAAATTCAGTATCTTTGAAAGAATATAAGTATCTACTATAAGAATAACAGTTTTTTAAATGTAAAAGTAGTAAATTCATTGTATTATATAAGGAAAGTCATGTGTTGCCGACATCAGATTTTTTAATATGTGGACAGACACATCATCCAAGTGACAGTCAGTAGAAAACAATTTTTTAAAAGGGAAATTGCACATATTTATTATTTATCTATATAATTCTAAAATGTCATCAGAATTATATCTAGAAAAACCTCGTTATTTAGGGGCCCAAGGAAGCTACCCCCTCCCCCCCCATACGAATTACTGCTTCCCCTAGAAATATTTTTTATGTCTCCCCTCTATGATTTTCTTTGTCAATATTTGAGTTTCTCTTTCCGTATATTTCTTTTGAAAATACAGAATTCAAAATGGACATAATAATTCACAACTATTGTTTTCCAAGCACTGTAAAATCCCCATCTATATACACTAAATTTCTCATTGAGATAAATCTTTTTCATTTTGATTTTATATTATCTTTTCTTTTTCTATTTTTTCTTTGAAAAAGAAACTGCAATCGAAAAGACTTTTACAGCCACAAATGGATAATGACCTCGTGAACTAGTTTTCTAAAGTGGCGCCCTCTAAAAATGAATATAAGAATTAATCAAATGGGAAAGGAAAGGGAAATAATGTTAAATATTTCTGCGTAGTTTATAACAGAAAGTTAATGACACTTTCAACTCCGTTATACTTGTTTCGACAACGGAAATTTTATTAGGATGTTTTTTTTCCCTTTTAGAACCATTTATTTAACGTGATCGAGTTAGTGTTTGTCAATGCGATTTAAATCTTTGAGGTATATTTTGGGTCTGAATTAGAGTTCTTGTTTGGGTTTGAATTAGAGAGTTGGGTCTGAATTAGAGAATTGAGGTATATTTTGGGTCTGAATTGAAAGAATTTTACGCTTTGTCAGACTAGTCCGTCCTGGGCCAGGTTTGGAATGTACTCGTTTTTTGACGAATTAATCAAAAACTGGAGCAGCTAAAAGGTTCAAATTTGGTATGCCGTTTTCTTTTGTTGCATATTTTGATTCTTTGGAATATAAACCTTATCAGGCTAGCGGGTTCTCTTCCAGCCATGGGAGTATACTAGGTTTTCGGGAATAACTTGAGAACTGTAGCAGCTAGGAAGCTCATATTTGGCATATCCCTAACTTTCCTGGTGTATTTTCATTACTTGAATTTAAAACCCTACTACGCTATCTTGCCCTGGACCCGTCATAGGAATGTACTTTTTTTTCGAGGGGGGGGGGGGGGGGGGAGGGGGGATAACTCGAGAATCGGAGTAGCTAAAAGTCCAAATTTGGTACGTCGTTGCCTTTCATACATTTAATACGCATTAATTTTCATTAATTGTCAGTTTAATTTTCATTTTTAATGAATTAAAATTACATACCAATAATAAAAAGGAGTTTCTTGCTTGTTACTCTTATGCTTTATCACTGCCTTAACGTAAGATAAAATATTATGTGAATATTTTCCAATTCGAATTTTGACAGCAATGCTTTGGTCATCAGAGGGGGAATATGGCAGCAGGATCAGTATAAGTAAGCTGTAACCTGAGGCAAAAAATTATAAGCAAGCACAAATAACGTTTTGATAAATTTTCAGGATAAGTGATAGAAAATGAGACAAAGATTTAAATTTAGAGGTGACAACAAATTTGGTGACGCAATAAATGAAACTGCTGCTTGTGAGAATAAATACAAATCGTTTTAATTGTTTCTAATGTGGTATTTTATTATATTATCATTATAAGCATTGTGTTAAAATTTGTTTCTAAATGGATGAAAACTCGCAGAGATAGCAAACATTTTTTGGTGTTTACTTCTGGGGTAAATTAACTTTTTTTTTTGTTTTTTTGTAACTTCATTTTCGACGATCGCCGATCAAACGCTTATTTAGAGCATATTAAAGAGATTAAATCAGGCTATTTGGAAATTGCGTGGTGTTAACTATATCTGTATTATTTAAGTAGCAGACACTTAGACAGGATCCGAACAACAAGGTAAATATTCTAGTATTTATTCTAGTGGGTAATTTTTTGTTGTATTTATCATAAATTTACATTTACGAACTTTATCAACATCTGTCTGTATTCCTACATGCTTCTTCGAGTGATCAAGAAAGGTTAAATGCCTCTTTGTGGCTAGCCATGTCTGTGACTACTCGTTTGAGGTTCGCATGAAAGTCACTGAAAATTGTGGAAGATCAAAATTCACGAAGCAAAACTATCGACCACTTAAAAAGCAAACGACAAACATTGTTTTTGCACTTTTGTTTTGTAGACCAGTCGGTAATGAATCGTTTGAGTGGTCAAATACACGTGTGACTCATCTGGTTGCTGAACTACGACTGCTGGAATGACGCGAAACGTGGTAAGTTTTATCTTATGCTGCGTTCGACCGCATTTCCCTATCAAGCTCGTTACCCTGATGAGTCACCTCTCATAACACGCGTACGTCCTCGGCTTGGCACGTGACACTATTGCCGCAATTCGACTATTATACACCGAGCTACCATCTTTCAAAATCTTATCATTTTACATTAATCCCTTTTCCGTCACAACCCATACCAGATGCGGAAAAAAAATATATTCTACGCCAGAAAAGGTACATTGATCACAGAAGATAGACCCCCAGCATTTACCTACTCTGTCTATGGTTAAAATTGGGCCTCTTTTCCATCTGGGGACTATGACAGTGCCATTCTAGGATGTTCTACATGAAAAACTTTCATTATTTGAGTCGAATGCTGTCATTAGAAGCAGTGCCGGAAAATGGTTTCTGGAGGCCCACTCTCTAAAGCACCCCTGTCAGGAGCCCCCTGTCAGGATTATATAGTACGAGTTGTACTCAACACCCATCTGGACTCTCTAGAAAAGTCGAGACTCATATGGGAACTATGTAATAAGTGTCTGTCGTTAGAAGCAGTGCAATAATGTTTTTGGGGCCCCAGGTTCTGATGAATTAAAGCCCTCAATGTAGATTATGTAATACGACTTGTGCTCAATACCCATCTAGGCTCTCTAGAAAAGTCGAGATCCACATGGGGATTATATGATAGATGCTGTCATTAGTAGCAGTGCCAGAATAATGTTTCTGTTTGCTGAAGCATTGAAGTCCCCAGTGGGGATTATATAGTACGAGTTGTGCTCAGTATCCAATTGGGTTCTCTAGAAAAGTCGAGACCCACATGGGGACTATATGATAGGTGATGTCATTAGAAGCAGTGCCGGAATAATGTTTCTGTTGACCCTAGGTTCTGAAATATTGAAGTCCCCAGTGGGGATTATATAGTACGAATTGTGCTCAGTATCCAATTGGGCTTTCTAGAAAAGTCGTGACCCACATGTGGACAATAAGATAGATGCTGTCATTAGAAGCAGTACCGGAATAATGTTTCTGTTGGCCTTAGACCCTGAAGCATTGAAGTCCAGAGTGGGGATTATATAGTAAGAGTTGTGCTCAGTATCCAATTGGGCTGTCTAGAAAAGTTGAGATCCGTATGGGGACTATATGATAAGTGTTGTCGTTAATAGATGTTTTATTTCGTCGTGAGTCCTAAAATCCATTTCTATCATTTCCAATTTTAAAATATTTGCTTTAAAAAATTTAGAATGTATTTATTTATTGGTTTATGCAAATTTAAATAATGAAAATGTATTTTAAATGTTAAAACATAAATTTTGTATCGTCGCCTTACATAAAATAAAAATTCCATATTATCAGATCACAAAGTACACTATATGATCAAAAGTATCCGGACACTTTGGATGTTAGAATGTTTTTCGAATTTCTAAACAAATACTTGGCGAATTGTTCTGTAACTTTGGTGATGTGAAGAAAGAACATGCTTGAACGCACATTTTCCTGTAAAGTTTCGGTGACTTGTGAGTTTAGGGGCCCACCAAGATATTGAAAAGAGAGGAAAATATATTTGATCACCCTGTATCATAAAAAACTGGAAAGCTGTAAATGATTTGTAACTTTCACAAAATAGTTAACTCGCTTTGTTCAATGTGTATAAGCATTTTAGTAAAACCAAAACGTATATTCATGAAGATATAAACGTTTCTTTAAAAAAAAAACGCATTTTGTTACATGTTTTTTTGCTTACAATATCCATAGGTTTCAATCAAATTTTACGAAACTTACAGAACATTTGTCAACGTCCAAGAAAAACATTATACTTCAATTGAAAATTAAAACATTGAATATACGATGAGATATAAGCATTTGAAGAAACTAAGTTTTTACTGCGCAGGCGCGAAATATAGCAATAGTTTTCTTTTATGATATTGTAAGTGAATACTGTAGGGCAACTTCTATAAAAAATCCACTGGAATATCGTGAAAATTCACAAAAATATCGACGATATAGTGATCAGTTTTTCTCTGACTCTCTGAAAGTACCTGGATGATAAGGGGGTTTCCACAAATTGACATTTTACAAATTCATAGGACACCCCTGTTCTGAAAATGAACTAGTCCAATTTTATGCAAATAATGATAAAAAGTAATGATCAATATTATGCAAATAATGATCAAATTGGACAAGTTCATTTTCAAAACAGGTGTGTCCGATGAATTTGTAAAATGTCAATTTGTGGAAATCCCCTATCATCCAGGTACTTTCAGAGAGTCAGAGAAAAACTGATCACTATATCGTCGATATCTTTGTGAATTTTCCCGATATTCCAGTGGATTTTTTTAATAGAACTTACCCTACAGTATTCACTACAATATCATGAAAGAAAACTATTGCTATGTTTCGCGCCTGCGCAGTAAAATTTAACTTTAAATGCTTTTTTCTTCAAATGCTTATATCTCATCGTATATTCAATGCTTTAATTTTCAATTGAAGTATAATGTTTTTCTTGGACGTTGAAAAATGTTCTGTAAGTTTCGTGAAATTTGATGGAAACCTATGCATATTGTAAGCAAAAACATGTAACAAAATTGGATTTTTTTTTAAAGAAAAGTTTATATCTTCATGAATATACGTTTTTGTTTTACGAAAATGCTTATACACATTGAACAAAGCTAGTTAATTACTTTGTGAAAGTTACAAATCATTTCCAGCTTTTTATGATACAGGGTGATCAAATATATATTTCCCCTTTTTCAATGTTGGTGGTCCCCTAAATACACAAGTCACCGAAACTTTACTTGAAAGTGGCATTCAAACATGTTCTTCACATCGTCAAAGTTACAGAACACTTCGCCAAATATTTGTTTAGAAATTCGAAAAACATTCAAACATTCAAAGTGTCCGGATACTTTTGATCATATAGTGTATTTAGACGTCATAAGGGTATTCAAGAATTAGATCGCCTATAGCCCTCGATCATGTAAATTCCCCCCTGAGCACAATTATATTAAAATTTCCTTTATCGGATGCACCTGAAAGCTCTGAGAAAAAGAACCCGAAGCAAACTATTTAAATTTTGATCATTTCATTTCTCAATATAACTTATTCTGGACACCCGCAAAGACAATAATTTAATATTTTAATGCATTTTTTCACGACTCAATTGCTGCTGTTCTCATGAAATTGCAACAAACTATTTCAAAAAATTTTTGTGATCCGCCACAAAATCCTACTTTAAACAGTCTCCAGGGGCAAAATGGACTGAAATTGCAACAGACTAATCGTTTATTTGTCCCTGGGTTAGTTACTCTTCTACAAATGCATCTAACAGAGTAACACGGAATCTGTACTAATGGTGATATTATGCTAAATATGTCCCCTACAATGCGGTGCTAATGGTGAAGTCACTATCAGAAGATCTAATGTTTTTTCCGTGCATTTTTTTTCATGGTTGAGCTTATGCTGTCATTCCGTTGTTCACTTGAGTGAGCAGCATTGCCTTTGAACAAAGTGCCGACTTCGAGAAAAAAATGCTGATGTGGGCAACATATGACTTTCCCTACAGACTCAATTTTATTTTCTTTTTCTTCCTTTTATAAATAATTAATTTGTGTCCTTACAGAAAAATGTTTCATCTTTCTAAACCTTCTTCAATCAATCAACTCTTATGGTTTGCAAATATTTGTAAAAATCCTCGCTCTATTAAAAATATCAAAATCTGTGTTCTTATTGCCAAAAGTTTTTCTGAAAATGTTCCTTAGTAATGTGTTGGCTACTGCTTTAAACTGTATGGTCAATAAAATTTTGCACATTTCAAAATTTTATGTTACATTTCCCCTTAATACATCTCTCTGAAATTTTTTGATCTCTTATCAGCAGAATTGGTCATGATCAAATTGAAAAGTACTTAACGTATTTTTACTTTTCTTATATACATAATGTATAAGGAAAGTATTGTGACGGGGTCGAAAATTCGAATTCGAGTTTTCGACGGGAGAGCACGTTTCAAGCATCCCTGATCATGAATCAAACATTTTTGAAGTGGTGTCTGTGTGTGTGTGAAAGTATGTGTGTGTGTGTCAGTGAGTCTGTGGAGACGATAACTGACGAACGAATGAACCGATTCAAATGAAATTTGGTACAAAAATCACAATCCGTAAACACTGGAAGCCTATTGTTTTTATACGAAATTGAATGTTCAGAACACCCCTAAATTTTCGAGTGAAATTTTGAAAAAATCGTAAAAAAATCAAAACCGCTAATAAAGTTATGCAAATAGACATTTCTTATGTAATTTTTCATTAGAAAACGATTGACATAAATTTTAGAACGTTAACATGAACTGTTCTTGAGATATTGCACATTTTTCAAAAAAATTATCAAAAAGTCATATAAAATAAAAAAAATATTTTCTATGGAGAAACATGTTCACTTTTCATATGTAATGCCACGCGATAAATTGGGTGACATCATTCTCGTGGATCTAGCTCGTTCCATTCATGAGAAAAGATACTTCGAGTTATACTTTTGTATTTGAACGCCAATAGTCATTTATCTGCTGCAAGAATAACTTATTTCTTATTTCTTATGCAAGAATAACTTATTTTGGATAAAAATGACGCTAAATCAATAAAAATGATGACTCATTGACGAAAATTCAATATCTTGGAAAGAATATAAATAACAACTATAAAAATAATCTTTTTTTTTACTGTAAAAGTAGTAAATTCATTGCATTATATAAGGAAAGTCATGTGCTGCCTACATCAGATTTTTTTTTTCTGTTTTAGGCTGTTTCTGTAAATTTTTCTATTGTTATATTTTATGTTTCTTTTAATGCGTTTAATAGTATTTTGGTGTCTCTAATTTGATCGTAATTTATTATTTAAAAGGAGTTTTAAAAGTTTCTGCCTTTTTTTTATTTAAAATGAATTTTCCTTGCAATGAGGATTTTAAATTATTTGAATTTACCTCATTCTTTATATCAATCACAACTGTTTTTTAATGTGTGTTTTCTCTTTGTATGTTTTCTTTTGTGTTGTTTTCTGTCTTTACTGTATTTTTATGTATATAGTTTTTTCTATGTTTTTCCCCACCGTCCCCTGTGACTGCTCCATACTCTTTGGTGGGTGAGCTGGACGGTCTGGGCAATAATTAAAAAAAAATATCTCAAGAAAGGTTAGTCGTACAGTTAGGGAGTTTGACTTTTCGTGGTCCAAAATTACGTAGAAAAGTAGTTAAGTGATACATTTCAAGTTAAGTGATACATTAAGTCTTTAAGTGATACATTTTCAGCATACGTAGTTTTTACTTTCCTTATATACATAATGTATAAGGAAAGTATTGTGACGGGGTCGAAAATTCGAATTCGAGTTTTCGTCGGGAGAGCACGTTTCAAGCATCCCTGATCACGAATCAAACATTTTTGAAGTGATGTCTGTGTGTGTGTGTGTGTGTGAAAGTATGTGTGTGTGTGTGTGTGTGTGTCAGTGAGTCTGTGGAGACGATAACTGACGAACGAATGGACCGATTCGAACGAAATTCGGTACAAAAATCACAATCCGTAAACACTGGAAGCCTATTGCTTTTATATGCAAGCGAATGTTAAGAACCCCCCTAAATTTTCGAATGAAATTTTGAAAAAATCGTCAAAAAATCAAAACCACTAATAAAGTTACGCAAATAGACATTTCTTATGTAATTTTTCATTAGAAAACGATTGACATGAATTTTAGAACGCTAACATGAACCGTTCTCGAGATATTGTTCATTTAAAAAAAAAAATATCAAAAAGTCATATAAAAAAAAATTCCTATTGAGAAACATGTTCATTTTTCATATGTAATATCATGCGATAAATTGGGTTACATCATTCTCGTGGAACTAGCTCATTCCATTCATGAAAAAATATACTTTTAGTAATACTTTTGTGTTTGAACGCCAATAGTCATTTATCTGCTGTAAGAATAACTTATTTCTTAGTGCATAACGCTTGGCGAGATTTTGACGACGAATTTGGCGGAATGTCGCCAACTTGGCGACTTTTTGAAATGTTGCCAAATTAACGAAAATCTCGCCAAATGGATAAAAATGACGACTAATTGTCGAAAATTTTATATCTTGGAAAGAATATTAGTATCTACTATAAGAAAAACCTATTTTTTTTTACTGTAAAAGTAGTAAATTAATTACATTATATAAGGAAAGTCATGTGTTGCCCACATCAGATTTTTTATTTTATATTTTGGCAATTTTTGCGGGCCATTTCGGAAAAAAGGCAGGTTCTTTCTTTCCGAATCATACCGAAATCTAATCAGCACCTGAGTATTCCTTAGGTGATTTGGGTACTAAATTTTGTGAAATTTTGTCTACTAGCTATTCGGCTAGAGTGGGTGGATACAAACTGATTTTCGGGCTATTTCACAATAGAGACGACCGAAACGGAAACTATTTTTGTAGTTCAGTTATAAAATCAACGACACAACATCGTAGATAAAAAGTCATTTAATAAAATCATTCTACAAGACGTATATAGCTTTAAAAATCCAGAGCGCTTTCGGGCATTACTATACCCTTCATCAGTGACTATACGGAACAGTATCAGCGGAATGCCTATATGCAGACCAGATCAGCAGACAAATTTGCATAAATGAACACAAAATAAGGGTAGTACAAGCAAGCTATTAAAATTAATCAATTACAAATACAAATATAGGGGTTATACCCAAGAGATTTAATTTAAACACTTGTTTAAATTACACATAGGAGGTAAGTAGGGTCGGATTAAGGCTGTTTGGAGCCTAAACACAGAACATTTTGGTACCCCTTGGCTGGGGGTCATAATCTCTCCATTGGCTGAGAAAAATTACAATAGATCTCTATGAGGGTGGAAAACAAAAATCCGCACTGTAACCCCCTATTGGTCATCAAATACTACCTTTCATTGATATTAGTAATGTAATATAGCCCCAAGTATGTCTTTATTAAAATGCTTTTCTGCTAGGGGTCTGACATCTATTCCTGAAAAAAAGAAATGCTCGTTTTCACGCAAATTTCATTTTTCGATTCTTCGATACGGTACTTAGGTTTTCATTACAGTCTACCTTTCATAGCGTAACCTTGTAACATAGCTTTCGACAAGCTTTCAAATCTTTTGAAATAATTTCTTAAAATGTTCATTTGTTCTGCTAGGGACTGATATAGGCCCAAGCAGAGTTCGCCCTAGAATTTTTCCAGAAGAGTTAAAATACTCCCGGACTTACTTTGAAGGAGTATTTTGCTTTACAGAGGAGTGATTTTTAACAAATGAGCAATTGCCCTCAAATTTCCAGATATTATAAAAACAATTTCACGGTTACCCAACAGGGGCGCGGTAGCCCATTGGTTAGCGCGCTGGAATTGCACTCGGTAGGCCCGGGTTCGATTCCAGCCACTGCCAAAACTGCCGCCGTGTTCATGCGGAGTACGATCACGTTAAACATGTGGGTCCGAAAGTTCTTCCGAGAGGTTGGTGGTAGGGGAAGGAGGGTACGGTCCCTGTGGATGCCTCCCCCACTGGGTTCCGGTCTCAATTGGGTGGCACTTCCCGACCGTCCAAACTGTTACCTTACACCTTTCTGGTAGGTCGGACGGTCTGGGTTTCAACAACAACAACGGTTACCCAACAGAAGAAATTTTGACTTTTCTGTGTTTAAGTAAACGATTTAAGAAATGCTCTCTGTATAAGTAGAAAATATTTTCACAATTATATAAAATATAGAGAATAAAATACAATTTTAGTTTGGTTTACACGGTACTGCTGTAAAATAGCCCTTCATTTCATTAAGGATACGTGTGAAAAATAGTTATATTTTTATATAACTAGGGGCCTCTGCCCCCTACTCCCTCAGCTCGCGCAACCCCCTTCGGGACCTCCTACTCGCTGAGCTCGTAGAGCTCGCTTCATATCTATCTTTCCTAAAAATTCTACTTTCAAAAATCTCTTTTCTATCTCTGCCTATTTTCCGCAGGAGGGAAAAGCAGGGATTTTTCTTAGTCTAGGGAATCCAAAAAAATAAATTCCTTGATCATGAGCTCGCTTCGCGAGCTATTTCATCTCAAACTAAAGTTTAAATCGATAAACGGTTTATTTCATCGTGTTACCCTATTATTTCTCTATAAATATACCAAATTTCATATTTTGTATGTTATAGTTTTTACGGTACGAAACAGAGAAATCGATAGACGTGCCGATACGAAAGAAAAAGTTCACTTCAAAAGTGCATAAAAAGTAAAATATCTCAAAAACTACATCGAAATTAAAAAGAGGGGCTCCGTCCTACAAAAACTCACCCATGTAGGTACCTGCCTGCAAAAATTCGTGGTCTTGTTAGTCTATCCAAGACGCGAACTTTTAGCTCAAATATTTTGTCTTTGACATTACATATTTCTTAAACTACAATATATATTAAAAAATGGTTTATTTCAGCGAATTCCCAAAAGCTTTTTCTACAAGTGTACAAAATTTAATATTTTTATATATAATAGTTTTTGCGTTACGAAGCAAAGAATCTCGAGAAACGAGAAATTTGTCAGACTTGTGAAAGTTGTGAAATTTGTCGAGAAATTTTTTCAAAGCGTATTTTTCTATTTTATAGCGTGAAATACGCGCATAGAGGCGTTATCTCGATCTCTGGGTCCGAGTACGTTTTGAAATCAAGCTTCCCTATCAAGCTCTGAGGAGTACTTCAGATATGTGTGGAAGACCCAGGCCACTCGACTCACCCTAAGGTATGAGTAGCAGGTTGAGTGAACTGCTTTCAGATATGTGTTGTAGAAACAGACAGAAAATTTCATTCCAATGACAATATGGAGTGAAATTTTAAGCCACATTTGTGTCAACATGAAAACAGAGATGTAGCAGATGCTATAAATATCATATATTAATTTAGCTTCTAAATTTTTTCTTTAGGATCTGATAGCGGCTTACATTGGCAGAATTGTCGCACGATTAGCGTTGGCATCTACGCATTGAAAATTCAATATTCTTGACATTAATAATCCAAAGTTTGATTCGCCATATCTTCTCCAGTATAACTTTTCAATAATTACATTAAGGTAGTATGTCCAAAATATAAATATAAATCACTTTAGAATGAAAGTCTTTATTTGATCGCACTGAAAAACGTTAAAAATATATTAATATCATTGCTTTCGGGCGTAAAACGTCATTTATCAGAGGCATATGATAAGAAGGAAATATATTGGGCATTTTGTACCCAGACAAAACCACGAACAAAATTTGCTCATCAGTAATAGTCGAATAGTACAAGGAAAAATAAAGGAATGGAAAAGTATATAATATTAAAATGGACACAGCAGAAACAAAAAAATCTGATGTGGGCAGCACATGGCTTTCCTTATATAATGCAATGAATTTACTACTTTTACAGCAAAAAAAAAAAAGGTTATTCTTATAGTAGATACTTATGTTCTTTCCAAGATATTGAATTTTCGTTAATTAGTCGTCATTTTAATCGATTTAGCTTCACTTTTATCCATTTGGCGAGATTTTCGTTAATTTGGCAACATTTAAAAATGTCGCCAAGTTGGCGACATTCCGCCAAATTCGTCGCCAAAATCTCGTCAAGCGTTATGGACGGAGAAATAAGTTATTCTTATAGCAGATAAATGACTATTGGAGTTCAAATACAAATGTATTACTCAAAGTATCTTTTCTTATGAATGGAACGAACTAGATCCACGAGAATGATGTCACCCAATTTATTGCATGGTATTACATATGAAAAGTGAACATGTTTCTCAACAGTTAATATATTTTTTTTAATTCATGGTTTTTTTTTATAAATTTATTTAAAAAATGTGTAATATCTCGAGAACGGTTTATGCTAACGTTCTAAAGTTCATGTCAATCGTTTTCTGAGGAAAAATTACATAAGAAATGTCTATTTGCGTAACTTTATTAAAGGTTTTGACTTTTTGATGATTTTTTCAAAATTTCACTCGAAAATTTAGGAGGGATTCTGAATATTCGATTGGGTTCGAAAACAATAGGCTTCCAGTATTCACGGATTGGGATTTTTGTACAAAATTTCACTCGAATCGCTCGATTAGTTCGTGAGATATCGTGTTCACAGACTCTCACACACACACACACACACACACACACACACAGACAGAGACATCACCTCAAAAATGTTTGATCCGTGATCAGGGATGCTTGAAACGTGCTCTCCCGTCGAAAACTCGAATTCGAATTTTCGACCCCGTCACAATACTTTCCTTATACATTATGTATATAAGGAAAGTAAAAATGCAGGTAATGATTTAACTTTCAAGGAATCAAGAATGAGACGCCATGTGAAATTGAGATTTTATATAGGGTCATAATTACAGATGGAGTCAAGATAAATATAAATAAATAAATGTTCGAAAAGCAAGATATAAGATGGATTGTTACAATTAGTTAAAAGAAAATTTATTACAATTACTTAAAATCGAGACCAAATTACCATTGACTAACCGAAATCAACGGTCTTATAATAAACAACGCCTTAGTAAAGTAAATTTTTGAATAATTCGATTTTCTCAGTTGTTGTTGTTGTTGAGACCCAGACCGTCCGACCTTCGATTTTCACAGTGGCACTTTTCAAGCTGTTCACCCGTGCACCAAATTTCAAACATCTACACTTCAGACTGGACATTCCTCACTTATTCAGAAAATTAATAATTTAAGTATGCAACATCATGCACTTCATTTCCATCTAACGATCTATCATCCAATTTTAAATTCTTTTTAAAGTCTTAATCTTCCAAATAAAGTCAAATCAATTTTAAAGTCTCTATCTCATTACAAAATCCATTTTACAATCATTTCTGTATCCGAACATTGTAGTGTAATTAAATGAATGTTTCTGAAAAATTCTGGTTTTTCCTGAGGTTTTATAGAATGGTGCAACAATATTGAGATTTTATAGATTTCAAGTCTTTATCCCTTATTTCACATTTCGAACGTTCTTGTGTGGAGCACCCCCTCCCCTCTATAAAATATTTTTTAAAAACTCGATTTCTCTTTAATCTTAGGATTAATCCGTGTATCAAATTTCAAGTCTATATCTTATTTAAAATAAAGCGTTTCTCATTTATTCCGCAAATCGAACATTTTTGTGTACGGAACCCCTAAAGAAGTAAATACTGGAAAACTGAAATTGTACACTTTCTTCCTTTCGAACAATCTACCTTCACACACTATTTACAAACTATATCTGATCGTGAAGTATATTTCTCTATCATTTCATCTTTCTAAAATTTAGGTGTGGAGCACCCCCCTTTAATAAACATTTTTGAAAAACTCGAATTTTTCCGAGGATTTTATTACATAATTGACCCGTAAAACATTTTAAGTCTCCATATCACTTAAAAGAAGGCTTTTATTATTTATTCAGCAAATCGAACATTTTGGCGAGTGGAAAACCCTAAAGTAGCAAATATTGAAAAACAAAAATTGCTCACTTTCTTTCTTTCGAACACATCTAATCATCCATCAAATTTGGAGTCTCTATCTCATCACGAAATGTGCTTTTCTATCGTTTCTATTTCGCTATCGTATCTATTTCGCTAAAAAAATTGTTATTCATTTATTCGGCAAATCGAACATTTAAACATGCATCACCCCTAAAGTATAAAATTATGGAAAACTGAAATTGTATACGTTCTTTTTTTTTCGAATTATTTATCATTACATCAAATTTAAATTCTCTATCTGATCGCGAAGTAATTTTTTTTTATCATCTTACCTTTCGAAGTTTTTATGGGGAACAAATATCCACCTCTTAAAGGGAAGTTTTGAAAAACTCTATTCTTCTTGGTTTCTTTATCAAATGACTGGCCCATGTACCAAATTTCAAGTCTCTATAACATTTTAAAGGAGGCGTCTCTCATTTATTTGGAAAATCGAACATTTTGGTGTACAGAACCACTAAAGTTGCAAATATTGGAAAACTCCAATTGTACACTTTCTTTCTTTCGAATTATTTTCTCATACGCCAATTTTAAAGTCTCTATCTCATCGCGAAGTATGTTTTTCTATCATTTCATTCTTCGAATGTTTTCACAGCTCAGAGAAACTTTTACTGGCAGTTTACATTTTACGAAAATAGAAAAATAGAATTTTAGGGGTTGCTGATACAGACAAAGATATTCGAATTGTCCAGTAAGAGGAACTTCAGGTTTATTGAGCAAAGAATTTGAAATTTGGTACAAAGGTAGATCCTATGATAAGATCAACATGGATACATGCTGTTTTCGAATATTTATTATTTCAAGGGGTGTCATTAAATTCCAGGTTTATTGAACTAGGCACTTACATTTAGTACAAAGGTGGATGATATGGTAAGATCAATACTTTTCGAATTCGATATTTTCATAAACACATTGGATTTAAATCCGTTACTAAGCGACATGTTATCATTTTCTTCAAATAAAGTTACGGTGTTTTAGCAAAAATTGATTTTAATCGAAAATAAAAAAATTGTCAAATATAAGGTGTAATATTGTTTTGATTTACAATACTGACGGGGCGTACTATAACCCCAATGACATTTATGGAAATAAAAAGTTGGTATTTGGAATATTAACAAGTAAATATAAAAATTTCGAATTATTAGCTATTCATAACTTGCCACGTGCAGTATCACGTGTTAAACATTTTATCTTCTATATATATATATATATATATATATATATATATATATATATTTAACTATCTCACAATAATAGGATTATATATTTTTACAAGGGAAATGAGATTTTTTGCTAGCGATTTTGCAAAAAAATGCCGGTTCTATTTTTCGACGATCTGACAAATTTTAATAGATTAAAATGTTCTACTGAACTAAGCTGTGTATCAAAATTCCGATCTTTAGGACGTAGGAAAGTATGCTAAACTGCCATCAAAGAGGTTGAAACAGGACAATCATCGGTCATGTGTAAAGATCAGATCTTTAACTCAGATGGAGTGGATCATCTTCAATAACCTTAATCGGGTGCTATTAAAGAGGTTAGAGGCCTTTGCGTACATCTAAGCTATGTTAGCTATAGTGACATAACTCCAAACGTTGTAGTAACTGTTACAAAAGGACCACACGATACAATAACATACTGATGCAGGGAGTTAATATAATAGATTTAGTGTGTACTCAAGAATAACAGCAGCTGGCTGCGTAAATAAATACAGATCCTGAAACAGCTAATTCTGTACATTCCCGTCATTTTACCAAAAACAGATTAAAGAACTTTAACCAGGTCTGGTGTTATACTATATTTAAGTAATCAATGGAATAGCTATAAATCCTCGATACTTACCTAACTTCTTCCTAGGACATCTAAGTCTTATCTTGGCCAACTAGTGATAGTAGATCCACTCGATCATAATTGTATCAATGCCTACTCCATGGACTTGCACTTTCAACCTTTCTCATACATCAACTCGACTCCAAAAGCACTTCCAACTCAAGGTTTATAAATACTACCTTATACCCTAAGGTTTATAGATACTATACTTATAGCACTTCCAATACAAGGTTTATAGATAGTCGTATCTATAAACCTTGTTCCAACCGAACTTTCACCAGCCTATCCACGGGACTGAACTCTCACTCGCGATCCGGAACTTATCCTACATTGTGCAGGACCGCAGAATGCTACTTGGCTCTGCAATGGGTCTACATAATCGAACTAGTCAGAAGTTGTTAATATAATGTCTATAAATTATAACGTAACTTGAGGGAAACAATAACCAAAGGTTATATACATGGCGAATTCGATAAGAGATTTTGGAAAAAGGGGTACTTTGTTAAAATTTCGTCAATGCAAAATTTACAACAAATTTCACACATCATATTTAAGATTATGTATATGAAAAGTTAGTACTACTTAACCCAGTTTGAGACTTTCTAAAGAGACATATACAATCTGACAGAGATATACACGCAGGGCGCAGGGTTGGATTTACGTATAAACTAAATAAGCTACAGAAGGTCTCATGGGACTTTTTTTTTCGAATAACTTTTTGTGCCTCTTCCCCGTATAAAATATTAAATTATACATGCAAATTTAATGATTACAAAGAACGCTGCTACTTATCCAAGTAAACACGAGACGTAAATAGTTTAGGCCAACAAGATACGCGCCAAAAATTTATGGAGGCCCCAAAACAGTGCACTTGCGTTTAAATTTTCACATTTGGGTTGTCTAGATTTATGATGAGGCTCCCCATGATTTAGTAAAAATTAAAAAATTGGAGTATATTTTTTCAGTTTTAATACATATTCTATTTTATACGATAATGATAAAATCTGTGTAATTTAATTGCACAAACATTATCATGAACACAGCATTAAAATTGATGAAATTAGAGTCAATATTTATGACATTTAATTTTTTTTGGATGGTGGAGGGGAGGCGAGGGGGGGAAGGGGGGGGGGGGTCATTTATGGCCAACGTTAGGGCCTCCGCGACTATAAATATTTGCATAGGCCGGGATTTCAAACTTCACCCAACCCGGCCTTACAGTGCTAGAGTCAGTGTTTGAAAGCATTTTCACATATAAAACACAGCTCGACCAGATTTTCTTTACCACGATCTCGCCTGAAATGATGTTGTATCCAATGAGACGAAAATATGAATTTGTGCGGATTTTTGTGCTGTTAGTTGAAAAATGATGTTTTAAAGCATCTACCTTCACAGAGCTGAAATTAGCAAAACACATCCATGTTTTAAAATAAATTTATAAACTTTTCAAATATTGAATATGTCCAGCCATGCCCAATCCGACAGGAACATATAGCAACTATCTAAACCCTTCTAAACCTTTCCGCAGTCTGATTTCGTACAGAACTCCAATATTTGTTAGTTGCGATATGATGTCGCAGCTCTCTTTGTTTGTCATTAACGTTAGACCTTTTGTTAATGTCTAAACCTTAATTATTGATTCAAATTGTTTAATTGTTAAATTATTTGATTTAAATTTCTTGATTGTGCCATAACTCCATGACCTAGACCGTGGGGTGCTTGCTCACTTTTAGGTTTAGAGTAACCATTTTCAGGCCGGATTGTACCATAATTAACATTTTATTAAAAATATTAATAATATGATCAGTCTCGTACAAAGAGAGCTAGCACAGCTCGGTGATTACACTGTATATGCCTATAGCCAGTCCGTCCCTGGTTCACGTTCATACAAACGCAAAGCCAGGGAAATTGAGACCCAACTAATAACATATATGAAGTAAAACTGAAAGAGAAATATTAAAATAGATTATAAAACCGCTAAATTGCTGGCAAAAATAAGAAAGTTACGAGATTATAGTGGAGAAGAAATAACCAAACACCTATAGGGTAAAAGCAAAACTACAATTTATTTATTACTTTTATTTATTTATTACTTTTATTTATTTATACAATTACTTTACTTTGAGAATTTGCATGAGAAAACTTAAAATTAAAAGTATTGGATTTTAAAATGCTTATCAGAATATAAAAAGTCATACTTATGAGCAAGGGCTCCTTCCTCTTGGAGGAGATTTCGTAGTTTCGTTTATGCAGGGTGTTTGTTATTTAATATTTAAAAATACTGTGACAGGAGTTTGTATTAAAATATTAATATTAAATAGAAGTCATTATTAGACTGTTATTGGTTAAATATTTTTAAAGCACTATCTGATTTTCTGTCTGAAATAAATATAAAAAATAAAAACAATTTTTGGTTCTGAATAAGTTATACAAAAATTTAGTCCTTTCAAATTTGGTGCTGCCATCTATGGAGAAGACATCTAAAGAGAAAATATTTACAATAGGTAATCTAAACCATTTTATCATTGCTGGATCATTTAAGTCAAGAACTATGGAAATTTGCCCTGATACATTATTTAGATAAAAATGTAACTCATGATAAAATTCTTTCATTTGGTTTCGAGTGATTTAAAAGCTTATATTTTAATTTAATATCTATGCAAATTGTTATCATATATTTTTTGGATTTTGCTTTGATGTTTTTGTCTTTAAAATGTAAATTTATTTTTATTTTACATGCTTATTCACCTTGTTTTAATTTTTTGCTTGTAACCATGGTTACATTTTTATTTGATACAAGTGACAACGATTAGGAACTTCATTCTTACCTGTGACTTCACCGTTTGTGCATTTTCACCACATCGACATTTCAAAATTTTTAAAGACTTTGTTTTAAAGGTTGGCTTGTTTGTTTCTCCCTATTGATAATGTCTTACAATTTTAGTGTTCATGTTGCTATTGCGTCTGGTTTCATTCTTAGTATTATAGCTCATTTTATGAAAGTTTGGCTTAGATAGCACCAGGTCTTTGACTGCAATAGTACAAAGTGATAGCCGCTGGCATAAAAGATCTTTAAGCCCAGTTTCACGTCTAAACTGATGAAGTGCATTATTATTGAAGTTTTCTCTCCCGACCTCTCTTAAGTTATTGCTGTACAAGTCCTGCATACGTCCAATTATAACGTACGGATCTCCAATCTGGGGAACCGCAGCTGAGATTCACCTAAAGAAGCTTCAAGTTGTGCAAAATATTGCACTTCGTACGTTTATTAAGTTTCCGAGTTACGTCCGGCTAGAAGTTCTTCACAGAAATCTTAACATTAGACCCTTTTTAGAACATATTCAAAATCTTGCTCAAAATTTCTTCAAAGATCTCAGTAGAGTAAATAATCCCACGCTAGATAGCATCCCGAAAGCGCCCCAGGGCACTGCTGTGGCAACGCCCGAAAGATGCATTTTTCCGCCCCAAGCTGGGTCGGCCCATCTAGCATTGTTTTATATCTGCTCTACCCCCCCCCCCCCCTCTCGTTTTTCCTTGAACTCTAGTTAACTCCGTGCCCCTCCCTGGCATTTGGGAACTCGCGTGTTGTCGACGAATCTTTTTCAACTCTGTGGTTAGGTGTTTGTTACCCCCCCCCCCCCCCTGTTCTCAAGCTCAAGGCCCTGCGCCCCCTGGCGCACTTCTATCTCCCCTCTTTCCTCCTTTCTCTCGCTGGGTGCCTGCTTGGGCCCTGGCACTCTCCTCTTTCTGTAAGACTTGGGGAAGGGACGACCTCGGTCGCCCCCCCCCCCCCCCCAAGCGAACTTTAGTTTTTAAACCTTCACTCATGCTTTTCTCTCTTAGTACTTCTTTTTTCCTTTTCGCTCGGAGTTTAAAGGGGGGAATTCTTTCCCCTCCTGGGCACTCCGTAAAACCCCGTCCTTGAGACCTCTCTTAAGTGAGTTCGCGCTTCTTGTCGGTCCTGAAGAAGATAGCTATTATTTGCCTTTGAAACTAATAGACCAGCTTTCTGTATGTCTGCTGTATAAAGGGCAATAAAGTTTGTATCTGCGTCCAGGAAATGTATGATGAATATACATACGTGAGAACACAACGAAACAAAATAAAATTTATTACTAAATAATTCAATACACCGGGAAAGACAACATTACAAAACAAACACGCTTCAAAAGAATTTGAGAGTCTTTCAAAAGTCGTGCTGAGACACGATGATCCGTATTACGGCCATGTGTCTGGACGTGGCCGTGTACGGACTTCGAGGATTCGGGTTCATCTGGATCAACATCAGGATCTTCAAAAGGAGCTCTTGGGGTCCAAGAATGGATCGAGATAGGCGAAGAGAACCTGGGAAGGACACATGAAATGATGAACGAAAAAGTATACATGTTTCACATATAGTGTTTCGTTAGGGGTTGTTCGCACGCACATATTTCCAATATAAGTGTGAGGATTCTATTATTTATTATCATCATAGGCGGCGCCATGAGGAGGGAGAGGGGTTCTTCAGCACCCTCATTACAAATTGCGCAAACACTCCTTTTTAACACTTTACAACAAAGTTGAAAAGTGTTTATGACTTTGTTCATTCTGTCTGTCTGTCTGTCCGTTAGCACGATAACTGCTGTAAAAATGACTTAATCAAAATGAAATTTTAGTATGTTGTTCAGACGGTCTGTAGAACCTATGGGAATATAAATGAATAATATCACCCTATTAGTTTTGGATTGAACCCGGGTCGAAAAAATGAAATACATTGAGCCCTATGGGACCTAATTTTTCAAACATTTTTTAAGCGGATTTAAAATTCACAAATTGCTTTGAAAATTTTAGGTAATATTCAACTTGTTCCATAAAATATATATAAAAAAATTCAGCGAAATATATTCAGTAGTTTTTTAAATAAAAATTAAAATAATAATTACACCTCTTATATGAAACGATCACGTGACCATGATATGAAACGATCACATGACCCACTTCAAAATGATATATGGCATCCATCTTGTTTCAAAATCGTGATTTTTTAAGTTCTTTTTAATTCATTTTGAGTGTTGTATCCGTCCTAAAACTACTTTATTTTTGCTCAAATTCTGTGCATCTACATACTGAAACAACGCAATGTCAATATATTTGAGTTTAAATGCTCATCTAAATTTGATTATTTCTACAACTAAGCCTATTTCTCACCTATGTAAAATGTAAACAGCAAAATATATAGAATGAGTTGTATTAGAATTCCTGTATTTTTTTAACACAAAATAATTTAGTCCATGGAGTCTGCATGGCTGATATGAATGAAATATTAATTGATTTCATAAAGAGAAGGACGATTTTTTTCGATGAAGTTTCAAGCATAGAGTTCAATTTTTTGTAGCTCCATGGTCTTAAACAAAATGTTTAAATAAAATAAATTATTATAGTATTGTGATGAATGAAATGAATGGGAGAAAGTTATGAATGAAATCCTGTTTTTATAGAGAGATCCAGGCGTGTTATTTTTTCTATGACGTCATTTGAATTAATTTCAGTTGTTTTCGATGAAGTTTTCAAATATAATAAATTATCGTAGTATTGTGATAATTCTAAAACTATTACCGAGGAATGTATAACATTTTAGAGATGTTTAAACCAGGCAATTTATATTTCAATGCCGTCATTTGAATGAAGTTCATTTTTTTCGGTGAAGGTTTAAGTTTTCAAATATAATAAATTAATGCAGTATTGTGATAAGTTTCAAAATATTACCGAGGAATGTATTGCATTTTAGACTTGTTTAAATAAAATTTCATTGAAGTTGGAAAGTGTTTCATAATCAATGCTTTAAGCATGATTGATCTTTCGCTTGTTTACTTAATTGCCCCATAACCATTAGTTTACTACTTATGAATTGACAGGGTATAATTAACTTAATTCGTTTGCACTCTAGGTGAGAAATATGAAACACCCAGAACATTTCTGCACATTAAATGTTTACGCACACACAATTATTTTAAAAATATGAGAATTTCTTTTCTTGTTTGTCCAAACACTCCATCATTCATTTCCCTTTTTATTTATAGATGGTAATTTTAGGCATCATACCAAAATGATATACGAGTATCATAATATATGACAGGAAAGTAGATGTGAGCTTACTGGGCCATTTGTCCCCCCCCTCCCGAAAATAAAAGGTTTTTAGGTCTATGTGTCTGATATATAACCTTATGTTCTATGCACAGCACCTCCAATTGCGAAATCCTGGCGCCGCATATGACTATCATTTTATTCTAATTCTACTTTTCTTGATTTTAATTTTTGTCTTAAACTTTTCAACTTTCATTCCGAAGAATCGCATACTAACGATTGGCCAGATCTATAAGAAGGGCAGACTTTAGAGTCACGTCTCGGCCATTCTGCCGAGTTCGTGCGCGTGTGTGTGTTCTGGTCGTCCACAAAAGGTAGCATCTAGAGCAGGGGTGGCCAACCCGCGGCCCGTGGGCCGCATGCGGCCCGCCTTGAATAATTTTGCGGCCCGCGAGATTCATTACAACTTTACAAAATACGATTATTTTGTGCAATATTTTTGTTTTTAGTGTAGTGTTTTGTAACAGATAAATCTCATAACTGCTTCTATTTTATCACGTTGCTTCTGTTTTTATACATACTTAGAAGTGGGGAGTATTGCATTGTGATTCATCAACAAAATCTATGTGCCCAAGTATTATCGATGAATCATGTTATGCAAGTAGTCATAAAAACAGTGAATTACATTCGATCACAGGCACTCTAGCATCGACAATTTAAGGAGTTCTTAAAAGAATTAAATTGTGAATATGGTGACGTTGTATACTTCAGTCGTGTCAGATGCTTGAGTCGTGGAAGATGTTTACAGCGATTTTATAAGTTACGTCAAGAAATTGACTTGTTTATGAAAGACAAGCAAATACCAGTACCAGAATTCAGAAATGATAAATGGTTATTGGATTTATGCTTTTTAGTAGATATCATCGAAAAACTCAATCAATTAAATACATCATTACAAGGAATAATTTAATAATCGATGCATTTAATCACATCAAAGCATTTCAGAAGAAACTACTGCTATCTGAATCTCAATTGAAAAATAATAACGTTCAACACTTGCCATTGATGAAAGAATTAAAAAATTCAAAATGTATCAGTTACATCAAATACGCAAAAGAAATAAGCAAACTTGCAGCTACTTTTGAGAGTTGCTTCACTAATTTAGACAAATACAAAAAATTATTTGAAATATATTCATCTCCCTTTCACGTCGATGTCGAGTCGGCCCCAGAATATCTCCAAATGGAACTGATTGACTTACAATGCAATAATGAATTAAAACACATTTTTGAAACATCAGAATCAAAAATAGATTTTTATAACATTTATGTCACAAAAGAAAAATTTTCCAATTTGAGAGATTTGGCACAGAAAGTTGTGAGCGCTTTTGGATCAACTTACACCTGTGAATCGTTTTTTTCAAAAATGAAATTTATCAAACATAAATCGCGTTCGAACTTAACGGACGAAAACCTGCAACATCAATTACGATGTGCAAATACACGCATTGAGATCGACTTGCAAAAACTAAGTGAAAGAGTTGAGAAACAAATATCTCACTAATTAAATAAATTAAACATTATTCGATCATTGCATTATTATTATTATATTATGTATGTTTGCATACATGAAAAATAATGAAAACAATAATAATAATTCATTCTGTTTTAAATTTTCACTCCAATAAATGTTTGCAATGTGTCCAAATCTAATATAAAGCTATATATTTTTATATGCGGCCCTCGGGCCGACGTGGTGGTCGAGTGGTCAAGGCATGCGTTTCCAAAGCAATCGCTCGAGCGCCACATTGTGGGTTCCAGCCCCACGTAAGGCATGGATGTTGTTGTGTTGTGGGCGCAGTGTGTTCCGCCCTCCTCTGGTGCGCCTGGGGCAACGTCCCTAGGACGGCTAAATGGATCATTTAATAAATGCCCGAATTATGGGCGAATGATGATGAGTCAAGTGCCTGGCCATTGGCAATAATATATATATATATATATATATATATATATATGCGGCCCGCGGGATTATAATGTTTTTCCGAAGTGGCCCGCAGGGTCATTTAGGTTGGCCACCCCTGATCTAGAGTATAGCCTACAATCTTGTGAGTATATATATATTGTGTCGTAGTTTGATCATCATAGGTTCAGATTGAAAGTCAGTTTAGTAATAAGTTAGGTTTGAAGTTTATTGTAGATTAGTATGTCTCGGGTAGAATTTGTAATACTAGCGTTGTAAATAATTTGTGTGAATACTAGCGTTGTAAATAATTTGTAATACTAGCGTTGTAAATAATTTGTTATACATTTTCTCATATTATATGAGTGTAATTATTATTTTAATTTTTATTTTAAAAGCTACCGAACATATTTTGCTGAATTTTTCTTTTATATTTTATGGGATACTTTGAATATTTCCTAAAATTTTCGAAGCAATGTGTGGATTTTAACTTCGCTTAAGAAATGTTTGAAAAATTAGGTACCATTGGATTCAATGTATTTCATTTTTTCAACCCGGATTCAATCCAAAGCTAATTGGGCGATATTATTTATTGACTTTCCCTTATGTTCCACAGACCGTCTCAACAACATACTAAAATTTCATTCTGATAAAGTCATTTTTACGGCAGTTATCGTGCGAACAGAGAGACAGACAGAATGAACAAAGCCATAAACACTTTTCGACTAAAAGAAGTTGGAAAGTGTTAAAAGTACCGCCGCTGTTTGACAAATTTCTTCTTCCCCGAGTTTCTCTGCTTCGTACCGCAAAAGTTATAGCATATAAAAAAATATAAAATTCGGTACATTTCTAGAGAAAGGTTTGAGGAACACGTTGAAATAAACCGTTTTTCCGATTTAAACTTTAGTTTAATAAATATTTAGTGTCAAAGTCAGTGACAAAAATTCGAGTTCGCGCCCTGGATAAATTAACAACAGCAAGGTCATGAATTTTTGCAAGCAGGTACCTATGTAGTTGAATTTTTGCAGGATGGAACCGTTTTTCGTTCAATTTTGATTTAGTTTACGAGTGATTCTACTTTTTATGCACTTCTGAAGTGATAAATGCTCTTCCGTATCGGCACGTCTCTCAAGTTTCTCGGTCTCGTACCGCAGAAGGTATAACATACAGAAATATGAAATTTGGTACATTTGTTGAGAAATAATAGAGAATCATGGTGAAATATACCGTATTTCGATTAAAACATTAGTTTGGCTTGAAATAGCTCGTGAAAAGAGTTCTATGAGCGCGAGCAAGTTGGAGGATAAGCCTCCTGACTCGCAAAGAGTTGGCGCAGCGTAGCGGGCAGGAGGCGGAGCCCCCTAGTACTTTCAAAATAGTTCGCTGGTCTTTATTGACAAGAAAAATATAGAACTGTTCAGGAGATCAACTTGTTTTCAGAGACATTTTTATTCAAAATGATTTAACTCACCCACTCCATCTCTACTCCTTTACAAAAAAACCATGCTTTATACTTTAAGAAATAGTTCGATCGTCTTTATTGACCAGAAAAAGCTGAACCTTTCAGGGGGTCAACTTATTTTTAGAGACATTTTTATTCAAAACGAACTAACTTACCCACTCCACCCCTTTACAAAAACACTCAAAATAGAGTACTCATCCTTTATACTTTAAAAAATAGTTCGGTCGTCTTTATTGACTAGAAAAAAGCTGAACCATTCAGAGGGTCAACTTATTTTCAGAAACATTTTTATTCAAAACGAACTAACTTATCCACTCCATCTCAACCCCTTTACAAAAAAACCCATGCTTTATACTTTAAGATATAGTTCGGTCGTCTTTATTGACCAGAAAAAAGCTGAACCATTCAGGGGATCAATTTATTTTCAGAGACATTTTTATTCAAAACGAACTAACGCACTGTATCTCAATCCCTTTACAAAAAAAAAAAACCAAAATCGAGTACTACTCATGCTTTATACTTTAAGAAATAGTTTTGTCGTCTTTATTGCCAGAAAAAAGCTGAACCGTTCAGGGGATCAACGTGTTTTCAGAGACATTTTTATTCAAAACGAACTAACACACTGTATCTCAACCCCTTTGCAAAAATCCCAAAATCGAGTACTCATTCTTTGTACTTTAAGAAATAGTTCGGTCGTCTTTATTGACCAGAAAAAGCTGAACCGTTCAGGGGGTCAACTTATTTTCAGAGACATTTTTATTCCAAACGAACTAACCCACTGTATCTCAACCCCCTTTAATAAAATTCCCAAAATCGAGTACTCATGCATTGTACTTTAAGAAATAGTTCGATCGTCTTTATTGACCAGAAAAAGCTGAACCGTTCAGAGGGTCAACTTATTTTCAGAGACATTTTTATTCAAAACGAACTAACTTACCCACTCCACCCCTTTACAAAAACACTCAAAATAGAGTACTCATGCTTTATACTTTAAAAAATAGTTAGGTCGTCTTTGTTGACTAGAAAAAAGCTGAACCATTCAGAGGGTCAACTTATTTTCAGAGACATTTTTATTCAAAACGAACTAACTTATCCACTCCATCTCAACCGCTTTACAAAAAACCCATGCTTTATACTTTAAGATATAGTTCGGTCGTCTTTATTGACCAGAAAAAAGCTGAACCATTCAGGGGATCAATTTATTTTCAGAGACATTTTTATTCAAAACGAACTAACGCACTGTATCTCAATCCCTTTGCAAAAAAAAACCCCTCAAAATCGAGTACTACTCATGCTTTATACTTTAAGAAATAGTTTTGTCGTCTTTATTGACCAGTAAAAAGCTGAACCGTTCAGGGGACCAACGTGTTTTCAGAGACATTTTTATTTAAAACGAACTAACCCACTGTATCTCAACCCCTTTGCAAAAATCCCAAAATCGAGTACTCATGCTTTGTACTTTAAGAAATAGTTCGGCCGTCTTTATTGACCAGAAAAAAGCTGAACCATTCAGGGGATCAATTTATTTTCAGAGACATTTTTATTCAAAACGAACTAACGCACTGTATCTTAATCCCTTTGCAAAAGAAAAACCAAAATCGAGTACTACTCATGCTTTATAGTACTTTAAGAAATAGTTTTGTCGTCTTTATTGACCAGAAAAAAGCTGAACCGTTCAGGGGATCAACGTGTTTTCAGAGACATTTTTATTCAAAACGAACTAACTTACCCACTCCATCTCCTCTCAGGATGTCGAACAGTCCATCTGGGTTCCCTTCCAGAATTTGGAAGTCCGTATGGAACGTCATGTCTGAGTTTCTGGACGTCACAGCCCGCATCGTGGTGAGGATGAGCGGATGAGGCAGGTATGGGATGCTGGGTAAGACAATCGTCTGGTAGGTGATGGTTTGCGCGCCATTTAAGATACAGTCGATATCGTTGGACTGACATCTTTTACGACAGACAACAGTATCATCGTTATTCATTCTATCACTGTTTAAGGAAGAAATGTGTGAATAAATAAAATGCCGTTTTAGTAGAACTTAGCATTTAAATGTTAACCCTGTAAATGACATCGGGGTATAAATACGTCTCAGAGTCTATGCAATATAAGTACCACTGGGTATCAGTAAGGGTATATAGGGTATCAATAAGTAAAATACACTTTGTGCGGAGGATAAGGTAGGGGTGGGACAGCGCAGTGGTTAGTGAGCGGGATTGTACACAGACGAACAGAGTTTTATTCCTGGCTCAGTCTTAACTGTCTCCGTCTCCACGTGGAGTACGGGCACTTTAAATATGTGGGTCCGCAAATCCTTCCGAGAGGTTGGTGATAGGGGAAAGAGGGATCGGTCCCTGTGAATGCCACCCCCACTGGGTTCCGGTCTAAATTGGGTGGTACTTTCCCGGCCATCCATACAGATACTTTACACCTTCGGTTAGGTCGGACGGTCTGAGTCGAAAAAGAAGAAGGATAAGGAAAACTTAAGCTCGAAATTGTCACATGATCAATATTTGCATACGATGATAGTCTACCTTAAGTATTTCTCAATTCGAACTATGCTGGTATACTACCCATCGTTCTATTTAGACGTATAATTTTTATGAAATTCCCTGTATACATTTTTACAGATTGTTTTTCTCATTTAAATTGCTTTTGGAGTAAAAATAAGTCATCAACTTTCAGGGCCAAATTAAGGCAGGGCTTCCGGGGCATGGGCAGAGCCTCTACTACAAAGGGCCTAAAAAAAAACTGACTTATGTAAGAAGCAAGCATATCGAAGAGTTTATCGAAGATGAAGGAACTGGGTGCAATTTGAACAGTATTTAACGGGTGAGAATTTTAGAATTTATGAGACGCGCAAACTTATATATTTATATTTGGAAGCAAAATTATTAAAAGTGTCATTTTTTTCTAATTAAAATACACTATTAATATAAATGGAACACATTCTGATAACTCTCCGATGTTAGAATTTTATTTCATTTGGGTGGGAAAGTGTGAATGATTCTTAGTCTTCTACTATGAGTTGGGGGCCCTCAATGTTAGACCCCAGGCCCCGGGAAAGCTGAGTCGGACACTGACAACTTTGCTTTCTATTGAAGAAGAAATATGTTAAAGATATCGCTTGATGGTCACTGAGATAAAGTCAATTCCGGTCTCGGTTTACACTTTAAGGGTTAAATAGGAAAATACATTTTATGTTTAATTTCATTCCATATTTTATATAATAGCTGATATGCAATAGTTGACATTTGTCCTCGAAAATGGTAAAGGCGGTTTAAGGGATCTTTGACTAGTCAGTGCAGTATGGCATTCACACAAAACTGTACGCCTTGCTTGATTTAGTCCCCGAGTTCACGCAATAATCGCAAAGAACCGAATTATGTAATTCGAATCTTGCAATCGAAATCAATTTCGACAGTAACGGACAATTCGAGTTACTTACCTCGCTATCAACTCGGATATTTCGTTCTATAATAACATTTTGCTATTATGAACTATTATATTTTATACTAGATGCTATAACGAAATAAACGGCCGATACTTAAATATCACCACTCAGTTTCCAAATCGTCAAATCCGTTTCAATCCAAATCACCACAAAATGCGAAATCCATAATTTAAGCGCAAAGAGTACCGCTCCATAAACGGCATACATTGATCCAATTCTTTTGGCATACATTGATCTTTTGGCATACATTGATCCAATTTCATATTTTGTCTAAATGTGTTTACAAACAACATCAGAATACGTTTTATTTTTCAGTTATCTGCCTGGGAAAATAATCTTATAGAGAACAAATATTTCTATTCTTCTTTTCAGGGTAATAAAATTAAATATTTTGATCGAATGTTTCGAATAACAACGTCATTTGGAATACTACAGGAATTTGCACATATTTTAAATCACGAGCAACGTCGGGTATATCTGTTATTATTAATATAAAAAAATTGTAAGTTGTACTTCTATCTATCTGTTTATTATATCAACTCGGGAGAACTTACCTCCTTCCTTTTTGTAAGAATTATTATAAAATTTCAAACGAAAAACCGCAAATATTAAAAATTTATCACAAATTGTGAAATTTAAATTTCATTACATTATAGAGTCAGTACGAAGAACGGGTATACTGTTAGTTTATCATAAATTTGTAACTCTAATAGTGAAGAAACTAGGAAATCTCAACAGTTAGTTTTAAAAAAATAATAACAACCATTTATACTAATTCGATGTACAACTTTACCAAATATACAATAAAAATCACGTATAAAAATTTAAAATCTCTATCTTAATTATTATTATTATTTAGCATTTTTCAAAGATGAAAGTAGCGAAAAATGAACACAGAGAGAAACCAATTAAAAATTTTCACGTGTGATGGATTTCATTTTGTACCAGAAAAACTTTAAAATTGTGTTGAAAAATTTTTAATGCCTTCTTGAATAATGAACTTCAAAGCTTTGAAATTTCACTTACATATTTAGAAATATTACAGTTATAATTTAAGTTACAATTAATTAGAGTTATAATTAATTACAAAATAAAATAAAATAAAATAAATAAATTAAAAACTAATAATAATCGATATTTTGACCATTTTAAGAATCAGTGTCCCTTTAAATAATAATTTCACTTATTTTAATACTTGAAATTATCTGATGATTAATCTTATCTTGTAATTCTAATTTTGCTTGAACTTCTAAGGCAATGCTATTCCTTATAAAATGTCTTGCGTTTCTTACATAACCATTTCAGTCTTTTAGACTTTGGACTATCGGTCTTTTTACTTTCCTTATATACAAGAATGTATAAGGAAAGTATTGTGTCGGGCTCGAAAATTCGAATTCGAGTTTTCGACGGAAGAGCACGTTTCAAGCATCCATGATCACGAATCGAATATTTTTGAGGTGATGTCTGTGTGTGTGTGTGTGTGTGAAAGCATGTGTGTGTGTGTCCGTGAGTCTGTGGAGACAATAACTCACGAACGAATGGATTGATTCGAACGAAATTTGGTATAAAAATTACAATCCGTGAATACTGGAAACCTATTGTTTTTATACGCAATCGAATGTTCAGAACCCCCCTTAAGTTTTCGAGTGAAATATTGAAAAAATCATCAAAAAATCAAAACCTTTAATAAAGTTACGCAAATAGACATTTCTTATGTAATTTTTCATTAGAAAACGATTGACATAAATTTTAGAACGCTAGCATGAACCGTTCTCGCGATATTGTACATTTAAAAAAAATATTAAAAAATCATAAAATAAGAAAAAAATTCCCTGTTAAGAAACATGTTCACTTTTTATATGTAAAATAATGCGATAAATTTGGTGACATCATTCTCGTGGATCCAGCTCGTTCCATTCATGAAAAAAGATACTCTGAGTAATATTTTTGTATTTGAACGCCAATAGTCATTTATTTGCTGTAAGAATAACTTCTTCTGTAATAATAAGTTCTCCGTCCATAATGCTTGGCGAGATTTTGGAGACGAATTTGGTGGAATGTCGCCAAATTGGCGACTTTTTTAAATGTTGCTAAATTAACGAAAAACTCGCCAAATGGATGAAAATGATGCTAAATCAATGAAAATGACGACTAATTGACGACAATTCAATATCTCGGAAAGAATATAAATATCTACTCTAAGAATAATCTATTTTTTTGTACTATAAAAGTAGTAAATTCATGGCATTATATAAAGAAAATCATGCGCTGCTCACATCAGATTTTTTTTTTTTTGCAGTGGCAAAAGCGGTCGAATGTATCCTTAATATTTACGTTAATATGTTGTATATATTCCCCTTGAAGATATAGAGTGTTCAAGCTGACGTAACGGCCAATGGGTGATCCAACTGATTAGAAGATTGAATTGCGATGTTCGAACGTGTTTCTTTTATAGCCTTGTTGTGACTTGTCGTTACTTGAAAAAAAACGTCTTATTATGACTTGAAAAATTTGAAAAAACATTGCTTCAAGAGAGGCAGCTTCGAAGAATCTTTTGAGAAGGCCAAGATGCACAGTGGACTGTCGAGGCACGGATTGACTTGTCTATAGTGTTTTGAAATATAACAATTTGCCTTAATTCCATGATTTTTGATTGGCTGAGTCTATTGTAGATGTCCTAGTAGAAAAGGTAGATAACAAAAATCTGAAAACGGTTCATATATGTTTCTTAGGTGGGTTGGGATTAAATAGAAGGTTTTTTTTTTGGATGATTCCCCACTTCAGCGAAGCAATTAAGAAAGTGTACAGGCACTTATGATCCGCATAGGTGGTTGTGAGTCAAACCGCTTCTAATAGTCATTGATGCTCAAGTTGGGTGACCTCCTGTACAACACGGACATATGAGGGACCAGCAGTTACCGATCAAAATGTCAAGCACAAATAGCCAATTATAGAGAACCTTTCTGCCCCAGCCGGGAATCGAACCTTGGATCTCCGAACTGGGGAGCCGACGCTATACTGTTGAGCTACTGGGACGAAATTGCAAGCTATTATCGTCGAAGTGGACTCTGCACAATTAGTGGCAGATGTTTGAGACCTTCTGTTCAAAACCACGTGGTCAAAGTGAGAGTTTTAAGTGAGATGTTACTCTTCTAGTATTGTTAAAAATCGAAAGACTCCATCTACTCTTTCGGACATCTCCAGCTTCACCCGGTTACAGCCTAGGGGAATGTGCGAAATGGAACTTCCAACGATAACGGAGTATAGATTGATAATGCACAGAATTTCGGTCCAAACATCTTTCATAGGTGGGTTGGACCTAAACAGTAGGACTATTTAGGTGATTCCTCTTTCCATTAAGTAATTACGAGGGGAAAGTGTGTAGGGTCATGATCACTTCTACAAGTCATTACCGTTCACGTTGGATGATATATCTAGAGAGCGAAGATACAAGGAAGCCCATTAGAGATGGACGAAAAGAGTGGACATAAATTGATTAACAGTTGAGGAGCAGAATATCCAGCAGGAACAACCAATCAGATATAGATGTTTGATATCTTCTCGTCCAAACCACGTGCAGGATGAGAGTTAAGAGAAACATGTTGCTCTTAGATTTCTATCTCTGTGAAATATAGGAAGACTCCACCTGTTCTTCTGTATTGGAACCACGGCGGAGCTCTTCAAAATTGGCCCATCCAGGTCACTGCAGCGATACCACTTGGCAAAAGGCCGTCGGGCGGGCACTAAGGAGTGCGATACAACAAGGTTACTATATCTATCTAGTGACACAACACGAAGAAGCAATTATCCATTTTCTCCGAATAAAAATTGATACAGTAAAAACCAGCATAAGGACACAAGATGGCAAAGTATCATTACAATATAGTTCCAAAGGCCACAATCACCAAAACAAAGTGCCTACATTGCACAATAAAGACCTCTACAATATAAAGAGCACAGTAAAAAGAAATTAAAATAGATGTTTAGGAAACCATAGATACCACAATACTTAGAAACTGCAGTACCTAGGACCACAAGACTTCTGAAAGACTTATAGAAACCACAGTACTTAGGACACCCAACAAGAATCACATAAACAAAGCTTGAGACTTTGTAAAAAGACAAGCCTGCATAAAGACAGGTATAGGCATAATATAGCCTAAGTTATTTCAACTTAGAAAACAATAGAAAATAAACACTCACACGACAGAAAACTCTATTCTTTTAGAGAACAAGGGCAAGCGCGAGAGAAAGTTCATTTTTCGTCTTGGCATTTTAAAGTCTCCCAAGCTGCACCCATCGGAGCTCATGCAGGTTCACATGAATTTGCATTTAGAAGCTTTCCTTCAGCGTTGACACACTTTCTTTATAACTGTACATTAGTGGATAGGATATATGCCTCCGGCATGTATTATTATATGTATACAGGATGTCCCAAAAAGATTGAAACGCGCTTTAATTCTTTACCTGTTGGAGATAAGTGGGCAATGTAAATTGCAAAAATGTTGAAAGAAAGGTAGGAAATAAGACTACGTGAATGAAATAGTCCTCCCATCAATTTTCAAAAAGTTCCACTTTTTACATTTTTATACGACCCCTTTAGACAAATTGGGTTAATCAGAAATTTTTTATTTTTAATACAAGATGGTGATTAAAAAATATCTGTAGCTTTAAAATTGAGTGAGTTATATTTAATTGAAAATTGAACATTATGAATGGGGGCCATATATTTTTTAATGATCTTGTTGTATTTAAAATAAAAATTTTCTGATTGACCAAATTTGTCTAAGGGGGTCGTATAAAAATTCAAAAAGTATAAGTTTTCGAAAATTGATGGGAGGACTATTTACGTAGTCTTATTTCCTACCTTACTTTCAACATTTTTGCAATTTACATTGCCCACTTATCTCCAACAGGTAAAGAATTAAAGAGCGTTTCAATCTTTTTGGGACACCCTGTATACATCTTAACAATTTTAAAATATTAAAATGTGTGTTTGCGAAAGAATCATAAAAGAAAAATGCAATTTCGTAGGAGTCTAACAAATATAGTTAAATGCTTTTTATTATATATAAAATGTGTTTTGTACAAACAAATTATTCATAAATTTCTAGTTTGAAATAAATTCTAAACTTTTATGAATAAGAAAATTCTTTAAGATGATTGTTAATAGTTAATGCATTTTATCAAATTGGTGTTCCACATATAAGCATTTAACAAACGTACAAAATATGAACATTTCCTGAATACTTCAAATACTGATTATAAATAACTTTGTACTAACAGTTCTTATATTGAAAGTAAGAATGCTCATATTAAAATTACTCTATTTTTTTATTAGTTTCAAGTCACAGAACGCTGTACAATGATGTTACTGAGCAGAATTTTCTTGTGATTACAATACGGGTTGTTACAATCTTATTGTTACAATATTGTTATGAGATAATGCCGATCAAATAGAGCGATCTAAATGAAATTAGGTGCGATTATTAGTCTGTAAGAACAGATATTGAACGGAATTATCACAAGTTGTGTTAAAGATCAAATTCTTATTCATCTTGATGGATTAGTTATTAAATTAGCAATAATGTAAATTCTCAAGGACTGTTTTCAAAGTCAATTTTTAAAAGAGAGATCTTTGTCTATTTTATGGGCTGTTTCGCTAGAAAGTAGAAGTTTATGTGATTACTGAATTAGCAATATTGTTGCGAACGTGATATGTTCCGTTTGGCGCCTCCTGTTTCGTCTATCTCGAAGATCAGGCGAAGAAAATACAGTGCAATCTGGATACCCTGGATTCACGTCATCCTCACGTCACCATGACGTGAGGAGGACGTAAGGACGTAAATCCAGAGTTTCGGTTGTCCAGAGTTCGGTTCGGACGTAAGTTCAATAGTAGCGGTTGTTTTGTGAAATTATTTTCGTCTGTATTTTGAGAATAATGTCGCTTATTCTGTGAAAGAAGTGCAGCATTTAAGTGCTGTTCGATTGTATACTGTTCCTGTTTAATTTGTGATTGTGAATAAACGTGAGTTATCCAGAAACTTGGGCTCGTTCTTGTATCTTGAGTGTACACCCACGATTCTAGAGGATGCGTTTCGTAACAATATTTACTTTATAAAGGAATGCAGGACGATTGTAATTAAATTATCCCTATTCAAGTGTGCTGTAGACTTCCTTGCAATCGAAAATGACCCAAACTTAGAAAGGATACTACAGACAAAATATATAGGCCAACGACCGTACCGTGCTGAAAACACCGGTTCTCGTTAGATCACCGAAGTCAGGCAGCATCGGGCGCGGTTAGTACTTGGGTGGGTGACCACCTGGGAACACCGCGTGTTGTTGGCTCTTTTCGGGCGCGGCAGCCCAGTGGTTAGCGCGCGATTCTCGCCGCTGCCAGAATTGCCGCCGTGTTCATGCGGAGTACGATCACGTTAAACATGTGGGTCCGTAAGTCCTTCCGAGAGGTTGGTGGTAGGGGAAGGAGGGTACGGTCCCTGTGGATGCCTCCCCCACTGGGTTCCGGTCTAAATTGGGTGGCACTTCCCGGCCGTCCAAACAGTTATCTTACACCTTTCTGGTAGGTCGGACGGTCTGGGTCTCAACAACAGACAAAATATATGGAGTCAAAATATACTCTTAGTCAAGATATACGGAGGCGATTTCAAAGAAAAAATATTGCTTTCTAAAATTTATTCATGGTGCCAATTTAGTACTACCAGTGTAATAGAGGGTAAAATTTGCATATGACACCACTTCTAAGAGGCAATTTAAGAATTTATAGATCTAGAAGGAATGTTTTATGTTATTCTTGCTTTTTGAAAAAGCATCATGAGTCCTGCATTATGGAAAATTATTTTCTTCAGGAGTTGTTTAATAGAAGGAATACCAATTATGCTGCTGTGCTTGGAACTCAGAAGAATAATAAATATTGATCAAAGTGAGTTTCAGGTTCTAGTTTATGTGCCTTGAAATAAAATAACGTACTTTAAGATCGGGTATTTTTGGTACATTTTACCACCATCAGCGTCAAATCGCCTCTGTTGAAGATGTTTTAAATGATTATTTTCATCGGTCATTAGATACCTTTGCAGAAAACGTTGAATGGGGATACTTTAATTATGATCATCTGAAAAGTCTGACTGTACGATAAAATTACCTTGGAACTCAAGGAATATTAAAATCCATTGACCGACCAAACTGAGTTTAAAGTTCTGGTTTATGTACCTTGAAATAAAATAGAATATTCAAGATCGGGTATTTTAGTACATATTACCACCACCAGTGTCAAATTTCCTTTGGTGAGGATGTTTTAAATTATTATTTTCATCGATCATTAGAGACCTTTATAGAAGGCATTGAATAGGGATACTTTAATTATGATCACCTGATAAGCCTGACTGTACGGTTAAATTACATATATCGAATACATCTTTATTCTTTTCATATTTAATTTTATATTATTCAAGTTACATATTTCTAGATGCTTAACAAGGATAAATAACAAACTGTATAATTTTAAATAATGAAAGTATTAGTTCTCATTTTATTATTTGCCTCACCTGATAAAAAATTTAACCATCCGTATATTAATGTGAAGTGTAATTCAAGAATTTACACACAATCTGTGAGCACTTAAAGAAATTAAATAAAAATAATTCCATTTAGAGTTTGTAGCAGTCATTTTACATTCTATTGTGGCTTGCAAAATAGGCCTATCCTATCAACGCCAAATTTAAAACTTGTGCTCAGTAACAAATATGAAAATCTTTGCAATAGCATTTCCTGCAAATTTTCCGTTGTGGAACATTTTTAGAACGAGGTCTAGTTCAATTTCTTGGGGACCCTGAATGCTTTTTATCAAAGACACCATTGCCTCATTGTAAGCTGTCCTCCTCAAATGGAAATACTCTCTGGTAGCAGCGGGAATTCCAGCAGGGGCTCTTGCCCCTTTGAAGTCCAGACTAAACTGTGCAGTGGTCACGGACATCCTGGGTCCTCTCATCGTAAACAGGTCCAGTTGCCCCGAGAATGGTATCCGTATGTTAGATACGAAAGTAATGTAGTTGTAGGAGAATGATTTTGGTTCGTTGAGACATTCCAAGTCGTCGAAGGGGCAATCCTGAACTGCCTTTTTGCACCGACTGCAATAGAAAGGGAATGAAATGTAAGAAATCTGCATAAAACGCAAGTTATTTTAATAATAATGTTTGTAACCACAGCTTCAAGCTATTATGCATTTTGAACCAGTTTCAGTTAAAGATTGGAAGGCTTGAAAATTGCACTTAGCAATTTTTCTTCCTCAATGGCAATATAGCGAATATCATTAGCAATATATTCTTGTTTAACGCAGTTAAATTGTTCTAATCAACAACTATTTTTCGATATGGCACAATATTATTCAACCATGGGGATTTAAGCCGCGGGGAGCGATAACTTAGTGCTATTCCCAACTCACAGTATTTATTAATTGCTCAAAGAACATTTTTAGGTTTTGCTATCATGTAATGCAAAGAGTGCCGGATCACCCATGAAGCGACCTTTTTCGGCCTCGCTTCTTAAGGGGCGCAATTTTTTGATTTAATCATATTTTTTTAATGCATTTTAAAATTTAAGATGATGAAATAAAAATAAGCGTTTGCCGATTGATTTAGTGTGTTTATATTTCGTAATTCAATCGATGACTTTAAGTCGTTCCTTTTATAGTTTTCCTTTTTTAAGAGTTTAGTGAAACGTTAAATGTGTTTTTACACAACTCAACTATGGGGATGCATCACTTACCATTACTCAACAATGAGGATTTAAGCCGCGGGACACGAAGTTTGTACTAATCTCAATTCAGAGAATTTATGAATTGCTCATAGCAGATTTTTAGGTTTTGCTATCATGTTACGCAAAGAGTGTTGGATTACCCATGAAGCGACTTCTGCCGGCTCCGTTTCTTAAGTGGCCCAATGTTTTCATTTAATAATATTCTTTTTTAACACATTTTAAAATTAAAGATGACGAAATAAATATGTGTTTACGGAATGATTTAGTGTGTTCATACTTCGTAATTTACTCGACTGCTTTAAATAGTCATTAGGTAGTTCTTTTATAGTTTTCGTTTTTTAGGAGTTTAGTGTAAAGTTCTGTGGTGCAGCAGGAAAACTACTAAAGCTATTATTATTAGATATTGAGAACATTTAACAATAATGAAATATTAGGATTATTTATTTTCTATAGAGTAAATAAAAAACAGTTTCTAAACATCACTATTTAATGTTAGTATTAATTGGTCGCCAATGATACAGAGTGCACCTTCTTTCTGGTAGAAAATATCGCGAATTTTATGAGGGAGCGCTTTTGGGGTACACATAAAGTGTACACATAAAGATTGATTTAGTGTGCTTATATTTTGTAAATTAATCGATTACTTTAAGTAGCGAATAATTTGAGAAGCGCTTTTGGGGTATACATAAAGAGTACATATAAAGAGTGCTCATAAAGTTTGATTTAGTGTGCTTATATTTCGTAATTTAATCGATTACTTTAAGTAGCGATTTTTTTTGGGAGCGCTTTTCGGGTACACATAAGAGTACATATAAAGAGTACACATAAAGATTAATTTAGTGTGTTTATATTTTGTAATTTAATCCATTACTTTAAGTAGTTATTAAGTAGTTCCTTTTATAGTTTTCGTTCTATAGTTTTCATAGAGCGCTTTTGGGGTACACATAAAGAGGTTTGCGGAGTCGCAATTCTGAGCAATCCCCACCCCTATTTTATTTTAAAAATTTGAGCATAAAAGATAAGACAACACTGTCATTGGATGGGTTGTAATCAATCAACTATAATCCTGTCATCGGATGGTCAATCAATCAACTCCGTGTGGCAGTTTTCTGCGTGCAAGCAACCTTTGACGATGGTTCGTGGAAAAGGACGAAGAAGGAGAGGTGATGAAGTTACTAATTGTTTGATCTATCATGGTGCATGACATTTTTCAGAAATTTATAAATTGAGGATATTAAGATAATATTATTCTATAAGAGCTAGAAGGCACATTTGCTATTTATTATATAGAGATTTTCGTTTCAGGTCTTGCATTTCAGGTTTAAAAGTGTTGATCCGTCCTGCATGTAAATATTGCAGTTTCCCATGTAAAGTTTTTATGAAAATCACGCCTCCACTCTTTGTAGTATAGCCACATTGGACTCTTAAAAGATATAGTATATCTGTATCGGACGTTTTAAAATTTTCATTCTTTTCCTAAATTCTTATAAATTATAATCATTGCCATAAATACTATTGCGATAAATAAAGCAATGACTTGCTAATAGCATTGTGCAATAGATAATAATTTGTTATTAAGTGTATAGCCTTATTTTGACTTGATAAGGATACATAAATAGCATTCTCCAAGTAATTGTTTTAAATTTATATAATAATTATTTTTTTTTAAAATCCCTCTGAAGCCCCCCGGAGTCTTAAAAGACGAAATCTTGGCACATCTATGGTATACACCATGGGACAGAACACAATAGGGTCGGATATTCAATTTCCCACTTTCCGGAGGCAGAGGAAATGGGTTTTTCAAAATTTTCTCAGTCTTAGTCTCAGTTGGAGACAAAGAAAACGAACGAAATAAAATTAACAATTCATGATGTTTTTAATTGTGTTTTATCAATTATTAAAATGGAATAAAATGATATTGAGAGAATTATTGATATTTTCATCATTTCACTTTTTATTTCGTGTGTCATCTGTTACATTTAAGGTGAGAATAGCCCAAATTTAAATATTTTCGATTGTGTTTAATGAACATTACGAAAGAAGAGATAAAATAATATTGCAGATATTTCACTACAAGTTTCAACTGTCTTATTTTGACACATGATAAAAGATGAAACATGTTTTTATTCTAACAGTGTGTTTAAAACATGATATCTTATTTTGCTTAGAAACGGAAATAAATTGTTCTAATTCTGCTAATAATTTAGAAATGCAGTTAAATCATAAAGCAGACGATTTTATTTGCTCTCAGTTTGAATCCCAGTTGGAAACAACGAAAAAGAAACATAATTAACAATTTATGATGTTTTTAATTGCGTTTTGCCAATTATTGAAACGGAATAAAATAATATTGAGAGAATTATCGATATTTTCATAATTTCATTTTTATTTTGCGTGTCATCTGTTATGTTTTAGGTAAGAATATCCCAAATTTAAATATTTTCAATTGTGTTTATGGAATATTACGAAAGAAGAGATAAAATAATATTGCAGATATTCATTGATGTTTGGATTTGCATATGAAGTTAATTTTCGAAACAAATATAGATTCTTATAATTTTTTATAGGGGAATTAAAATATAAATTTTGAGTGAAACTTGAAAAACAATGATTTAGAATGCTATTAGAATTTTCACATGTTTTAAATACTGGGCATTTATAAATCTAACTCGCCTTCTAATACTAAGATGATACAATAATCTATAAATAAAATAATAATATAATTAACTATAAAAATTACTGTAAGATAAAATACAATAAATCATGTAGTTATAAACCTGTAATACTACAAATAAAAGTTATGAAACAATAATTTATTTACATTAAAATAATAATATGCAGATTTCATACAATTCAATTCCCTTTCTTTACATTTTTGATAAATATAAAATCTTCAGATTTTATGTGGTAAGATATTCGCACATATGAGAACTTTTTGTTCAGGATTTCGAGCTGGAAATTTTTGAGTAAATTGAAAGCAAATAATTCTATAAGCTTTTTTCTTTCTTTTTATCTTTGTGAAAAATCATCAAAATAAACACTGGCGTGATTTTTGACAAAAGTCTTTATCCCAATAGATATTATTGTCGAGAATCACAAAATTGTATCAACACTTTTCGAAACCAAAAGATTTTATTTGAACATAAAAAAGCTTTATTTTTAAATAAACATCCTATGTTAAGTATTTTCTCATATTTTCTAGAGACAATTATTATTTTCGCTAAACTGAGAAATATAAAACTCAGTTTCTTAATACTTCAATTTAGTGGACTTTAATTATTTTTGAATCTCGGGCAACATTTGAGTCGGTTACAGGCTGCACGTATAAAAACTCGCGCGTCCGCACGTATATACTCAACAACATACCCGTATGTGCTAAGCATAACAAATTGCAAGGAACGGCAACATGCAAAATGCAGCAACATGCAACGTACGGAAAATATCGTATTGCTGGGAATTCTGAATATTTCCCAGCAATATTTTGAACTCTTCAGTAATACACTTAATTGATTGCGTCGTTGTAAAATAAAATAAAATAAAATAAAATAAAATTCAAGTAAAAAGGAGGACGATGATTCAAAATAGATGCTTCAAGATACAGAGAATATCACCCATTAGAAAGGGTAGGTAGGGATTAAGGTTAATGGGGAGAAAATATCCATAAAAGTACACATAAAATATAGATAGGCAATCTAAAATTTTTTGTGTATTTTCTTAGGTTCTAACTGAAAAAGCACATATTTGAAAACACATATTTTGTTTTAGATAAAGGTCATAAAAGAACACCTTTGGGCTTAAAAAAGGTGTTTGTATATGCAAAGAACTGAACTCGCAGCCGTTACATCACCACTCTTTGACGGTCTTTGTGGTTATTGATATTCATCAGAAATCTTAATATTGCAAGTTTTTATGTACGAAATTTTAGGCTGTCGTTCAATGCTAGCATGTATTTTATGACGCTTTTTCAGGAAACAGAGCTTGAGGTGTTAACTTTTTGCTTACGGGTGGGACAGCGTCCATCCCTAGTGAAGAACCTCTCAAAAAGACAGGTATTTGACATACCTTATCCCAAACAGTTCGATCCCCCTTTGTGGCCATTAGCGTCCATGCGAACATTGGCCTCTTTGCGGACATTGGTGTCCATGGACGCTAATGTCCGCAAAGACGCCAATGGCCGCAAAGGGGGATAGAATTGTTTGGGATAGGGTATGTCAAATACCTGTCTTTTTGAGAGGTTCTTCATTAGGGATGGACGCTGTCCCACCCGTAAGCAAAAGGTTATGTCAGCGAAAGAGTAACTGCACCCTAAAAAGTGACATCAATAGCCCACCGCCAATTGGGGGTGAGGGTGGGGGTGGCAAGTTACACGAGGGGGTACATTGTCAAACTTGGTATCAATATAAATATATTCAAGCCGTTTAAAATGAAGCGTTAGCATGCTATAATTCTGATCATTTGGAAAAATGATACATAATTTTCAAATTTTTTCTTGCAAAATTAGCAAAAAGGGAAGAAAAAAAAGCTACTTAAAAATGGATTCTGGTATGAGAAACACCAGTTGAGCCACACCTTAGTAAATTCAGTATTTTATTCAAGGCGAAATATATAGTGATAGTATTGATTCAGAAGTACACTTACTTTCTATGGTCTTTGTCTCGAACATAATTCGGTGGACAGATGATTCGATTGCACTTGTAACTTCCCCGAGTATTCAAGCAGACTTCTTTCTCTCCATGACACGTGTTTTGTTCCTGGCACTCGTCAATATCTATATTAAACACATCAAGAATACTCTACAGTTTACAATCCAGCTAGATCAAACATTATACATTCTGAGAATAATAAATCAGGTTGAAAAAATTTTCATGATCAACAAGGATATGTAGTGGCTGAATTCATGTTAAAACTTGTGACTATTACACAACACGCAGAGTTACTTAAAATTATCGTTTGCTCGTAGGAGATAAAAGTGGCGTGTTTCGGTTCCACTTTCAGACAAGGGTTCTGTTCAAACAATTTCACCAATCTTCAAATTATTTTTTTTAACTTATTACTTGTACCCTTCGTTATTAAAGCCTTACGTGGTGTTGCATCATGAAAATCTTCTTATCGAAGTCTCTGTGAAGTTCAGACGGGAGCTGTCTACGGTAATATACAATATATATATTATATGGTTATATGAGTTACAACTTATCTCTAATCTATTATTGGAATTTCATATGAAATATATATATATATATATATATATATATATATATATATATATATATATATATATATATATATATATATATATATATAAAATAGCAGCTACAATAGTCCAGGAAAGATACCTTTCACGATACCAAAAATCTACTTTATTATAATGACATTCGAAACAGATATAGCTCCAGCGACCAGCTCTCAAGAAATCTCAATGCCGTCTTCGCGTTATTTATGCTACAAAAATGTGATGGGGAAGCAGTTTCATATGAGAAAGTGTACCCAGAGGTTAAGATTAGTGACCATATATGGTATGGTCGAGGAAAAGAGGAAGTGCTGGCAGACTTTGTTAATATTAGTGGCGTGGGATAGAATTTAATATAGTTGCAATACGTGCTTGACATGAAATAGGAATATGAAATAATAATGAAAGAAAAGAGGAAAGCTTAAAATTTCGGTATCATATATATATATATATAATACAGTAAAACTTCGATTAATCGTCACTCGTTTAACCGTCAGTTTCTGTTAACCGTCATCGTCTAAAAAATGCGTGAGTATTAACAAATAAACAGAGAATGGGTGGAATAAACTCTTGCCTGCACCTATTGACGAAACTGAAGGAACTGAGACTGTTAGTGTTGACGAAATTGTGCAACTGTGTAACACTGTAAACAGTGAAAACATTACGCCAGAAGAAGTAACAGATTGGTTGGAACAATGTTATCAAAGTGCATCGACTGGTTTGAAATGCAAGAGGAGGCAAATGCAGCACAGATCCTACTTCTGCGTAAGATACGGAACATCGTCGCGCAGAAAGCTGGAGCCCCAAAGACACTGAAGGAGATGACAGATTAATTTAAATGAACGAAGGTTTATAGTATTGCAATACATTTCTGTACATTACTACTCTTATATTGAAGTTTATAATGATCGTTTAGTAAAATTAAATACAATATGTATGTATTGTTCACTTTTCAGGGATTTTATTGTCATTTTTCCCAAGTCCGCAGTGAAATCCCGTTACTGTACATATGTATTAAGAGATTTCTGTTATCCGTCTATTCGGTTATCCGTCACAGTCCTAGTCCGGACGATGACGGTTAATCGAAGTTTTATATATATATATATATATATATATATATATATATATATCAGCTTTCAGTGCGGAGATGATTTTTTTTTAAATTTTTAAATATAAACTTTTAGGTGAACATTGGCTGTTAAAGAACGAGAAATGCTATAAAAGTCTATTTACGGCGTAGTTTTAAAGTTGGTAAAGTAGTGACAAAACATAGATTTAAGTCAAAGAGATTTCCGAACTATGGTTTGTTATGGCTTTTGATAACGTTTGATACAAGGAGTGGGACAGCCCAGTGGTTAGCGTGCGGGCATTGCACTCGGATGAACCGAGTTCGATTCCCGGCTCCGCCGAAACTACGAGCGTGTTCACGGGGAGTCCGGGTACGCTTAATATGTGTGTCCGTAGATCCTTCCGAGAAATTTATGGTAGGAGGAGGAGGAGGATACGGTCCCTGTGGATGCCGTCCATGGTACCGGTTTAAATTGGGTGGCATTTATTGGCTGCCCAAACAGATACCTTACACCTTCGGGTAGGTCGGTTGTAGGTTAACACAGCAACAGCGTGTTTGTTGATCGAACGAATTTAGACATTTGTTGATGAAGTAGCATCCAAAGCAACAATTTAAAATTGGTTTACTGAATTTCATCTTGTACATAGGAGTCTCAGTGATGAATTTCGTGAAGGTCGACCAAGAACTACTGCAACAAATGATCTCTTTGTATCGTCATGTTACATCGGAGGGTCACACTGAAATTTTTGAGATACGGCTAAGAGTTAAACTTACCAGCTTTTAGTATTAAAAGTACTCCCCTCCAACATCAATGCAATTTTGTAGGCGAATTTTCCAAAGATTAAATGCTTCAAGCCATCCATTTCTTGGATTCGATGAAAAATATGCTTTTATAGCCTCATCAATCTCATCTTAGGATTGAAAACGACGCCCACGTAATTTTTTTTTTAGATTAAGAAATAGCCAAAAGTCATACATAATCATAGAAAATCACAGGTCGATAATGATCTCGCGTCAAAGCCATTTTCTTTTCTTTCAAAATTTATTCTACGATAGCTAAATTGTAATTGTTGCCACAAATTATCGTCTGCGGACATAAAAGAGTTCAAATTTAAATATTCGACCAAAAGTTTTTTTTTTAGTGCATATCGTCTGCCCCTTGTCTCAAAAATTTTAGTGTGACCTTCGTATGATGAAATTAAGGCATTTCTTTCCCGGGAATAGCTCAAATCAAAAGAAATAACGCGAAATGTCCCATCCTTCTTCATCATGACAATACAAACTCACATACAGTATTTCAAGCTATTAAATATTTTAAGTATGAAAAAATTGATTTGATGAGTCATTGTCCTTATTCAAATGATTTAGCACCCAATGGTTTTTTTTCTCGTTCCCAACAATAAAAAATAAAATGCGTGGTCAACTATTTAACAGCCCGGTAGAAACAATTGAAGCTTACAAATTACATGTTACTGCTGTATCAATTCCTGAATGGCATAATTGTTTTGATAATTAGTTTGTTTAAAGGAAAGAAATGTATTGATGGTAAAGGCAAATACTTTGAAAAGCAATAAAACTATTTATTTCCGTACATATATATTGTGCATTATTTTCTAAAAACTTAAATACTAGCCTACGTATAACAATAAGAAATAAAAGACATTCATTTTTAATGGCATCCTTAATACTGAATCAAGTCTTTCATTGAAAATTAGCAATCAGTCAGAAGCTGGGGCTGAGTAAGCCATTTGAAAGACAATTGGAAATTTTCAACTTAACATTTATAGATATACTAGCAGTAATCAGTTCTTCGTACGGAAAATGTAATATAAAGAACGTTAACATTCACAATTATGTGTAAATTTTTACAGTATTCTAAATGACTTTGTTATTCAAAATATTCTATTATAATATTTAATTCAATTCTTCTAAATAATGTATAAGAATCTCTGGGCTCGATATATAAAATTATCTTCGCAGACAGATCTGAAGAATAAAGCATCCTGGTCTAGTTTGTAAACAAATTTAGAAAAAAATATTTCTTAATTCTCACAAAACGGCTGAAATTATCTAGAAAATCGTACTTAATTAGGCAAAATATTGCATTTTCATCAATTCGGTGCCATTTTGATAAATTTAGCGTCATTTCATCAATTTGGCGACATTTTCGTCAATTCAGCGAAATTTTAAAAGCCACTAAATTTATCGCCAAGTGGGACTGTGGAACTGACAGTCCCACTTGGCGACAAATTGACGAAACATCACCACAATAATATCCCCTAACAAAACACGATTAATTTCATTTATTTAGCTCAATTTCATCGATTTCAATATATTTTTATGGATGTAAAAACATTTTTATCAATTTGGCGACATTTTAAAAATTCACTAAATGTGTTACTAAGTAGGATGGTTGTACTGACAGACAAATGCTACCGAAACATCATTTTAGTACTCTCTTTTATCAAAACAAATTTAATTTTATTGATTTAGTGTCGTTTTTATCAATTAGGCGACATTTCCATCAATTTGACAACGTTTAAGAAAAGTTGCCAAGTGAGCGATATCCTGCCAAATTCGTAGATTTGAATTTGCAGATCTGAAGAATAAAACATATTGATCCCGTTTGTATATACTAAATGAAAACACTAAAATTGTATTAAAAGATATACCCGTTCTACTCTTATTCTGTTTCCACAATCGGCTAAATGAGTTTATTGGCTAAACACAATATATGCTTGAAAAATCTTTGCAAAAATAAATAAAAGTGATGTACGCAGTTCACAATACATATACTTAATAGAAAAATAAAACAGTTCATTTATAAGATATATTTTATATCCATTTACTTATTATTCAAACCGAAAAAAAAATAATAAAACTTAACAAACACATTTGATTTAATTGCGTTGCTAAGCAACATGATATAAGAAAGAATCATAAAATGCTGATAATTAAATAAGCATTTTGATTTCTTGATACTTTTCATTGTTGAGTAAGAGCCTGTGAAAAATAAACCGTGGTGATAAAGTTTTCATTTAAGATCATGTTTCAAACCTGTGATTTTCAAAACTGACTGATTAACGCAATAAACTCTCACCAAACTCAGATATAGAGTTTTAATTCACTTTCACGTTTTAAAGAAATGATTTCCAACCTTTCCGTTTGGACGAACCAGGGAGTTAGAGAGCAGAACTCATAGGGAAAAGTTTCGTTTTAAATTAATATCCGATAACCTCAGGTCTTATAAACTCGAAACATGGCACTAAATTTTAAGTGGGGCTATTTCAAGGCTATCCACAAAATTTCATCAAATTTGGTTCAGCCGTTCTCCCGTGATAATGAGACAAACAGACAGACAGAGTTTCAATTTTATTTATATAAATTATAAACAAATGGCGTTGTTCACCATAACTTGAAAAAAAAATCTTCTTTTAATTATTACGTTTAGCAGTGAGGTGTTTCTGTTTAATATTTAAAAAAAAAATAAAACTTTCTTACCTTGGCAAGTCCTCTTATCGGAGGATAGTCTGTATCCAGGAGGACAGGAACAAGAAAAGGACCCTGGCTCATTCACGCAGTAGCCAATGCACAAATCACCATGTCCTTCGTAAGTCTTGCATTCATCAATATCTAAACAGAAATGACAATGTGTAACGCTATTGTCTCCAGTACAGATAAGTGATTTTTAAATAATAAAGGAATATTACGGAATTATATACGGTTGTTTGAAAACCATACGTTTATTTTCTGAAAAAAATCCAGCTGAAAATCCCTGTGAAATAAATTTGGAGGGAAGGGAAACAACGCGGTACTTGGAGAATTAGGATGCTGGATAGTGATTCACTGGGAAAGGATCAATTTGATTATAGAAATTGTTCTGTCCGTCGTATGAAACAAAATATCTGATGTGGGCAACACATGACTTTCCTTATATAATGTAATGAATTCACTACTTTTACAGTAAAAAAATAGTTTTTTCTTATAGTAGATACTAATATTGTTTCCAAGATATTAAATTTTCGGTAATTAGTCGTCATTTTCATTGATTTAGCGTCATTTTCATTGATTTAGCGTCATTTTTATCCATTTGGCGAGATTTTCGTTAATTTGGCAACGTTTCAAAAAGTCGCCAAGTTGGCGATATTCCGCCAAATTCTTCGCCAAAATCTCGCCAAACGTTTTGGACGAAGAAATCAGTTGTTCTTACAGCAGATAAATGACTATTGGCGTTCAAATACAAAAGTATTACTCAAAGTATCTTTTTTCATGAATGGAACGAGCTAGATCCAAGAGAATGATGTCACCCAATTTATTGCATGGTATTACATATGAAAAGTGAACATGTTTCTCAATAGGAAATATTTTTTTTTCATTTTAAATGACTTTTCAATAATTTTTTTGAAAAATGTGCAATATCTCGAGAACGGTTCATGTTAGCGTTCTAAAATTTATGTCAATCGTTTTCTAATGAAAAATTATATAAGAAATGTCTATTTGCGTAACTTTATTAGTGGTTTTGATTTTTTGACGATATTTTCAAATTTTTATTCGAAAATTTAGGGGATTTCTGAACATTCGATTACGTATAAAAACAATAAGCTTCCAGTGTTTACGGATTGTGATTTTTGTACCAAATTTGGTTCGAATTGGTCTATTCGTTTGTCAGTTATCGTCTCCACAGGCTTACTGACACACATACACACACACACACAGACATCACTTCAAAAATGTTTGATTCGTGATCAGGGATGCTTGAGACGTGCTCTCCCGTCGAAAACTCGATTTCGAATTTTCGACCCCGTCACAATACTTTCCTTATACATTATGTATATAAGGAAAGTAATAAAAGTGAAAGTATTTTAAGATAATTCTTTCTTTGTCGATCTTTACCAAATCTTTGACCTAAATCTTTGATTAATACTCCTTCTGATGGTCAAATGCAAAATTGTAAAACTTTTTATCGAAGTTTCGAATATTTGCTTTTCAAATAATTATTCTCTTCTGTAATTTTGACTATGTTTATTTTTTAAAATGCAGGTCGTAACAGGCAAGCCTAGTTACAGTGAAGGAACAAACGTCATATAGATATACATGAATAAATTAATACACAAAATAACACAGATAACTAAGACATAAATTGTAAAACTGTGAAGTCAAAAATTTATTACACATCATAACATTATTTTCATTAAATCTTAAATAATGAAAGGCAGTGTTAGTCAGTGTTTGTGCAATGTAGCAGTTTCAATTATTGTAGGAAAAAAATGACCGCGTTACAATTTATGTGTTTGTGACGTCTCATTAGCCCCCCACTCAGTGTGTGTGTGGGGGGGGGGGGCGAGGTACATTTATTTATTTATTACCCTTATATTCAGCTCACCCAAAGGGTATGGAGCAGTTACAGGGGACCGTCGGGAAAAACACAGAAAAAATTAATACATAAACAAAGACAATATACCGGGTGGTCAGAATTAAAACACCCTTACTCTGAGCTCTCTATACATCGAACTACTCAGTGTAAAGGCTCCAAAATTGTTGAACCTACTATTCAAGACATGGGGAAAGGGATTCCGCGAAAAAAAAATTAGTTCCAGAAGCACTGATAGGTGGCGCTGTACAACAAAAAATATGCTGAAAGACACAAAATAATCACAAAAAAACAAACTCATGCGATATGGAATTTTTCCTTTTTAATTTTTTTTGCTGATATGAAAATAAAAGAAGATAAAAAAGTGAAGAAACTTAAACTGTCATTGTAACTGCAATTTCGCACTGTAAGCACAAAAATTTGCATAAACCCTTGGTTTGCAGCTACTATGTTCTGGGCATAAAAGGGGATAAAACTGGGAAATTTTCATTCTTATCAGCGATGGCTGCCACACTGCCAGAACGCGCTTTGCTTGTTGTTGAAACCCAGACCGTCCGACCTACCAGAAAGGTGTAAGGTAACTGTTTGGGCGGTCGGGAAGTGCCACCCAATTTAGACCGGAACTCAGTGGGGGAGGCATCCACAGGGACCGTACCCTCCTTCCCCTACCACCAACCTCTCGGAAGGACTTTCGGACCCACATGTTTAACGTGATCGTACTCCGCATGAACACGGCGGCAGTTTTGGCAGTGGCTGGAATCGAACCCGGGCCTACCGAGTGCAACTCCAGTGCGCTAACCAATGGGCTACCGCGCCCGCGCTTTGCTTGTTGTTGAGACCCAGACCGTCCGACCTACCAGAAAGGTGTAAGGTAACTGTATGGACGGCCGGGAAGTGCCACCCAATTTAGACCGGAACCCAGTGGGGGAGGCATCCACAGGGACCGTACCCTCCTTCCCCTACCACCAACCTCTCGGAAGGACTTACGGACCCACATGTTTAACGTGATCGTACTCCGCATGAACACTGCGGCATTTGTGGTAGCGTGCAAATCTAGCGCGCAAACCACGGGGATACCGCACCCGAGATGGCCAACAGCACGCGGTGTTCCGAGGTGGTCACCCACCAAGTACTAACCGCGCCCGATGCTGCTTGACTTCGGTGATCTAACGAGAACCGGTGTTTTCAGCACGGTACGGCCGTTGGCCCCCGCGCTTTGCTTGTGAAGCTGTTTTATGAAAACAAAGGACATGCTGCAGCTGCACTTCGAGAGTTTTGCCGACGTAAGAATTTGCGCAAAGGACCATTACTTCCACAAGCTCTCAGGAGAATGATCGCTCGATTCGAGAAAACTGGACATCTTGGAGTTCAGCCGGGTCGAGGACGCAAATCGACTCGTTCAGATGTCGTTGACGATGTTGCCACCGCTATTGTTGAACAATCAATGGATAACGTTATACGCAGCATTCCCTGCATCGATAAGGTCCTTGTGATATGAATGTTTGGTACGTTCGAATAAAATGTGTATTTTGTGTCTTTTCAGCATAGTTTCTGTTGTACAACGCCACCTATCGGTGTTTCTGGAACTAATTTTTTTTTCGCGTAATCCCTTTCCTGATGTCTTGAATAGTATGTTCCACAGTTTTGGAGCCTTTACACTGAGTAGTTCGATCTATAGAGAGCTCAGAGTAGGGGTGTTTTAATTCTGACCACCCGGTATATTGAAATACAATACAGACAGAAAACAACACAAAAGAAAACATACAAAAAAAATCACACGTTGAAAAACAGTTGTGATTGATATAAAAATGAGGTAAATTCAAATAATTTAAAATTCCCATTGCAAGGAAAATTCGTTTTAAATAAATGAAAAAGCAGAAACAAGGGAAGCACATTGTCAAACTTGGTATCAATCGAAATATTTTTTTTTCAGCCCTTTAAAATAAAGGGTAACATGCTATAATTGTAATCATTTGGAACAGCGGTACAGATTTTTCAAAAATTTTCTTGCAAAATTTAGTGGGGGGGGGGGGGGGGGGAATCACAAGTTACAAATGGACTCTAGTGTGAGAAAGTCTAGCTTAGTCACACTCCAGTAAATTTCATATTGGAGTTGAATTTGAAGATACTAAGAGATATAGAGAAATGGACCTCTTGAGCGAATAGCGATTATGATATATAGGGTAAGTGGTACTCGTGTGAGTAGGTCAAATAAGTTTTGAATGATGGTAGCTCGAGCTATGGAAATGAGGTATCGGTATAGTGAAATGACCATGCCCTACCAGATGCGACTGATGGCAGAAGCCCCTATCGACAAAATTTGGGAGTTAGTACAGCTGTCTTGAAAACTGTGAGAAATATAGTAAAATGTCAATTAGAAAGTTGCAGATTAGTGTCAAATTCAGTGTCGAGTGGTGCAGAATTTCTACGCGTTACTACGAGTGTCGTGTGCAAATGATAACTGAAATTCTTAACACTGCCCCTGTAGATAAAACAATCGTCGATCATCAGATGAGAGTCGTATTTTGTGTGTACTTTGATGAGTATCATATAGAAAAAAGATTATGGCAGATTGTTCAACTGAGGATTATTGAGACATGCATTCGGACGAAACATTGTGGAAGATGCACGGCACAATTCATTCCGACTTCCTACTGTTCCACCTCCATCCGTATAATGCTAGCAAACGTGCAATAGGTAGTTAGTTCTCACCTGCAGACAAAAACGTATTGTGGCAGACGATAGACATATTGAAAATACTCTAAATTAACCTGTATGTTATACTACTAACAATAATAGGTTACCGATTTCGTGATGCTCTACAACTTTATAATTGACATTTCCCCCCCGTATCTGCCATAGTTTGCGAGATGTGCGAACTTCTAAATTTGACCGTTAGGGGCGCTGCCGTCATGCTCATCTCGTAACGTATAGCCACGTGACTATACTGATACCTCACTTTCATGACTATAGCTACCGACCATCGTTTACATTTTAGTTCCCCAGTATTCTTCTAGAAGCACGAGTTTATTTGCTGAAAGGAATTTTAGTACGAATGTTGGTTCTTATTGTGCGATTAATAATTTTTGTAAACTTTACAACAGTTTCCCCGATAATCTTGATGTGTTTTATTCATCGGAAATGGCTTTTAAAAATCATGTGTTGTAAATATTTTATATTTTAATGTATTTATTCATATGCAAGTATACTTTTAAAACTCATTTGTTGTCAATAGCTTGCATTTTAATGTATTTTATTATATTTTAATCTGCATATTACTTTCCTTATATACATAATGTATAAGGAAAGTATTGTGACGGGGTCGAAAATTCGAATTCGAGTTTTCGACGGGAGAGCTCGTTTCAAGCATCCCTGATCACGAATCAAACATTTTTGAAGTGATGTCTCTCTGTGTGTGTGTGTGTGTGTCAGTGAGTCTGTGGAGACGATAACTGACGAATGAATGGATCGATTCGAACCAAATTTGGTACAAAAATCACAATCCGTAAACACTGGAAGCCTACTGTTTTTATACGCAATCGAATGTTCAGAACCCCCCCTAAATTCTCAAATGAAATTTTGAAAAAATCGTCAAAAAATCAAAACCACTAGTAAAGTTATGCAAATAGACATTCCTTATGTAATTTTTCATTAGAAAACGATTGACATAAATTTTAGAACGCTAACATGAACCGTTCTCGAGATATTGTACATTTTTCAAAAAAATTATCAAAAGTCATATAAAATATAAAAAATATTTCCTAATGAGAAACATGTTCATTTTTCATATGTAATACTATGCGATAAGTTGGGTGACATCATTCTCGTGGATTTAGCTCGTTCCATTCATGAATAAAGATACTTTGAATAATACTTTTGTATTTGAATGCCAATAGTCGTTTATCTGCTGTAAGAATAACTTATTTCTTAGTGCATAACGCTTGGCGAGATTTTGGCGACATATTTGGCGGAATGTCGCCAACTTGGCGACTTTTTGAAATCTTGCCAAATTAACGAAAATCTCGCCAAATGGATAAAAATGAGGCTAAATCAATGAAAATGACGACTAGTTGTCGAAAATTCAATATCTTGGAAAGAATATTAGTATCTACTATAAGAAAAACCTATTTCTTTTACTGTAAAAGTAGTAAATTCATTACATTATATAAGGAAAGTCATGTGTTGCCCACATCAGATTTTTTTAACTTGCACGCTGTTACTGAGACTTTGTTCTGAAGTGCTGGGATTTTGTCCATTTTTTTAAATAAATAATAAAAAAAATAATTTTTCAGATTACTTTGTGTACATACATCAGTATATTGAATGCTTTTGACTGTTTGCAATTTTCCTGAATAAATTCAAGGAGTTTTTGCAATAGGTTGCAAAATTGAGAGTATTACTGTACCTTGGCAAGATCTATTGTCAGCAGACAAAGTGAATCCTGGTCTGCAAGAGCACTGGTATGAACCCCATACGTTGTTACAGACCTGTTGGCAGATGTTGGGCGTCTCAGCGCATTCATCAATATCTGAAACGGAAATGGGTATGAGTAATTTGCAATGTGTTACGTAACTTAAAATCTCATATAATGCAATATTGAATCCAATCTTAATACATGGAAAATCCCATGCTTTCAATTGGATAAATTCTGAGAAAGACAACTATATATACAAAATATCCTTAATGATGGGTAACCTGTCAAGACATTTGAACAAGAATATTAATCGAAGCCACTTTTATAAGTACAGTGTTATTTAATTGATCAATTCTGTTTTCATTTATGTAATGTTTTATTTATATTTTATATACATTTTTTATATACATTCTTTGTATATAAATGTATAGAATGTATATATGTATATAAATATGTATAAAAGTAATATGTATATAAATATATAGAATGTATATAATGATTTATATACATTCAGAAATGTAAGATTCCGTATCTATAGATGTCTATTTAAATTAAATACTATTTTTTAAAATATCTAATGGCAGGAAAAAATACAATTACAACTACGTAAACAAACAGTAAAAAACAAGTAGTAATGGAATAGGAAAAGTAAATGATCGAAGTAATTTTTTCCAAAACATTCTCTAGCTCACCAATACAAGTTGGGCTCGAAGTCACAAGAAAGAGCATCTTAGTTAATATTTTAGGAGCTATATGGTCATTTTTTTGTGATAGAAAACTCTGTACAATTCCCAAGATATGAGCGATTTATCTTTCTAGTACAAATAGAATCTAAATTTGTGTTTGTGCTTTATGGAGCACCAAGGATTCCGCAGAAGCATAGAAAACGAAAGGGCATTTTCACAAAAATAAGTCAATTATTTTCAACGTACATATGGGCCATACCTAAAGCACACATATTAAAAGTGGCATAGGCTCTGTGGTCAAATTATTTCTATAACAGGGCTCCGCGGGATAAAACGTCTAGAAAAGGGGTGGAGCAGTCCAGTGGTTAGAGCACGGGGATTGCACCCGGGGACGACCCGAGTTTGATTCCCGGTGCTACCCAAATTGTCTCCGTGTTCACGTGGAGTACAAGCGCGTTAAATGTGTGGATCCGTAAGTCCTTCCGAGAGGGTGGTAGTATGGGAAGGAGGGTACAGTCCTTGTGGATGCCGCCCCCACTGGGAATTATTTTCATCAGGTTTTATTCGTCAAAACGAAAATGTTTAGAAACAGTTTAAAACATGTTTTTGATGTAAATAGTATCTATGATTAAGGTATCGCCAACTGAAATCGAAGCGTTACAATAAATGTAAAGATTTTGGACGCGAAAAGCAATATTAACAGTTTTATACCAAATAGGTAGAGTAGATATAGGATGCTTTGCGGACTAGAAACAGGTTAAATACTCGATTTTTTCCCATCTGTGTAAAAACGAACTTCAAAAATTTGCGTGTATACATGTTTATCACGCATAACGTTCTTATTTCCAGATTTAAGATTCCAGTGTGCAGCCATATGTCGCATATTGTGCATAAAATACTAAAACTTGTCCTACTTGAAGACGTAAATGATTGACTTGCCTCTAAGAGAAATAGTTCGTAAGATGCGCAATAGATGGAGCAGTGTATAGACAAGTTTCCGGAATGTCTGCGCCACCTATTGCTTATCCCACGAACTATTTCTCTTTGCAACAAATCAATCATTTATGTCATTTTCAGGTAGGAGAAGTTTTAGTATTGTAGTTGCAGATAAAAAATATCATGTTTTTACAAAAATTAGGTTCAGATTGTATGTCAGATTCTGAAGTTTATTAACGAAAAATATATTGTTCTATGTGGCTATAAAAGTAAATTTTTCACGTATAACAACTCCTGTTTTATTCAGGCAAAAATTTTGCCATCATTAATAATGCACCCAGCTGGTATATATATCTGAACCGAAACAAACGTCATTAGCTCCTTTTACCATGTTCGTAATCGTTTAGCTCATAAAATTTATGTCATCACGCAGAGAATAATTTGGCAAATTATTTTCACCAGGTTTTATTTGTCGAAACGGTAATGTTTAGAAACCGTATTAGTATTGTTTCAGATGCGTTTGTTCCATTTCAATGACTGAATAAATTAAAAAAATCGTATTTTTTCTTTATATAAAATGATCCCTATTTTTAAAAATATATTTTAATTCTCATAATCTCATCCCCTTACATTTTTTACCTCATATTTGTTGCCTAGTCAACAGTAAACGTTCATGTTATAAACTGTGAAAAAAACGAAAATTTGGTTTTTTGCTTCTCCTCCCTCAAAAAATTAAAAATATCATAGTTTTTTCTCAGTCTCTATATTTTCAATTTTTTGATATCCCACTAGAATATTTTTGTTCTTTATTTCTCCTCACCCCATTTTATTACTCTCTCTCTCTCTCTCTCTCTCTTGCTTTTTGTAATTAACCTAAAGTGTCCGTGATATTTTTCCTGTGTTTGGGTTAAGGTTTGGGCTTGTCTCCAAATAAATTTTCAGTTTTATTTGTCCATTACTTTCCAAAATAAAGAAAAAACGAATTTCCCCCCCCCCCTCTATTTTTCTCCAGTGATTAAGAAATACAAAAAATGTTGTTTCCCTCTTAGTCTCGATGTTCGATTTTTTGTTACTTCACTTGGTTTCATATTTTTTATTATTTCTCTTATTTTTAAACCCTCATATTCTTTCTTTTTTGATCGAATTCTTTTTTTAATCGACCTGAGGCGTACCTGTTATTTTTCGCATTTAGGTTGCGATTCCTAAAAGCTGTTTCAGAATATTTCGTTCTGAAACAGCTTTTTTCAAAACTAAGAAAGCACGAAAATTTTATGGTTTTGCAGGGCCCCCCTCAGTGCAATCAAAAAAGAAAAATTGGTATTTTTCTCAGTGTTTCTATATACACTTTTCTTTAATATCCTACTATATTTGTTTATATATGCTTTACTTTTTGACCGATTTTTAACCCCCACCCCCCTAAATTTTAATGTTTCGAATTTTTATCAATTTGTTGTTACTGGACCTCTAAATCTACATGTGCATGACAATTTACAAGGCTATTAAATGAATAGGTTAGATTTAGAACATGGGTGGGGGATTACAGACAAATACAGACATCTGTAAACAAGATACTTGTTTTTTAATTTCGAAACTCTTAAAGTGAAAAGTTGATAGTTATCTCCAAATTTTGAATGCAATAAATTTTAACATTCCCCTGGAAAAAATCCCGCATACGTCCATGGTTCTATGTATAACTGTTGGATGATTAGACATCTCGTAGTATATTGGTTGTGGTAATTTAACGACTTTTCCCGCTTCTTCTTTCTCAAAAATGCCGTAGTGTCCAGGAATCTATTATAGAACAACTCGTTTAATTTTTAGTCCTGAAATCCTGATTGAGGAGCTTCTACAAAATTAATGTCCTGAATTGTTGCCTGCAGAATCGAGAGCAAAACAACTTTCTCAATTTTGCGGTGTAATGCCAATAATAGTCTCAATATAATACAGAAGACTTCAAAGGTATCTGAATTTTATTTAAATTAAATATACTCAAGATTATATCTATTTCAGATTTATCCAGAGAGGATCCAAACTTTAACAAATGCCCTAGAGTTGATCCAGACCTTCATTTATTTATACTTAGAACATGGATATGGTTTAAATCACATCATAATACGAAATATTGATAATGATGGATAATAATTTACATTGCCGATGATTCATTAATTAAACGTAATCTTCAGTAAATTTTAATCAATTAAAGACAATGACAACCGTCTGTATATGTGTGTGTTGGCACTGTAAGAAAAACGACAATCAACCTAAAGCTACGAAATTGGGTATAAATGTAGTTCTGAACAATTCGCGATATACATTGGAGAGATTGTATAAAATTCGATTTAATATTGCATTTGTTTAAAGTTCAAGAGAAATTTTTTGCACTTTTCGCAGTAATAAGTTCACGGTGATCGAATTAATTACCAACGAGTTTCAATCTTAGCGCCGTCGCAAAGCCCACAGCGTGTAACATCCGAAACGGTAATGGGTATGCATAATTTGCAATGTGTTACGTAACTTAAAATCATTTATGATGCAATATTGAATCCAATCTTAATACATGGAAAATCCCATGTCTTCAATTGGATAAATCCAGAGAGAGAGGACCACATCTATAAAATATCCTTAATGATAGTATCCTGTCAAGACATTTGAGCAAATTAAAGACAATTTTATAAGTGCAGTGTTATTTAACTGATGAATTATTAGACTCCGTGTCTCTAAATATAGATGTCTCTTTAAAATTAAATATTATTTTTTTAACACCCAATGTCAGAGATAAATACAATTACAACTACATATAAAAATAAGAAGCAATATAATAGGAAAGGTAAATGACCGAAGCAATTGTTCCAAAAATTCTCTAGCTCGCCAATACAAGTTTGGCTAGGAGTCACCACAAAGAGCATTTTAATTAGGGAGTAATTTCGGAGCTATACGGTTATTTTTTATTTATTTATATATTTTATTTTTATTTTTTATGATTGTTTCAATCTTAGCACCGCTGCAAAGTTCACAGCGTGTAAAACGTTTACCTAATTATCGTAAAATTTTTGGAAAAAATGTCTTTTTACTTTCCCAATGTGTAGGGAAAGTATTGGAATCATACCGAAAATCGCAACTCGAGTTTTTGACGGATCTACACGTTTCGAAATCTCTAGAATATGAAAAAACTATTTTTAGCTCGACGTCTGTGTGTCTGTCTATCTGTGCAGATTTTGTATCCACTCTAACTAAAAAACTAATTGGCCGAATTTCATAAAATTTGGTAGGTAAGTCACTTGTGGGCAAATCTGGCGCTGATTAGTTTTGGGTACGATTCGGGATAAAAGAACCCGCCTTTCTTTGCGAAATGACTCGTAAAAGCTTGTATCCACTCTAGCTGAAAAACTAATGGACTGAATTTCACAAAATTCGGTAGATAAGTCGCTTGTGAGTTACTCCGGTGTTGATTAGATTTTGGTATGATTAGGAAAAAGTAATCTGCCTATTTTTGTAAAATGGTCCGCAAGAATAATCAAAATCTAAAATAAAATCTACGTATGCTCAAATATATCCATTAAATGCTTGTTTTATACGCAATTTTTAACGAAGAAAAGAATAAGACCAATCCCATTACACTAGGACTAGCCGTTCTCGAGATATTTTAGTTTTTTCGTATTTTCTCTACGTCACTTTTGAAAATAAGTCCAGTTACCAAATGAGAACGAAAATTGTATTAAAAGTGAATTAAATTCAATTAAGATAAAGAGAAGTGAATATAAGTCTGCAGGGAAAGTCATGTGCTGCCCACATCATATTTTTCTTTTTTTGGAGAAATATGTAACTTGTATTCTTATATTATGGCTTTAAGTTGTTTGCTAATCAGAGGAATGTGGAATCTAATGAGCATGAAACAATAAAGTGTGCTTTCTATTAAAAACATCTGATGTGGGCAACACATTACTTTATTTTTGATATTTCCATATTCTAGAAATATAAGTACTGTCCTTCGTATTTAATATCTTTTTTCGAAACAATTTTGTACGTAATTATGTTTATATAATGTTTTTTTTTTATTTTCGATATAAATTTTAGTAAAATTGGGCGCCTTCTCGTGGTCCGTTCACCTTGAAAATCAATTCTTCTCTGATGTTCATTGATTAAAATAATCATGCCAAATTTTGTTCGATTTCAAGAATTTGTTAGAGAGATATCGTTCTCTTAGAAAGATAGACAGACACAGAGACACTATTGAAAAATTGGTTAATTCGTATTCACGAATGCTCCAAATGTGTAGATCCATATAAATCCGCGAGTCAAATTTTTGAACTCATCACAATATTTTCCTTATACATTATATTATGTATGCATGTAAGGGAAAATTAAATTAATGCTGTGCAATTTTTTTTCAAACTTGAGACAAGATGTAATTAGTAAATTATGTTAAAAGTAGTAAAATAGAGGCTCTTTACATATTTTCTAAATGGTATTTTATAGCACAAAATAACAGAACTTATATTAATTTAATTTTTTTTTTGGCACCACCTCATTTTATAAAAGATAAATTATCGTTTGCTGTAGTTAAATTTTGTCCGTTTTATTAATGGCGCATGTGAACTAATTGTGGATTGAGGGATACGTTTTTGTTCTTTCTGAAGAGAAATACTTTTATTTTGTAATTAGAAAACGTTGTAAAAACCAGGGAATTTTCTTTTCTAAACGAAAAGTGAGCAATATTCTTAATAATAAAAGGATAAAGCCTCAAGCATTATTATTAACCGGAAAAAGAACAACGAATGAATGCCCAAAGAAGGTACGTACAACTTACTACTATTTCAAATTTTCGTTACTACTATTTCAAAAATCTTGTTTCAAAAGAAAATCCACCGACTCAAAGAACAACTGCAGTGTCATTAAATAACTTTGTAGAGACTGTAAGCAAGATAATAAATAGATTTAAATCTTAAATAAAGCTTAAAATCGTAATGTTCATTGTCTTTTGCCTAGACATGTGGCTGAGCGAAGAACATACTGTAGAATTCTCTATCAAAATAATTTAGCCGGTGATTATATATTGTGACAATTGATGAATATATTGTGACAATTGATGAAGCATAGATCTAATTAAATGACTTCAACAAAAAATGATCGATTTGCTATCGAAAAAGAGGAGAGAAAACCCCAAAAATTTGTATCTAAATTTCAAACGCAAGTTTCAGTAAAAGATTCATGATTATCGCTGGCTTTTCGTACAACGGTAAATTGAGTTAAATTGAAAGGTTAAGAAAAGTCTAAAAAGTCCTAAAATCAATTCAACATATTACCAAGATAATGTTTAAACTCTGTAAAGAACCTTGCTGCCCCAACCGGGAGTCGAACCCTGGATCTCCGAACTGGCCAGCCGACGCTCTACCGTTGAGATACTGTGACAAAATTGCAAGCTCTTATCTATGAAGTGGACCTTTCAACTCTTTTATTAAAAGAAGAAATATCATGCTTTTACACCACAGAGTCTTAATAAAATAGAACAATAACATCAAAATCAAGTTATCTATTACACACCAATATCTACCGCTAAATTTCTTGAATTAAAAATTACATAATATACAACATCTTTCGATTGATTTCCTTTAAAGTCCCCTGATACGTCACTAATGCGTTATTGTTCTTTTGGATTGTTAGAAAGATAACTTTCTAAACGTAGACCTCAAACAATAGATGGACTATGGAAAACTGCGAAAGAGGAGTGGAATAATAAAATACCACTCATAACTTTAAGAAAAGCTCTCTTAACTTTTAAATCAAAACATAAAATGATAGTCCAGAGAAAATACCATCAGATAAAATATTTAAGAAGTGAATAAATATTATTACTTCAAATCTTAATTATGTTGCTTTAAGATTGTTCTAAAAATATGTAAATAGCCTCTTACTCATGTACAGTAATGTGTGTTCATTGTTTTTGTATGAATGACGTTTGTTTTATAGCGGGAATTATTCTTTTTAAGGATGTCGTATGGTTATAATAGATTAGATGTGCTCATTATATCCTTAAACACATGCGAGTCGCCCACCTCTCCTAATCAATATTACTCTTACACAACCTCAGTCGGTGGGGGCGCGGTAGCCCATTGGTTAGCGCGCTGGAGTTGCACTCGGTAGGCCCGGGTTCGATTCCAGCCACTGCCAAAACTGCCGCCGTGTTCACGCGGAGTACGATAACGTTAAACATGTGGGTCCGTAAGTCCTTCCGAGAGGTTGGTGGTAGGGGAAGGAGGGTACGGTCCCTGTGGATGCCTCCCCCACTGGGTTCCGGTCTAAATTGGGTGGCACATCCCGGCCGTCCAAACAGTTACCTTACACCTTTATGGTAGCTGGACGAGCCGGACAGCCTGGGGCTTTCACACCTTTATGGTAGGTCGAACGGTCTGGGTAACAACAACAACTTCTTATCGAAACATACTTACTGTACAACTCCCCATGCAAAACGCAATAAATTTACAAAACCCTAGACCCCCCATCCCCTTACAAAACGTACCTACCCTACAAACACTGAAATTCACTGTATTTTGAATTCCAAACAAGAATCTCCTTAAAGGGATGCGGCAGCAAAGACATCTGATCAAAGATGCTTGGAACTAAGCACTAGGTCCCGAGTTCGGTCTTGGCATGGGACAGGCGACACCCAATCGCCACAGTGGTTACCCTGGACATACGAGCACGAAAAAAAAACCCTTCCTCTCCAACGATTTCACCTCTCAACACGAGATGGCAGCACCACACGGAGTCAGAAGCCTTGACATTCCCTTCCTGGTTGACCACGACTGACCGTCACGCCCGAGGCGACAATCCTCCCCGTCCACTCCAGCACCTCAACTGCATTTCGGGGGGACACGTGGGGTTTTTCTCAACGGCCCTCCTCCTCGCCGAAATTAGACCGGGGCCTTCTCATCAGGTGAGGGAGTGTGCGGAAGCAAAGACATCTGATCAAAGACTCCCAATCGCCACAGGGACTAGGATTATTAAAGAAATTGAACTTATTTTACAAGATATTGAATTTTACAAATTTGGCGTCAATTTGACAATATTTTCAGATAGTCTCTCCAAGTTGGCAATATTCCGCCAAATCTGTCACCAAACTTTACAAACAAATAGACAGACAGAAGGGCTTTTCTTATCTACATAACGTGTTTTCGTCTTTACAGATTTTTCAGAAGCTCCGCAGTAATCTCCAGAAGACTGAATCTTTGCACACTTGCTGATTTTATTCCCCTCTTTTTATGAAAAGGATTTTAAATTATATGGTGTAAAAAATTGGGGATTTCGAAAAGTCCTACTTGACACTCCAGAAACATTATGTGGTAACAAAATGACTGAATTTTTGCACACTTATAGTATAGATTACCAGACAGAACCTAAAGAAGCCGGATTCCCGATTTCTCGCCCCCTCGAAGTAATGTACATTAAAATGTATTTTAAAAGTCTTTTCAGATCCTCTATAAGACTAAAAGGCGGAACCTTTAAGCACTAATGGTATCGAATCACGTGGCAGAATCTAATGAAACTGGATATTATATTCCTTGCCCTTCCTGGAGCAGATAAAAATGTATTTTAAAAGTCTTTTCAGATCCTCTATAAGACTAAAAGGCGGAACCTTTAAGCACTAATGGTATCGAATCACGTGGCAGAATCTAATGAAACTGGATATTATATTCCTTGCCCTTCCTGGAGCAGATAAAAATGTTTTTTAAAAGTCTTTTCAGATCCTCTAGAAGACCTGGTGACTTAGAAGGCGGAATCTTTGGACACTAATGTCATCAAATCACGTAACGAAATCTTGTAAAGAACCTTGCTGCCCCAACTGGGAATCGAACCATATATCTCCGAACTGGCCAGCTGACGCTCTACCGTTGAGCTACTGGGACGAAATAGCAAGTTCTTATTGTCGAAACGAACTCTGCAATCTATTGGAACTGGATATTAGATTCCTTTTTCAGGGGCGAACAAAAGGAAGTTGGGTTCGGGAAGTCTTTCCAGACTATTTCACGTTATGAGATGGAGGGTTGAAACTTTGCAAGCATTAATATCGACTGATGCTGGACAAAGTTTAAGAACTATTTTTTGATAAAGACAGTTATTTTCGGTGTTAGGTACAATACACAATACATTGTTAAACAAAATAAAATTTATTAAAAACAAGTTGAAACAATTTTTCGGAGCGTTAGTTTCCCTGTTACCGATGTAAATGCTAGTGTAGTAAACCTGTACCGACGTAAATACTAGTGTAGGCGTAAATGCTAATGTAGTAATATTTCTTACCGTCGCAGTTTTTATCGTCTTCTGCTTTTCTGAACCCATCTTTACAGTTGCACACGTAGGATCCTTGCGTATTGATGCATTCTGACATTCTGGAGCACACTTGGCCGCGAAACCTCGTACATTCGTCAATATCTAGAACAAAAGATGGGAAGAACAAGAAAGATCAATCATGATTTAAAGCATTGATTATGATATACTTTCCAACAGAAATGGGATTTTATTTAAACATCTCTAAAATGCGATACATTCAGCGGTGACATTTTTATAATTATCACAGAATTACAATCATTTATTTCACTTGAAAACTTAAAATTTCATCGAAAAAAATGAACTTTATTCAAATGACGTCATCGAAATATAAATCGTCTGGCTGGCTCTCTATGTGAAAACAGTGAATATTTCATTTATACACCCAGACTATCATTGGCCAACGGCCGTACCGTGCTGAAAACACCGGTTCTCGTTAGATCACCGAAGTCAAGCAGCATCGGGCGCGGATAGTACTTGGTGGGTGACCACCTCGGAACACCTCGTGCTGTTGGCCATCTCGGGTGCGGTATCCCCGTGGTTTTCGCGCTAGATTTGCACGCTACCACAAATGCCGCCGTGTTCATGCGGAGTACGATCACGTTAAACATGTGGGTCCGTAAGTCCTTCCGAGAGGTTGGTGGTAGGGGAAGGAGGGTACGGTCCCTGTGGATGCCTCCCCCACTGGGTTCCGGTCTAAATTGGGTGGCACTTCCCGGCCGTCCATACTGTTACCTTACACCTTTCTGGTAGGTCGGACGGTCTGGGTCTCAACAACAACAACAACCCAGACTATCATCATTCCACACTCCAGAGTGAAATAATTTTGATGAAAAAAAATTTAGCAGTTCTTATGCAACTCATCTTACAATCATTTGTTCACATTCTGCATCCATTAAAATCAGGCTTCGTTGTAGAAATAATCAAAGTTCGATGATCATTTAAACTCAAAAATATTGTAATTGCGTTGACGCAGAATATAGATGCACAGAAAATACGCAAAAATAAAGCGATTTTAGGACGGATGCAACACTAAATATAAATTTAAAAGAACTTTAAAAATCACTTTGGGAAAAAAAGATGAATGCCATATTTTATTTTGACGTGGGTCACGTGATCTCTTCATATTATATGGGTGTAATTATTATTTTAATTTTTATTTAAAAAACTACCAAACATATTTATCTGAATTTTTTTATATATTTTATGTGATAATTTAAATATTTTCTAAAATTTTCGAAGCAATTTGTGAATTTTAACTTCGCTTAAAAAATGTTTGAAAAATTAAGGTCCCGTAGGGTTCAATGTATTTCATTTTTTCAACCCGGGTTCAAACCAAAGCTAAGCGGGTGATGTTATTCAATTGCATTCCCGTATGTCCCACACAGACCGTCTCAACAACATACCAAAATTTCATTTTGATAAAGTCATTTTTACGGCAGTTATAGTGCGAACGGACAGACAGACAGAATGAACAAAGTCATAAACACTTTTCAACTATGTTGTAAAGTGTTAATAAAAAAGGAAACTTCGTTAGCTAAGACGTAGCATGCGTCTCCATAACTCAGAATTCGGGGAAACAATTTGTAGGATTTTGTTAAAATGGTGTAACAGTTCTGTTGAATACAGATGTCAACAACTTCCAGTAAAGGAACATAACAAATGAGAGGTCATATGATATATTTAATTAAACCGAAAATTAGAAAATTTGCTGTAAGAAATAATGTTAATAAAGTACTTCATATAAGTGTTTATATTTTTGTATTCTTTATAGTGGTGGTTTTTTTGTGGTGTTGTAGTATTTTGTGGTGTGGCATTTTTAATGTTTAGTAATAGTGTTGACAATTTGCTTTTAATTTATTGTAAATGTATGCATTGTAGTAATGTGTTTCTATTGATTTTACTGTGCTTGGTATTTATTTCCTTAACAGAGATGGTTGTAACTGGTTTATTATATAAAAAATTCTCTTACTTTTGCGTTTATTATATAAAAAATTAAGATGTTATTATTTTATTTGAATATTCCAAAATGTTCCAAAAGTTTCCATTATAATACATTATTCCCAACATTTATCTTGCTTTACACTAGCCTATAGAAATATATTTTGGGATATATTTAATTGTTCCTCAGTTCCACTTAATTTTAATTTGCTTTTTATATTTCTTAAAATAATAATAGAAGGTACTATTTATTGTACTCCTGACAAAGTGCACAATCTGTAGATTGTGAGCACGATAGTGCTCATACTGATTATTTTAGTGCTCCTGAAAAGCATTGAAGTTTGATTCAGAAATATATGATATTAATATTTTGATCAAGAAAATAGTATAAAAACTGTAATTAAAATGAGATGTTGTCAAATCTTCATCTTTCATTGCTATCTTTGTCAGGGGACTTGTTGGCCACAGGGGCAGATTGGCGCAATGTTAATATAATTATGTTTTTTTCCTTTTTATAAAGATGATATTAGGAGGAGGATTACCACAGGGTTACTCATTGAATATTTACGTGTACAAAAATCTTCAGAGTTATTTTAGCACGAAAATTGCCTGTTTAAAAGGTTTACTTCTTTTAGATATTGACAAAGTAATTTTTTTGTAGTTTTATAAATCGTGTTATTGTATGCAATATATGGCAGTATTCCTTACTTCATTTATTCATATTAGTTGTTTACAGTATCTTGATGTATCTTAAGTAAATGATCTAACTGAAGCGAGTGCAACATGCTTTCCCAAATAATGAAAATACAATATATTGCCAACGCGCATAAAATTATTGTCATTTTTATCGTAGGCTAAAAATTGCGAAATTCATTTTCCAATTTTTCAGTTTTTTAAACTTTCCTTAAACATGCAGCTATAAAGAAAGTTTAATAAATTGTGTCAATTTTACTTTAAGTCTGTAAAGCATGTGCAAGCGTGCTATTAAAAGTTTCAGGGGAATTAGCTGTGTCCGTAATGAGGTGTGGAAACCCCAGGCCGTCCGACTCATTCAGAGGACTTGAGTAACTATTTGGACGACCGGCCGTAATGAGGTGTGAGGGTCCTGATAGTTATGATAATATATACATATCTAAAAATACGAAAATTAACGCTCCGGTAGATGATAATTAGCTGAATATGTCAGAAATGAATCTGGAATTTTCATGAATTTCGACTTTTCTAATAGTTCGCCGAAATTATCAACAAAGTAGCTGAAAAAAAATGAGCAAAGGTTTCATAATGCTTTACAGTGTACGAGATTTGTGTGCATTTTTTTAAAATAAAGTCCATAATTTAAGGATGAACCATTGTCTATCCGTTTTTCTGCGTAAATTTTTAATAACAGGACATGCTTACCAACAGATATAAATTTAAATACAATAAATTCATATAAAGTTTTGTTTTCGACGTGCATTTTACTGCTGTAAAGTAATATGATCTAGAAATAAGAATAGGTTTACTGAATTTTACCTTTATCATCAGTAAATTTGGCTTATAATATGAAATATACTGCTGGATATAAACGCGTATGGGAAAATTTATTTTTAGCGATTTATCCTCGTTAGCGATTTATCCTGGTACGTGGATTTGTCTTTGTATAAAGAAGCAAAAAGTTCAAGTAGTAAAAGTCTAATAACTTTTTATTGTGTCAGGCATCTATTACCCATATTTACAGCACTTGGTAAGATATTTGGTAAAGCATTCGTATTTACAAATTGTGAGTTAACAAGCTCGAAGAAGCTTCGTTGCACACTGGGCCATAAAAATAGCTACATTACCCAAAACCTTAGGCGTGTATTCTTTGAACCCACCGGAACTGGTAACCCGTTTGGTGAAAAGGTTCTTTTGAAGAATTAATCCGAAGCAGAAAGATTCGTTGATCCGTTACCGAAATTCACCGTCCGCGATTTAAAAAAATCTGATGTGGGCAGCACATGACTTTCCTTATATAATGCAATGAATTTACTACTTTTACAGCAAAAAAAATAGATTATTTTTGTAGTAGATATTTATATTCTTTTCAAGATATTGAATTTTCGTCAATGAGTCGTCACTTTCATTGATTTAGCGTCATTTTTATCCATTTGGCGAATTTCTCGTTAATTTAACAACATTTAAAAAAGGCGCCAAGTTGGCGACATTTCGCCAAATTCGTCGCCAAAATCTCACCAAGCTTTATGGACGAAGAAATAAGTTATTCGTACAGCAGATAAATGACTATTGGCGTTCAAATACTAAATTATTACTCAAAGTATCTTTTTTTATGAATGGAACGAGCTAGATCCACGAGAATGATTTCACCAAATTTATCGCATAGTATTACATATGAAAAGTGAACATGTTTCTCAATACGAAATATTTTTTTCTTATTTTATATGACTTTTTGATAATTTTTTTTAAAAATGTGCAATATCTCGAGAACGGTTCATGTTAGCGTTCTAAAATTTATGTCAATCGTTTTCTAATAAAAAATTACACAAGAAATGTCTATTTGCGTAAGTTTATTAGCGGTTTTGATTTTTTGGCAATTTTTTCAAAATTTCACTCGAAAATTTAAGGGGGTTCTGAACATTCGATTGCGTATAAAAACAATAGGCTTCCAGTGTTTACGGATTGTGATTTTTGTACCAAATTCCGTTCGAATCGGTCCATACGTTCGTCAGTTATCGTCTCCACAGACTCACACACACACACACACACACATACACAAACACACACACACACACATCACTTCAAAAATGTTGAATTCGTGATCAGGGATGCTTGAAACGTGCTCTCCCGTCGAAAAGTCGAATTCGAAATTTCGACTCCGTCACAATACTTTCCTTATACGTTATGTATATAAGGAAAGTAAAAATATCTGACTTTCGCAAAGAAACATTATGATCTATAACGAGATCAAATTTAACATGGTCGTACAGACCGCTAGGCAAAATCACCGGGATCGCATATGTATGGAATTTCGAATCGACGTCGATGCCGAATTCAGATACCGATACAGATTAACTGCTTTAAGATGGATCCAGTATATATACCCGAAGATGGGATCGTTCCGGTACGTAATCGTGACGAGAAACGCCCCCCGGATATGCAAATTACTTGCATACCCGTCGAGAACACGATTCGCTTGGCCGGTGAAACGCCTCGATTTACACCCCTAGAACTCCGGCCACACATTAAATTGCCATAAGCCTTAGGGTTGGTCGTGTGGTCTGGGCCTTCAACATCCCTAGAACGAAACGAGTCGTTCAAAATGAATTTATTAGGGGAACAACGTTCAGGAGAACCGTGAATTGTGATTGTTTACTAACGTTTTCCCAACATATATCAAATATAAATTTAAAAAATCTGATGTGGGCAACACATGACTTTCCTTATATAATGTAATGAATTTACTACTTTTACAGTAAAAAAAATCTGATGTGGGCAACACATGACTTTCCTTATATAATGTAATGAATTTACTACTTTTACAGTAAAAAAATAGGTTTTTCTTATCGTAGATACTAATATTCTTTCCAAGATATTGAATTTTCGACAATGAGTCGTCATTTTCATTGATTTAGCGTCATTTTTATCCATTTGGCGAGATTTTCGTTAATTTGGCAGCATTTCAAAAAGTCGCCAAGTTGGCGACATTCCGCCAAATTCGTCGCCAAAATCTCACCAAGCGTTATGGATGAAGAAATAAGTTACTCTTACAGCAGACAAATGAGTATTGGCGTTCAAATACAAACGTATTGCTCAAAGTATCTTTTTTCATGAATGGAATGAGTTAGATCCACGAGAATGATGTCACTAAATTTATCGTATGGTATTACATATGAAGAGTGAACATATTTCTCAATAGGAAATATTTTTTTTTCATTTTATATGACTTTTTGATAATTTTTTTGAAAAATATGCAATATCTCGAGAACGGTTCATGTTAGCGTTCTAAAATTTATGCTAATCGTTTTCTAATGAAAAATTACATAAGAAATGCCTATTTGCGTAACTTTATTAGCGGTTTTGATTTTTTGACGATTTTTTCAAAATTTCATTCCAAAATTTAGGGAGGTTCTGAACATTCGATTGCGTATAAAAACAATAGGCTTTTAGTGTTTACGAATTGTGATTTTTGTACCAAATTTGGTTCGAATCGGTCCATTCGCTCGTCAGTTATCGTCTCCACAGACTCACTGACACACACACTCACCCGGCCGTCCAATTAGTTGCTCAAGTCCACTGGATGAGTCGGACGGTCTGGGTTTTCAACACACACAGACATCACTCCAAAAATGTTTGATTCGTGATCAGGGATGCTTGAAACGTGCTCTCCCGCCGAAAACTCGAATTCGAATTTTCGACCCCGTCACAATACTTTCCTTATACATTATGTATATAAGGAAAGTAATATATATCAACACCAGCTATCAATAAGCAAGCGTTTCAATGAAGTATTTTATGGATCTATGATTTATGAAGTAAATTTTTCACAAATTTTTGGTAGTCCACCTTGACGGACATACACATAATAATTATTACAAGAATAATTAACTTGTGAGCATAACATTTTTTTGTGTATTACTTGTAATGATTAAGTTCTTGTCATATGTACATGTACGTACTTGTCATAATTCCTGATCGTGCATTACTCGTCCAATCTGTGAAGTTTGACCGGTATATATTGCCTTCTATATAAGTGCTTAGTCCGTTCCCGATGTCAATTCCTTCTAATTAAACAATGCTCTAGGACTCTGTAAAATATTTGTTTGGTCTATTGCAAAAGGTTTTATGGTTTATCTGTTGCCCAATTTCTAATTTTATAAGTACTTCTATATTATTAAAAATAGATAATGGTAAAAATTATGTTTTACGAAACAAAATAATAAATAAAAAACTTGTTTTTTAGCTGACATATGCCGTTTCTGTGTTGTTGTTGTTGAGACACAGACCGTCCGACCTACCAGAAAGGTGTAAGGTAACTGTTTGGACGGCCGGGAAGTGCCACCCAATTCAGACCGGAACCCAGTGGGGGAGGCATCCACAGGGACCGTACCCTCCTTCTCCTACTACCAACATCTCGGAAGGACTTATGGACCCACATGTTTAACGTGATCGTACTCCGCGTGAACACGGCGGCAGTTTTTGGCAGCGGCTGGAATCGAACCGGGGCCTACCGAGTGCAATTACAGCGCGCTAATCACTGATACCGTTTCTGTGTGTAAAACCTGAACTCTAAAACCGTCTATGTAATTCAAACTTGTAGATTTGAAGTGCTCGCTTTACTACCCAAATAGACATTTATCAACGGCTACCAACCTACTTAAGGCGGTCCTTGCGGGTATGGCTTCATCAATATATATCGCTGATAGTCTGGGAGACTTACAGGGCCATAGGAGAGTCATGAAGCACACCAATATTTTGTAAAGAAAGGTCTACGCGTGCACACGTCAGGCCTATTTATAGCAAAGTGACCATAGCTGATAGAATAAAAGGAATTTCAGTGCCTCTAGGAGTGAATGTAAAAAGTTAGGATAAAGAATAAAGCGAGATAGACGAAATATCGATAGCAATAAAGTGAGATAGACGAAAATGCCAATTTCAAAGTTATAGAGTGTTATATAATTTGTAGGAATCGACACAGGGAATGGAAGAAATGCATATATGAAAGATAATGCATACCAGTAATACTTAATCGATTGCTAGATGTATATCCACGCCAAAATACTGTTACACGTTTCCAAACAATTCCCGACCGTCTGCAAATGCCAGTGACGTAATACCCATTTGTGAGATAAAAGGTAGCACGTGCAGAACGGAATTGACGTACTTGTCACGATTCCTCATACTGTACTACTTATCCGATCTCACCTGTGAAGTTGATCTCATCTGTGAAGTCCAGGGAGGCAACCACTATTTATTGGCCGGTTTCCTCCCTGGACGGTTGCTTTCTATATAGAGTGTCCCAAACAATTTTAACCCGCTTTTATTCTTTACCTGTTGGAGATAAGTGGGCAGTGTAAAATGCAAAAATTTTGAAAGTAAGGTAGGAAATAAGACTACGTTAATGAAATAGGTCTCCCATTCTTTTTCAAAAAGTTACACTTTTTAAATTTTTATACTACCCCCTTAGACAAATTGGGTCAATCAGAAATTTTTTATTTTTAATGCAGCAAGATCATAAAAAACAACCGCATATCTGTGTCTTTAAAATTGAGAGAGATATATTTAATTGAAATTGAACATTGTGATTGAGGACCATATATCAAGTTAGAAATGTGAATTTGTAACATATCCCAAAAAACATAAAACTGGATGATAATGCATAGGAGACATTTTTGCGAATTCCGCGTAGGCTCACGATACAATTACGGATTCTTAAGTACTTTTCAATAACTAAGTACTTTTTCAATAATTAAGTACTTTTTGTATCTAAACAATTTCCATCGTCAATTTGTTCATGATCCCTATTTTCACTGATGAAACAGCCTTTCACATGGTACTGAAAAGTGGCATAAGTCAGATTTTTTTCTTTATCATAATTCAATTGATTTTAAAAATATAGATATGTGGGTTTTTTAATGATCTTGTTGCATTAAAAATAAAAAAAATTCTGATTGACCAAATTTGTCTGAGGGGGTCGTATAAAAATTTAAAAAGTGTGACTTTTTGAAAATTAATGGGAGGACTATTTCATTAACGCAGTTTTATTTCCTACTTTACTTTCAACATTTTTGCAGTTTACATCGCCCACTTAGCTTCAACAGGTAAAGGATTAAAGCGCGTTTCAATCTTTTTGGGACACCCTGTATACGCGTTTTGTGTGTTCCTGATGTCGGTTCCTTCTAATTAAACAACGTTCTATAACTTTGTAAATGTTTCTTTTCAGTCTATCTCGCGTTGTTGCCAAGTCTGTTAATCCATTTTATTACATTCGCGCTGCAATCAGTTTTGCTTGATTCGGCATGGACAATTTACTGTAGATATATTTAACGTCTACTCTCACGGGCCTTTCCCAACATAGTTATTGTGGTGCATAAGGACTTTTCCAGGAACCTTGTGCTCGTGGTGGCGCAGTTTGCCTGGTTGGTTCCTTTGCGGGCGGGTCTGTTGTCTGCTGGATGGGGGTTCCGCTTGTCCTCGTCTTCTTTTTTTGCCGGGTCTGGTGGCGTCTGGCCTCGCCTGATGGGGCGTGGGTCTGTTGTCTCCTGAAGTGTCCCGGGTGGTGCGCTCGTTGCTTGATGGGGTTCGGCGGTTTTTCCTATCCGGTGGGGTTGTGTGGACCGTCGTTCCTGTTTTGTGCTGGGGGTCATAAACTTTTCCCGGCCCGAGAATCTTAGATGCTCAGCCTTATTGGCGAGCCCTTGGGTCTGGGCTGCGGAAGGAACCTTGTGTATATTCGGTGCATGAAACTGTTTACTTACCTTCGCACTGCATTTGGAGGTTCAGAGCGTAACCTCGAGGGCACTCACACATATAACCTCCTGGACGGTTGCGACACGTCTGTTGAGCTCCACAGTCGTAAATACGGCGAGCACACTCGTCGACATCTAAAACAATATGGAGTACTGTGATTATGATTGACAAAGATAATTTTTTTAGTATTTAAGTACAATTGGAAATATTAAAATGGATTATGAATATGGAAATCTATATATACTAATTGCCAAGTGTCCGTTCGTCTGTCTGCCTGTCACGCCTCTTTTAGGCACAGAGACTTGTAATTTGGTGCAAGGTTAATCGTTCAATAACCCCCCTAGAAAAATCCAATTTTTCAAAAATGTTCTGTAGAGGGGGTGCTCCACACCAAAACGTTCGAAAAGTGAAATGATAGGAAAGTATATTTTGCGTTGAGATAGAGACTTCAAATTTAGTGTATGATTAAACCTTTCGAAAGGATGAAAGTATGCAATTTTAAATTTTCAATATTTGTTATTCTATGGGGTTCCAAGCGCCGAAATGTTCGAATTGCTGAACAAATGAGAAATGCTTGCTTTAAAACTTGATAGAGGCTTGAAATTTGGTACATGGGCTAATCATTTAATGAAACCACCCAAGACGAATAGAGTTTCTCAGAAATGTTCGATTAAGGGGATGGTCCAAAGAAAAACGTTCGAAATATAAAATGATAAGAAAACATGCTTCGGTATGAGATAGAGATTTCAAATTTTTTGTACGGGTAGATAATTTGGAAGAAAGAAAGTGTCCAATTTCAGTTTTCCAATATCTCCCACTTTAGGGGGTGCCTACAAATGATTACATTTCGAAAAGTAAGAACCTTATCCGAAATCCAATAATCATTGTAGGACTTTCAAAGGGTTACAAATTACTCGCAAACTGTCCATAGCTTTTAGTTTTCACTCCAATTTCAGTCAGATACCCGACCGTAGACTTCATGTCAAAATATCAAATATTTCGACAAACTTACTTAACAGCATATAAACTAAACTGATTACTATATGTCTCTGAAGCGATTTAAGATTCAGGTGAATCTATAAACTTAATTGGGACACAGTACTTGATTGTACGTACTTGAATTTCATGATTTTCATTTTTTCTCTTCAAGCCTCAATTTCCAAGTTCGCTTGTGCACCAATATTTTCCCAAGGAAGAGACACACAGAATTGCAACACTCATAACATAAAAGGCATTTTGTGACATTAAGGCTTTCTGTTTGTTCCATTGGAACATTTTAAACAGTTCGAAATTGTAACCACTGCATAGTTCGAAAACTAAGAACTCTATAGAATCCAATCGAACTCTTCGAATCCAATCATATAACCTTATAGAGCTACTTTTAAGGTTTGAAAGAGGGCTATAAATTACTGTTTATTATTCTAGTACTTTTTGTTTCGAGTACTTTTAGTATAACTTTTAGTACTTTTACTTTTAGTACTTATAATTTTCAATCTTATTCAACTTGAGAAGACGATTTCTCGAAGATGTTTTTGGAAAAAAAAAATCAAAATACTGAAGTATTGAAATTATTTTTGCATATTCATAAATGGTTCGCCATTTCTGACAAAGTGAGTAATAATTGCTTTCATTTTTATCTATTAGGTTCGGAAATTTAAGCGTCCAATGTGTTTATATCTTTCGTAACGCTCCGATTTCAGGAAGAGATACCCCAACCATAGAACTCCCCCCCCCCCTCGAGTTTTTTCTTGTGCAAAACTGTTGAGATTTTGTAACATAACCCTAACATCCCCTCCCTCGACGGGTACATATGCAGTGGTGTAGTCGTAAAATAAATAGTGCAGAGGTGCTTTACAAACTGAATCACAATGACATAAAATATTTGCAATAAATACGTTAAGTTACATAATATGGTGGTGTAATATGATGCTCATTATTATTATTATTATTATTATTATTATTATTATTATTACAACTTAGTATAGCTCGAGTAAGACCGCAAAGATGCACGAAACAAATGAGGCGCCATAGCTTAGTATCATTCATTCTATTTTTACTTTCCTTATATACATAATGTATAAGGAAAGTATTGTGACGGGGTCGAAAATTCGAATTCGAGTTTTCGACGGGAGAGCACGTTTCAAGCATCCCTGATAACGAATCAAACATTTTTGAAGTGATGTCTGTGTGTGTGTGTGTGTGTGTGTGTGTGTGTGTGAAAGTATGTGTGTGTGTGGAGTGTGTGTGTGTGTGTGTGTGTGTGTTTGTGTGTGTGGAGGCGATAACTGACGAACGAATGGACCGATCCGAACCAAATTAGGAACAAAAATCACAATCCGTAAACATTGGAAGCTTATTGTTTTTATACGCAATCGAATGTTCAGAACCCTCCTAAATTTTCGAATGAAATTTTGAAAAAATCGTCAAAAAATCAAAACCACTAATAAAGTTACGCAAATAGACATTTCTTATGTAATTTTTCATTAGAAAACGATTGACATAAATTTTAGAACGCTAACATGAACCGTTTTTGAGATATTGCACATTTTTCAAAAAAATTATCAAAAAGTCATATAAAATAAAAAAAAAATATTTCCTATTGAGAAACATGTTCACTTTTCATATGTAATATCATGCGAATTTGGTGACATCATTCTCGTGGATCTAGCTCGCTCCTTTCATGAAAAAAGATACTTTGAGTAATACTTTTGTATTTGAACGCCAATAGTCATTTATCTGCTGAAAGAATAACTTATTTCTTCATCCATAACGCTTGGCAAGATTTTGGCGACGAATTGGGCGGAATGTCGCCAACTTGGCGACTTTTTGAAATGTTGCCGAATTAACGAAAATTTCGCCAAATGGATAAAAATGACGCTAAATCAATGAAAATGACGACTAATTGTGGAAAATTTAATATCTTGGAAAGAATATTAGTATCTACTATAAGAAAAACCTATTTTTTTTTTTTACTGTAAAAGTAGTAAATTAATTACATTTTATAAGGAAAGTCATGTGTTGTTCACATCAGATTTTTTCTTTATTATTTTGTGCTCTGTGTTGGGAAGTGAAAGGCAGTGCGGTAGCATTATTTCGTCTCAAGTGTCTGCTAATAAAATAATTAATTTCTTGCTATACAACAAAGAAGCCCTTGTTCTACCGTAGGTTTTGTTTTTATAGACATAGCAAATTAATGTTACGTAAAGCAAATTTAAAAACTAAATATTTACTGTCATTTTGTGAGGTAGAGGGCGCTCTGGTTATATAAAAAAGAACCGGGACAGAGCCTTAGCCCGATTATACCACTGTATGTATACCCTAGGTTGGAACATGCTTTACAAAGACATCCTCTAGGACATCTGGATGCGCATGTTGTACAGTGTTGGAAAATATTAAAAGCAACTCACCTACGCATTGATTCCCAAATTCATTCAGTTCGTATCCGGCAGGACAATTAATGAGATTCTGGCATCTGTAAGAACCAACAATGTTGATGCACCTCTGGTTGTTGCGGCATGCATTGTCTCTCGCGCATTCATTTATATCTGAAGTGGAAGAAAAGAGAAAACTTTAAAATAGATATGTAAAATCAGATCGAGAACGAAACAATCAGTACAGATGCATCGATACAGCTGTATTGATATTTTCATCACTCACCTATGCAGTTGCCAGCGTCATCAGGTTCCATGCCCTTGCTGCAAACTACAACTTTGCAAGTGCCGTCTGATAGTAGTTTCTGCCCCGGTGGACACTGCACCCTATCACAGCGGAAAGAACCTTGGATGTTGCGACAGGAGAATCCCGTTCCGCAGTTGTGAGTTCCCAAGATACATTCGTCGTCATCTGAAAAGACATGTTAAAACGGATATTGATTAAAGCTATTAAAGTGACAGATTAATTTCCACTGGTGGGTTTACGCCTGTGTTCTGTCAGGGATTATGAAAGTGACAGAAGTGATCTTTTTAACACTTTCCAATATAGTTGAAAAGTGTTAACGACTTTGGTCATTCTGTCTGTCGGTCTGTCTATCTGTCTGTCCGTTCTCACAATAACTGCCGTAAAAATGATTTTAGCAAAATGTAATTTTCGTATGCTGTTCAGACGATCTATAAGAACGTATGGGAATGTAAATGAATAATATCACCCAATTAGTTTTGGACTGAACCCGGGTTGAAAAAGTGTTAAACCCTGTGGGACCTAATTCTTCAAACATTTTTTAAAATTCGCAAATTACTTTGAAAATTTTAGGAAATATTCAAATTATCCGATAAAATATATAAGGAAAATTTGAGCAAAATATGTTTGGTATTTTTTAAATAAAAATTAAAATAATAATTACACCCAAAATATATGGCGATCACGTGACCCATTTCAAAATAAAATATGGCATCCATCTTTTTTCCCAGTGCCAAAATCGTGATTTTTAAATTTCTTTTAAATTTATATTTAGTGTTGCAGCAGTCTAAAAACCGCTTTATTTTTGCGTATTTTCTATGCACCTACATTTTGCGCCAAATCAATTACAATAGTTTTGAGTTTAAATGATCATCAAACTTTAATTATTTCTACAGCGAAGCCTGAATTTAACGTATGCAGAATGTAAACAAATCACGTTGTAAGATGAGTTGTATATGAATTGCTGAATTATTTTAACGCAAAATTATTTAGCTCTGGAGTCTGGAATATAGGCGATTTGAATAAAATATTCATTGATTTTAAGTAGAGAAGCAGACGATTTTACAGCATTGTCTTTTTCTGTGAAGTTTTAATCATAGAGTTAAAAAGTACTTTTAATTCCATGGTTTTAAGTTTTTAAGTGAAATAAATTATTGTAGTACTGTGATAATTTAAAAAAATATCACGGCTGAATGTATCGCATTTTAGAGATGTTTAAATAAAATTGCATTACAGCTGAAAAGTGTTTCATAATCAATGCAGATTAATCAAAAAGATTAATCATGCATAAAGCATGATTGATCTTTCTTGTTAGATCATATAACAAGGGACAGAAATGAAATGAGTAGAAATCTATTTTGATTATTTTTCTGGAAAATTTATGGACAGTAGCATTCCGAGGGTTTCTGAGCCCAAGGCGATTATAAGGTCTCACCTGAACAATAAATGTGGGAAAAGGTCACTTATCCGAAAATTCGTAATGAGGAAAATCGATTATCAGACACTGTATATCTGTTCTTTTACAATAAAAAATAAACCAGATTCATTTCGTCAATTTTTACTTTCCTTATATACATAATGTATAAGGAAAGTATTGTGACGGGGTCGAAAATTCGAATTCAAGTTTTCGACGGGAGAGCACGTTTCAAGCATCCCTGATCACGAATCAAACATTTTTGAAGTGATGTCTGTGTGTGTGTGTGTGTGTGTCTGTGTGTCAGTGGGTCTGTGGAGACGATAACCGACGAACGAATGGACCGATTCGAACGAAATTTAGTACAAAAATCACAATCCATAAACACTGGAAGCCTATTGTTTTTATACGCAATCGAATGTTCAGAACCCCCTAAATTTTCAAATGAAATTTTGAAAAAATCGTCAAAAAATCAAAACCACTAATAAAGTTACGCAAATAGACATTTCTTATGTAATTTTTCATTAGAAAACGATTGGCATAAATTTTAGAACGCTAACATGAACCGTTCACGAGATATTGTACATTTTTCAAAAAAAATATCAAAAAGTTATATAAAATAAAATAAAAATTTTCCTATTGAGAAACATGTTCACTTTTCATATGTAATACCATGCGATAAATTGAGTGACATCATTCTCGTGGATCTAGCTCGTTCCATTCATGAGAAAAGATACTTTGAATAATACTTTTGTATTTGAACGCCAATAGTCATTTATTTATATGCTGTAAGAATAACTTATTTCTTAGTGCATAACGCTTGGCGAGATTTTGGCGACGAATTTGGCACAATGTCGCCAACTTGGCGACTTTTTTAAAATGTTGCCAAATTAACGAAAATCTCGCCAAATGGATAAAAATGACGCTAAATCAATGAAAATGACGATTAATTGTCGAAAATTCAATGTCTTGGAAAGAATATTAGTATCAACTATAAGAAAAACCTATTTTTTTACTGTAAAAGTAGCAAATTCATTACATTATATAAGGAAAGTCATGTGTTGCCCACATCAGATTTTTTTATTTTAGGCTCTAGCACAGAACTTTTCGGAAAAAAGTGACGAAGTAGAAGGTAATGAATTGCTTGAGGTTGCCGGAGGAAATGACAAGAAAAATATCATTATAGAAATTGTTGTACTTGGGCACAACTTCAATTAATTATACAGTACCAGTAAAAAGTCTCAATTGCATAAATTTAAGGGATGTAACTTATTTTATACTCTTGAATGTCACCGCCGCGGTACGACATAGGCAAGTGAAAGCGGAAGTGCCGTATTTGGCGTGACCTCTCATAATATGATTATGTGATTATCCATTATCGCTCATATATGATTTATGTTTGACTTAATTTTTACTTTCCTTATATACATAATGTATAAGGAAAGTATTGTGACGGGGTCGAAAATTCGAATTCGAGTTTTCGACGGAAGAGCACGTTTCAAGCATCCCTGATCACGAATCAACCATTTTTGAAGTGATGTCTGTGTGTGTGTGTGAAAGTATGTGTGTGTGTGGTGTGTGTGTGTGTGTGTGTGTGTGTGTGTGTGTGTGTGTGTGTGTGTGTGTGTGTGTGTGTGTGTGGAGGCGATAACTGACGAACGAATGGACCGATTTGAACCAAATTAGGAACAAAAATCACAATCCGTAAACACTGGAGGCTTACTGTTTTTATACGCAATCGAATGTTCAGAACCCTCCTAAATTTTCGAATGAAATTTTGAAAAAATCGTCAAAAAATCAAAACCACTAATAAAGTTACGCAAATAGACATCCCTGATCACGAATCAAACATTTTTAAAGTGATGTCTGTGTGCGTGCGTGTGTGTGTGTGTGTGTGTGTGTGTGTCAGTGGGTCTCTGGAGACGATAACTGCCGAACGAATGGACCGATTCGAACGAAATTCGGTACAAAAATCACAATCCGTAAACACTGGAAGCCTATTGTTTTTAAATTTAATCGAATGTTCAGAACCCCCTAAATTTTCGAGTAAAATTTTGAAAAAATCTTTAAAAAATCAAAACCGCTAATAAAGTTACGCAAATAGACATCTCTTATGTAATTAATCATTAGAAAACGATTAACATAAAATTTAGAACGCTAATATGAACCGTTCTCGAGATATTTCACATTTTCCAAAGAAATTATCGAAAAGTCATATAAAATAAAAAAAAATATAATTCCTATGGAGAAACATGTTCACTTTTCATATGTAATACCATGCGATAAATTGGGTGACATCATTCTCGTGGATCTAGCTCGTTCCATTCATGAGAAAAGATACTTCGAGTAATACTTTTGTATTTGAACGCCAATAGTCATTTATCTGTTATAAGAATAACTTATTTCTCCGTCAGTAAAGCTTGGCGAGATTTTGGCGACGAATTTGGCGGAATGTCGCCAACATGCCGACTTTTTGAAATGTTATCAAATTAACGAAAATCTCGCCAAATGGATTAAAATGACGCTCAATCAATGAAAATGACGGCTAATTGTCGAAAATTCAATATCTTGGAAAGAATATAAGTATCTACTATAAGGAAAACCTATTTTTTTTACTGTAAAAGTAGTAAATTCATTGTATTATATAAGGAAAGTCATGTGTTGCCCACATCAGATTTTTATGTCTGTAATGTCACTTTATTGAGAATTCATTCATAATTTCTGGTTTAGATAATAAGTTGGAAATTAGGCAAGAAATAAATTATCAAAAAATACTGTGCAATTGCTATTTTTGAAATTTATTGATATTTGCTGTAAAATGGATATTTTTATTTTGAAGATAATTTGCCCGTTTTATAAAGAATACAAAACTTTTACATAAATATGCCCATTATGCAATGAAAACCTTCTTAGCTTGGTGTCTACATTTCATATAAAGCACTTAGAGATATGATAAACGTTAAATAGTACATTAAAAAATATCCTATATTTCGGTAAAATGTTTCTTTATACGATGAGCTTAAATAATCGATCTAAAATTCCTGAAATCCGAAGAGGAACAAATATGTTGTAAACCAAAAAAAGCGGGAAAATTCGGATGCAAGGAATTTGTTTTCTTCTCTTGGGTTTCGCCTCAAGGGTTGCAAAAAGAAAAGTAAAAAAGCTCTGAGGAGTTTGAATTCGTTGAAAGTTTTATAGTCAGTAAAATAAAAAAAAAAACATTAAAATTAAAACCGTAAAGCAATTAATTTTAGAATAGATATTCAGTATTTTCACACTTTATTAAATTTTTTATTCGTCATTCATTCACTTTGCCACACATTTGTGACGTTTCAAGAACTATATTTTTACGACGGATGGATCAACCTTGCAATATGAACGCATATAATCAAGTTGTCCCTGAGTACACCAAGGAATCAAAAATCGCTTGAGGGAGTTAAATAATCCCTGCAAGGTGGAAATTCAGAAAATAAACACTCAATTTTAGCGAGTGCTGGATTGAGAATTTTCAGCCTCTTTGCTTATGGTATAAAAGTTTCAACACTTGAATTAAAAACATTGCAAGTCGCGTAAACTTACTGCCCCGACCGGGAATCGAACCACGGATCTTCGAATTCGCCAGCCGACGAGCTACCTTTGAACTCTTGGGACGGATATGCAAGCTCTTATCGTCGAAGTGGACTCTGCACTCTCCACCGTCTAATGTGAGATTGGCGTGCAACTGACAATCTGACTAACCACCTCCTGCTATCTTTACCCCAGGTTGGTCTTCTGCTGCTAATTTTATATTCCAGGTTAGCTTCTTGAGTGACCATTAATCTCCCGATATGAAATCGGTGCTCAATATACCAGACTTCACTGAATCCGTGATAGTCGTACTAGGGTCACATTCAGACTTCTGACATCGCTCCAGTAACCTACAGGGCTGATTTGTTCTCGGCCGCGATTGTAAAAAAAGCTTGCTGACACAATCAGAAATCGAACCATTGATCTACGTACGAGTTAGCCGACGCTCTATCGTTAAGCTACTTGGGACCGAATTGCAAGCTCTTATTGTCGAAGTTGACGTTGCAACGTTCCATTTAAAAACAAAACCTCTTGGATATTCAGACTACTTTGTACCATTGGATAACTGGATCATTCTTTTTCTAGATAGTCTATCTGATGCTAAAATGCTTACAGTTACAGATCCGGAAGCTGGAAGAAATATTACTGATTAGATAAAGGATTTGTAGTAGAGCTGCAGCATCACTCACTGCTACGAAAGACATCCCAGATTATTCCCTCGGCCTTGAAGAATTCTTTTGGGCCTGATGGTATAGTGCGGGACCAGCAATATAAAGCTTCAGAGTTAGAACCTATCTCCCACCACCATAGGGGATCTGCGTTCCCCCACCCACAAATTTTTAGGCTGAATTCTCTTTAGCTCTCTGGAGTCTCTGAAAACACAAAATACAGGGTCTTTCAAAAGTCCGTATAAACTTTAAAAATTTATTAAAAATCGAAAAATCATCGCAGTGAAGTACGGTTTGTACCATAAGTATTGTTAGGACGGGGGTTTTTTTTTATGTGAAAAAAATTTGTAGTTCAAAAAATCACCTACCTATAGGTGGCGCTGAACGAATTGGAAAGACAAAGAAAATAACTTACTGTACGTGTCAAATCGTGTGAAAAGCCTTTCTGAACAGGTGATAGGACCTTTTCCTTTCTTTAGATTTTTCCTAAATCGGAATTTTCGCAAAGCATCTGATGCTGATTCTCAGCTCACGTAATACAATTTCACTAATAAAGCTTTCTCGATTAAAGTTAACAGTCTCGCAAAAACTTCTTTTTTGCACCGTTTACTAATGAATCAAATGAAGAATCTACAGAAGACAGAACACTACAGTTCTTTTATAACAGCCTCATTTGCATACTTTTGGAAGATGTATTCGGGTAAGCGCCACCTATAGGTGATTTTTAAACTACAAAATTTTTTCACGTCAAAAACCCCCCCCCCCCGTCCTGACAATACTTACGGTACAAACCGTACCTCAATACGATGAGTTTCGATTTTTAATGAATTTTTAAAGTTTATACTTACTTTTGAAAGACCCTGTACTAAAACCAAAGAAACTCAAAATATCAGAAATTTCTACAGAGAATGAATTATCGTCACGATACCATATTGAGAGCATACTATAATTCTTAGAGTATCATAATCTCAGCAATACGTTTAACTACAATTTGATAAAAAAATGCCTGCAACCAAAGCGTAAGCGTTTTATGCGTAGAGACAAATGAAAACTCATGCACGAACAACTAAAGATACAGTACAGAATTACATAAAATGCAAGAAAATGTTGGATTAGCTGCGATGTATTAAATTTAATGAGTCTGAAAAAATAGTTATTAGGCCTAATAAAAATTTTGAGGCCCTCTGAAAACATATGACTGGGTTGTTTTGTGTTGTTTGGTCCTCGAGACTATCTTGATGGAAATATTTAGAAAAATGCGTTGATTTTCTCTTGAGTTGATGATGTAAATGTTGAAGTAAATGTTGTGGAATTACTATGAAGTAAAATAAATGATAGGTGAAATAGAAGTAAATGCTGAAGTAAATGTTAATAAATATGAAGTAAATGTTGATTAATTACTGGGTAAAATAATGGCAATAAGTAGAAATGGATGCAAATAGGTTGACAAAAATGTGGATTAATTATCGAAAAGAAAATTATGGAAATGGATAGAAATACTTATTGATTGATTATTGAGGAAATTTATTGAAATAAGTAGAAATAGATACTAAATGGCCAGTGGTAAAAAGTGTAGAAACGAGTGGAAATAGATATTGATTGTTAATCAAGAAGATGGAAAGAGATACTGTTGAATAATTATGCTGTTAAAAATTTCTAAATGTCTCTAACTGTCTAACTGTATTTTAAACTTTTGTAAAATTGATACGAACTTTCAAAATGCAGGCAAAAATTGTGCATACGTACGTATGTGCAAAAATAAGCATTACGTGATTTATCTCCATCTGTGTAATATAAAAAACATACATTGACCAATTAGTAGATAAAATACAAGTTATAATGCATAGAAATTAATTTAAGAAAAGTTCTACAAATGTGTAAACAGCTTAAGGGGGTAACTGGGATAGTTTTAATTGTTTCATAGTATGTTTAGACTAAGAAACTTTCAGCATTCATAGATAATACGGCAAAGAAAATGAATACTCTCAAAATTTTTGAATGTTTTGGATAGGAAATGCATAAATACATATACACAAAATTTATAAAATAAATTGTAATTATTTCGTTTCCTTGAGACATGAAAGATAGCTTAAATTCTGATCTTTCTCGTAGCAACAAGCTGTACTCAGTCGTCAAAAATCTTTCAAAATTCAGTAAAGTGAAAATAATAAAATGGGTAAAAATAGATGATTGCCGTTTGATAAAATAATGAAAGTCACAGTAGGAATTATGAGAATTGTTTATTGGAAAATAATATAATAATATAGTAAGTGGAAATAAGTAGAACATAAATAAGTATAAACATAAGTATAAAGATGTTGATTGTTTATTTTTTGAAAGTAATAAAATCGAGAAGAAAAATAGAGTGATTAAATTGCATTTAGGGTAAATGATTTAAGATGAATAAAAGTATAATTATGTATCGGGAAAAACTATGTAAATAATTAGAAAAAATCATGAATGCGGAGAAATATGTACGGATGAACGTTAATTGTTTCTTGGGAAAAATAATGAAAACTATTAAAAATTTATTTATTCCTAGAAATCATGAAAATAAATAGAAATTTATTAGATGTTGTATTGAATGACGTTGGACCTCAGTAGATATTGATTGTATATTTGGTAAAATTAATAAAATGAGAAACTGAATAATAAAACATATGGCTTACCTTCACACTGCCCGTTGGCAGAGTTTAAAGTGTAGCCTGTGCCGCAGCTAGTGATTCGAAAGCAGGTATAAGAGCCAATGGTATTGTCACAACGCTGGCTATCTGCACAGGAGTATAAACCCAGTTGGCATTCATTTATATCTGAAACATCAATATCCATTTTATTTACATTGTGAAAATTGGATTATCTTCAGTATCCACAGAAGAAAACGTAAATAACAACATACAAACTAATCATATGAAACGTTAATTGTTTAATAAGAATAGATATCAAAATTTAAGAAACGAAAGCAATATGAGTGATTGTACCATAACAAAAGATTGTATTCAAAGGTAATGTAAAGAGAGAAATTACAGTATATTCTAATGCATGTGACAGTACATCTGTTCGCTACAGTATATAACAGTGAATATAAAAGTATCTGTGTAAGTTATATACGTAAATTACTAGTGCGCATTTTAGCATTAGCACACGTTACACTATACCAGTATGCATTATAATAGCCGACCACGTACATATTGCCTTTGTGGATTGCGACAGAGTTCGTTACTGTATATTATAGGGCATGTTATATGCAGCATTAGAGTGAGCATTACAGTACCGGTGCACGTTATAGTGTCAATGCATATTATACGAGGGGTGTTCGATAAATATCCGAATTTTTATTACTATCGATATAAAACCGTTTGTATGATTATATGTATGCGTGAAACTATTACTGTAACTTTCATTGAAGAGCAGTGACAGCTGACCTGTTTAACATTAACGTTAGTTGGCGCTTTCGGTAAAAAACGTTAAGTGCTACTTTAAGCGCGGTGTATCTGGACTAAATGACCAACATTTTAAAACAATCAAATATTTCTTCAGCATGATAACGCTCCCCCGCATACTGCTAAGCCAGTACAAGAAGCAATCGCGAAACATAAGTGGACTGTTTTTCCACACCCTGCTTACACAATTTGTTCCGATACACAATTGGCCACACAATTTCCGGCCACACAATTCCACACAATCTTCCGGCCACACAATTTGTTACCATAAACCCCTGGGTTGGTCGTGTGGTCTGGGTCTTCTACACCCTGCTTACAGTTCGGAGTTGGAAACTCCCACCATTTAGACCCATTGGAGGATAGTCTTCGTGGCTAGCACTATGAGAGCACAGGTGATCTGCATGTGGCTGTTTTTTAATTTATATTCAACACTCTTGCTGATTTCTTCACTACCGGAATGAATCGACTTGTTGAAAGATGGAGGAAAATGCATTGTGGTAAAAAATATTTCGTGGAAAAGGAACTTTGACTGCCCGTATATATATATATATATATAGCACTGTATTATATATAAGTATCATCTTTATGAGTTCTGTATTTTTTTATTTCCCGCAAATGTAATTGATAGGAATAAAAATCCGGATACTTATCGAGTATTACCCTTTGTAGTATTGCATTATACATTAGTACATTACAGTACCGGTGTCCGTTATAATATTAGAATGCCGATTGCAGTACCGATGCCCGCTATAATATTAGAATGCAGATTGCAGTACCGATGCCCGCTATAATATTAGAATGCCGATTGCAGTACCGATGCCCGCTATAATATTAGAATGCAGATTGCAGTACCGGTGCCCGTTATAATATTAGAATGCCGATTGCAGTACCGATGCCCGCTATAATATTAGAATGCCGATTGCAGTACCGATGCCCGCTATAATATTAGAATGCAGATTGCAGTACCGATGCCCGCTATAATATTAGAATGCCGATTGCAGTACCGATGCCCGCTATAATATTAGAATGCAGATTGCAGTACCGGTGCACATTATAGTTCGTACCAATAACGTCCACCAAACTTCTCCTTGGACATTATTAGAGGTTATAGAGAATTTCGAGTAAGACAAAAGTAAGATGTCGTCGCTTTTCACCATTGTGCTAACGAAGGAGGTAACTATCACTAACCATCGGCAAGATCCATCCTATAAATTGAGAGTAAAGGCTCGATTTTTAATGAAAAATTATAAGACATTTTTTGACGGAGAACAGAACTATCTGTGCTTCCTTGCAATCATTGCATAAATCTTTCTTTTCTTCAGTTAGGAAATAGCCTTTCTTTATAGACTATCCAATTAAAGAAAATATCTGCGAAACATCGTAAACGGTCTGTATGAATAAAGATGACACTTAAAAGTTAATATTAATAAAAATAGCTATAAGCATTGGATTTTACTGTACCTTTGCACTGTCTTGTTATACCATCGAGGGTAAATCCCTGAGGACAATTGCATCTGTAGCTTCCAACTGTATTCTCACATATCTGGTTATCTAAACACGGTTGCAAAATGTCGCATTCATTTAGATCTGGAAAAGAACTGGGATTAGTATGAGCTAAAATGTATATGAACTTGTTTCATTTTACTGTAAAGTAAATAAAGTTGGTTGAGAAAATGTTGTGTGTGTGTGTGTGTGTGGGGGGGGGGGTAATCTTATATAATACAGGAAGATGTGTTGTTGTTATTGTTGTTGTTGCTAATTCCACTTGGCCTAGTCATAAGCTAGACCAAGTGCATGAGCCCATGAATCCCAAGAAAATCGAATAAGATAATCCAGAGATAAGATTATCTCTGAATCGTCCCAGACAGTCAAGGAGATGAAGGACGATGTTTGTGTGTCTTTACCTGTGTGTCGTATATAGTGGGAAATCTAAGTGTCAGGTCGCGACTAAATTCGATACAGAGATACCGCGTAAACCGATGGACGATGTTCAGGACGATGCTTCTTGGCGAGATTTTTTAGAAATTCGAATTAGTTATTTAGTTCGATTAAGTTTATTTTATGTTTCAGAGTGATTTTGACCGATTTTCACACAAACCGGTTCCTTAGTGATCGGAAATATTATCAGAGTTTCCATCTTGACACCACCGAGAACATCAAAGAACGATATCTTTTCAACGGTATTTGAACCGAATTCTTAGGACAATTCCTTCATATTTATTTTTTTGAAATACATCGAAATTTGCATTTCTTAAATTATCTGATACTTATTTGATCGCATCCGAAAAAGGCTAGATTAGCGCAATTCTGTAGCTTGGCAAAAAGTTCGAATTCTAGTAATTCTTTTATTAATTGCCACATTATTTTATTTTTTGCAAATTTTTAAGCAAACGCATAAAAATTGAGATTTTTGATTCTCGTTTGCGAAGGGGTTCATTCTCTAGCCTGTGAAATTTTTTTCTGTACATGTCTTGCCTGCCTTGGAATTTATGCTGAGCCACGCTTTCCGTCCTGTATAAATGATAGTTTTTTCTTTCCCTTTCCACGTTTACGGAAAGCATGCGTAGAGATTTGGTTTGAAATCAGGAAATAATTTGGTGGTTTGAAGAGTCGATTCTGTAAATGTATTATTTAAGTAGTGGGTTTTTATTTAAGACCAGGTCAACGTCGGGTAATTCTTTGTAGTACAATTTATAAACGAGTGTTTATAAATTATATATTATTAGTTATGTCCGAACTGTATTTCAGGTTTTATTTAAAAAAAACTGGTTTCACTTACAGAAGCTTTCTTTCTAAGCTTTACCGACTTTCAATTTGTTCATTACATTATAAATTACAAATATTTTCTAAGCAAAAGTGTTATAACCAGGGTTGCCTTGATCCTTGGCGGAGCCCCTAGATAAAATAAAATTCCAGAAATCCCTCTATACAACTTTTCTAGTAAAAGAAAGAAAAGGGACGTATATTGAGTACTGAAGATGGGCCCCCAGAGTTTTCAGTCCCCCCCCCCATCTTCTTACTTTGCCTAGTCAAAAACAGTTTGCCCATAGCAATGTCTAATTTTTTGTTTCTGAAATGAAATGAATTGCATGCCATTTAATTTTAGATTTTTTATTCCAAACAGATTAAAATTGAAATTGAAGACGGCCCCCCAGTGAAAGCGAAAATGTTGCAGTTTCGAATCTCAATAACTATTGAAAGGAAAGAGCTGGAATTGTGTACACTTAAATTAAAAAAAAATTTAATCAATTGCAGATAGAAATTGTTCTTTATTACTCCATACATCGATCCTTCCCAAGGAATTTGTCCCGACTTCCATTTCTCTCTACGGGCCTGAGTATAAGGAAATTACTAACTCATTTAACATTAGGAACGCCAAATTTCAACCACTCATTACATACACACATTAACCGCATCATCGGTTTACGCAAAGTAAATGAATTTCATATGAATTTGGGCTATTTTGATCTAGAGGATCTGTATTCCAAAAAGGGTGTTGTTTTATGAAAAAAATTGAATTGAGTTTGTGCCAATTTTAGTATGAAGATGACCCTTCACGTAAACAAGATGTATATGTATTCATAGTAGACATAATTCTAAATCTAATACATTTGTTTGTATAAACAGAGGAGCGTGAATAGTATGAAGATGACTTTTCAGGTAAACAAGATGCATATGTATTTATAGTAGACATAATTCCAAATCTAATACATTTGGTTTGTCTGTAGTATAAACAGAGGAGCGTGAATAGTATGAAGATGGACCTTCTAGTAAACAAGATGTATATGTATTCATATATTCATAGTAGACATAATTACAAATCTAATACATTTGATTTGTCTGTATAAATATATGAGCGTGAATAGCAAGTGGTGATCGGTTTCTTTTTTAACCGACTCTACATATGAAATGAAATATTTGCTTTATCGGTATATTACCTGTGCATTCGTCTCGGTTTGCATCATAAACGAATCCAGTGCCACACCTAACTGGGCGAATGTTCTTTGTCTGGCATTGGTAACTTCCAGGAGTATTTACGCAATTCTGAGCTCTACGGTCACAGTCGTCGAATCCTTCAAGGCATTCATTTATATCTGAACAAGTAAAAAAAACATTTATAAGTGGCTATATAGTGCAACGTGAACAATCTCAATCAAATCACCCTAAAAGATGACGGTAGTAAGTATATTTCAGTGATGCATAGTCATCATCAAAAATGAATAGAACACCTGATTTGTTTATAACATTCAAAACATACCATCACATTTATTTCCACTCCATCTGTATCCGTGTGGGCATGTTGCTTTGGTGACACAACGGTAGCTGCCAACGGCATTTACACAGTTTTGTGTATTCGGGTTGCAGGAGTGTGCCCCTTCCAAGCATTCATCAACATCTGTGAGAGATTTGAAGTTATTTATTAAAAGTTACATATTGCTTTTACATAAATAGTGAATGGTATTTTTATGAGAATGATCTTAATAAAATTATAGCTACTTCAAACGTTTAGAAGAGGTACTTCCGGGACAAATTTATCAGAAATATTCTTCGAAATATGTGGAAGCGATTTTATAAAATAAATAGTGTAGAAAAGCACCACTAGCGGAAATTGGGTTCTGAAGGTGGTAAAACATAAAAATTTTAAAATCATATTTTCTCGCGAGAAAAAACACAAAACAAACAAACAAACAAACAAAAAAACCACACACAAACAAAAAAAAAACACCTCCTGAATATTTTGAAGAATATGTCTACTAAGTTTGGTGTGTTTCAGCTGTAGGTGTGGTTCCTTGAAATAAACCCCTACAAAATGGCGCCGAAAGGAACTCACTTCATTTCACTTCTTTGAGAAATTTTGTAGCGTTATAAAAGCCATTTTGCAATTGTGTGTAATGATTTTATTTATTTATTGGACAGCAGATTAATTTATTGTGGAGTTTTTTTTTATATATTTTTTTAACGCTTATTTAAAATCATAGATAATGCATCAGTATTATGTTTAAAGGCGATTTTGGGACTTTATACACATAGGGACAAAATCACAAGCAAGAAAAGTGAAAAATACAATAAAATGGAAACACAGTACAAGAAAAGCGAAAAAAGATTTTGATATGTTCATTTATTTCTGCGAAGAAAATATCTGCAAAACATGCAATATAATTAATTATTTTATCATTAGAAAATTCATAACAAATAAGTGGTAATTATAAAAATGCTTATAAATAAAACAAAAACATGCATTTAAAGTCATGTGTGAGTAACTTCAGACAAAATATGTCCCTAATATATCAATTTCTAGTCACAGAACCTGCAGAAATGGAATGCATGGGAATAGGTGTATAAAAATCTCGGCATGCAAATATCGTTTTAAAAGCTATACGAGTGATGAAACTGTCAGCGCCAATTATGTTATAGGGCTCATGCAACGTGCAAGAGAACGACGCACTTTGCAGCATTTACAACGACCGATGCTCTCACACACGGGCAATTTGAACTGGATTTTCTGCTTTGATACAGCAAGTTGTGTACAAAAATGCCTTTGAGATGTACTCGATGGCGCTACAAACAATTGTCAACTTTAGAGAAAGGTTGCATCATATGCCTGAGGGAAGTTAGTTGGTCCAACAGACATGTCAGTCGCAATTTTGGTGGAAGAATATGGTAGTTGCTCGGTGTTGGTGGAAGAATGTGGTAGTTGCTCGGTGTTGGCAACAGTATTTCAGAGAAGGCACATCTAACCGTCGCAGAGGCTCAGGGCAGACAACTGCTAGAGAAGATCGTGCAGTCATGAATGCTTGAATGTTTTGGTGTTTTTACGGGTTTATATCTGCATATGTAAAAGTGTTTCGATACAGAACCTAAATGAACACAAAATATAATTGAATAAATGAATGTTATAATTGCTATTAGTTGATACTTTCTTTTTTACCTCTGCAAGTATTCGATGACGTGTTTAACCTGTGTCCCGGGGGACACGGTAAATACGTGGTGATGTGCTGACATCTGTAAGCACCAGGAACATTCACACACTGTTCTTTATCTTGAAGACATTTATGCCTGCCTTCCGTACATTCATTTACATCTAGAAAGACATGTTAAAGAGAAATAAATCATAACATTCATAAATGAAAATTCTCACGAAAGTTCCGGAAAGGATAATTTTTCTCCAACCACTTGTATCATTTTCCCCCATGTTATAATATAATAATCTTGAGAAATGAGAAATTTGTCAAACAGAGGCAGCGGCGCCAGCTACTTTTTTAATATATAGAGAGAAAGCCAAAGTAAGTTTAAAGATATTAGTGTCCCAGACGATCGAACCACTGATATTTGAACTGGCCAGTCAATGTTCTAACCATTGAGCTACCGGGACTAGTGATGACTTCTTCTTCTTTGACCCAGAGCGTCCGACTTACTCGAAGGTGTAAGGCATCATCTGTCTGGACGGCTGGGAAGTGCCACCCAATTTAGACCGGAACCCGGTGGGGGCTAGTGCTGGCTTGGACTTCTAAGGGTCCCCGCAAGAAACAGGCCTCCGACAAGCGAAACAGTCTTCAACAAGCATAATTGAGGGCCGGGGCCCCGAGATGTCGGGGGCTCGCGTCCCGCCCAAGTCAAGCCGATACTGGCATGGATACAGAGCACATGAATGTTTGCGTTTTGTAAAATCGCTAAAATAATTAGAAGTATTTCTAATAATTTTGTAAAACGAATACATTACTTCTCGATCCATATTAACCATGCGTTCTACGGGTTTATAAAAAGAGACACACTCTAGGCTACAAAACTTTTTATTCCGGACAAATAATACCGTTTTCAATTTCAGTTTAAGTAAAAAAAAAAGAACACTTGAACAACAAAATAGCAATTGAAGCATATAAACACTCTTAGAATTTGAAGAAAAAAAATATATATACCATTTCTTGACAGAATGATATAAAATAAAAGTAGCTGTGCAAATTTTACGCAGCTTATGGAATGGGTGATTAAAAATACTTCAAACTGTTTTACCGATGTTGTTTAGAAATTCATAGACGTTCCTATTTTCACAATCTATATTTGACAAGAAACATTGGAGGAAAAATACAAAAAATTAACCATCTAGAGGTTAGGGTTATTTCCCGTAGGTTTACATGAATAAAATGAAACAAACGACTGAAAGGAAAATATGCACTCAATTAAATTTCGGATAAAAAGATCTCCGAGTGTGCGCGTTAGGTATATCAATAGTAAAGTGACTATCCCCGATCGAAGAAAGAGAATCGCAGCGCCCTTAGCGGAAAAATGAAGAAATCAGGAACACAAATTCGGCAACAGAGCTACAGTCGTAAAATGTTAGTGGTAGAATATTGTCTAATTTGTGTGAATCGACATTACAGAAGTAATTCATTTAAAACGATGTGGTTGTAAACAATTTGCTGTCATAGTCAGGAATGATACCATAAACAACACTTATATGCACAGGAATCTAGTGTAGAAACTGTTAAAAATACCCTCCGTTAGTTGTTACACACATTTGAATTTGAGAACGTATATTATCGTATACTTCCAGAAGCACAGCGGGTATCACCGTATTACAGATCTACGTAGGTGGTTCAAAAAGTAAGGTAACAAGAGCTCTCACGGGTGCACAAATTCGGCGTGCGAATTAAATTCCATGTCTAGATAAGGTGTCACATTGTCGCACGACAAGGCTCGATCGCATACGGCCTAGGTTACGCGTGATTTGGTACAGCGTTTTCGATGGAATGTACTGGAACACGCACCCTACAGTCCAGATCTCGCACCAAGCGAATTTCACCTCTTCGGACCGTTGAAGAAGCACCTGGCAGGTGGCCATTTCACAACCGATGCCGAAGTTCATTCGGCATCGGTTGTGAAATGGCCACCTGCCAGGTTGAGTGGCTCGTCGACCACTCGTTGAGTGGCTCCGCGACCTGGACCCCGTTCTATGCCGGTTTCGATAGATTGGTTTTCCGATGGAACAAATGATTCTATAACCATGGTGACTATGTTGATGCTGAAACCCAGACCGTCCGACCTACCAGAAAGGTGTAAGGTAACAGTTTGGACGGTCGGGAAGTGCCACCCAATTTAGACCGGAACCCAGTGGGGGAGGCATCCACAGGGACCATATTCTCCTTCCCCTACCACCAACCTCTCGGAAGGACCCATGGTGACTATGTGGAAAAATAATATGTACTAGTGCCTTGCTAACTTTGTGTATCTCTTTGATTTCGTGAATAAACTTTTTCTCTCACAGGACTTGTTACCTTACCTTTTGAACCACCCTCGTAGCATTTATTGCCTTCTATGTACACATTGTGTGCGTCCCTAATGCCGATTTCTACTCATTAGAGACAGTGGTTCTCCAACTGTAATTAACTGTTTCTTTCTATCTCTCTTCATTGTCAAATTCCTGTTCCTAACCTCTTCAATTCTCTACCAAGGGCTCTGCAATTGGTTTTATTCGATGAATAATGGTAACTTTACATAGATTCCGAACAATAGATAGATTCCGATACTTTACTATAGTATTTCGAAAAACTTATATATGCTTGAATGTGTTTCATGAAAATCATATATGCTTGAATGTGTTTAATGATTGTTGTGGAAGGATATAAAGATGGTATGTGTGGGAATACTTTCTGCTATTTAATATTTCAGCTTCTCATTTTGGCATATGTTAACCAAGCATTATAATATATTTCGTAAACGGCTGTAGAAACAGGATGGGACCATGATGTATTATTCCTTAGATTTAAATGTAAAAATAATTTTGCATAGCGAGAAAATATATATATATATATATATATATATATATATATATATTCGTTGACCATTATTTGGCGTCAAAATAAAAATCTATTACAAATAATCGGCAGTGTCTCCATTCCGATGGAGCCAAAATGATTTTGCCTTACTAACATCTTTCTTTGCAGGTAGTTTGTCTTTAAACATATTCAAAACAGTTTAAAATATTAAAATATCAAGATTAGAAACACCTTTTCAAAATAGTTCAAAATACACAAATATCGAAATTACGACCATTGTCAAAAAGTATGGAAACACGTCTAAAAATATTAAAAATATAATTACAATAAAGACAACATTTTCAGCAAAATCTCTTTAATAATCCACCATTTAAGAAGTACAAAGAAGTACTATAGATCTTATTCCGCAGTTGTTTAGGTTATTAAGGACTTTTTTCGGAACTTCGTATTTATAGTGATCGCAAATTGTTAAGCGACACGTATGGATTATAGATACACATTTCCAAGATAAAACTAAGAATTGTTCTACCATTAGAGCTATGTAAATATCTTCAATACCAAACTATATTTCTAAGAATGGCTTCAGTATTGAATCATAGGTCCTCATACAAATTAGTTATACTTCCCTAATAGAACCACCTATAGTACCTCCTTGATCACCTATGAAAATTAGGTGACTACTTCGAAGGAAATACGAATAACTTGCATTCTCACAATATTCATTGCAAAGAAACTCATTTCACAGCGTCACCTATAAGCAACCCTGGGGTATAAAGGATATTCTTAGACCAGTGTTTTTCAGACTTTATAGATTGTGATCTACTATGGAAGTGTAAGATGTCTCCTCGACTCACAATTAATGTGCAAAAAGTTAATGCCTTAAGTGTTGCCGCCTACTCTGTTGAAATTTTCTTATTTGCTGTCACAATAGACAATAAAATTATGGTTATTATCGATTTTCCAACTTCTGAAGTCATTTAGCAAATATTTTCAAAATCATATATACTTGAATATGTTTAATGATTACTGCAGAAGGATATAAAGATGGTATGGGAATACTTTCTGCTATTTAATATTTCAGCTTCTCATTTTGGCATATATTAACCAAGCATTATATATTTCGTAAATTGCTGCAGAAACAGGATGGGACCATGATGTTATTATTCCTTAGATTTAAATGTAAAGATAATTTTGCATAGCGAGAAAATATATATATGTGTATTCGTTGACCATTATTTGGCGTCAAAATACAAATTTATTACAAATAATCGGCAGTGTCCCCATTCCGATGGAGCGAAAATGATTTTGACTTACTAACAGGTGGTTTGTCTTCTTTAAACATATTCAAAACAGTTTCAAACATTAAAATATCGAGATTAGAACCACCTTTTCAAAAGAGTTCAAAATACACAAATGTCGAAATTACAACCATTATCAAAAGGTATGGAAACATATCTAAAAATATTAAAAATATAATTACAGTAAAGACAACATTTTCAGTAAAAAGTCTTTAATAATCCCCCCCCCCCATTTAAGAAGTATAAAATGTTGCAAAATGCCAGAGTGCTTTCGCACGTCTCAACGTCCTTCTTTATTACTCGTCACTAACTAAAATGCTATCCCGAATATTATAATTCGTCACTGTCGAAAAGGTTAGATGAGATGACTCGAAATAAGGAAAATAATTTCGAAATGAGTTGCACTAACACTAATGGTTAACTACTATCAGTGGAAAAGGAAAACTGAAACGTCCAGTGATCGAGAAAAGCAAGAATCCGATATACCTTAAAAACGTTAAATCTCTTTCAGTTGATTATGAAGCTAATGAAGTATGAATGCAGCCATTAATTTCGGAAATGCAGAATATATAATATTTAAAGTTGTTGTTTTATAAAATAGGGAATCGCGCTTAACAGCTCTTTTTAAGCAACCCAACACAGTGGGTTTGCTTGTCACTTAACTTGTTCCCTCATCGGCAGCATTTGCCGAAGAGAATGGTCTGAAAGATTAGGTTCTACTTACTTTAAATATCTGCGGCGCTGTTGGACACAGCATTCTTGATTGAAGAAATTGACTATCCCAAATTACAGAAATAATTTTGTTTTTTAATATGAAGTTAAATTCCAAAACATTACCAGTACATATAGGCATACAAAATACTTCATTTTTAAATTTTCGCAATTTTACATTCTATGAGGCGATACCATAATGTTATCAATTTTTGGTTTAACTTGGACTGTCTAAATGCCTGCTGCCGATAAATTTTACCCATGAGCTATCGGTTCAGAAATAAAATGAAACAATATTTAGAATGTTCGAAATTTTAAAATCTTTGAATTAGTGACAATAAGAAATCGACACCTAAAAGTTTCTTCAATTCCCAAATTTTTCCTTGGTCATTTTATCACCTGAGGAAATATTGTTCTGGAAGGAATCCATCTGCTTTACAATTTATTCCCATCTTTCATATCTATTGCGAAGAAATACAAGGTGCGGCTATGAATTTCCAGGACTGACGTAACTGTACGAGAACTGTAACTCGGCAGAATGTATTAATGCTTGTAATCTGGAAGGTAGTGTATCTGCGCATGCCCCATGAAGTGCGCGTCATTCTGAAGCAAGAGGTTGTTGTTGAAACACGCATTAAAAAGTAGCTGTTAAATTGTTGTTGTCGAAGTGCAGATATGGAGCAGAGGATTAACATCAAATTTTGCTTCAAATTAGGCAAAACTGCGAAAGAAACCCATGAAATGTTGAAATAAGCGTACGGTGATGAAGCATTATCCCGTTGCCACACTTTTGAATGGTATAGACGTTTTCGGAGCGGGCGCGATGTCGAAGATGACGCGTATACTGGAAGGCCGATTTCCGTACGCAAGCCGGAAGCAATTGAGAAAGTTCGTGAACTTGTGACATCGAATCGCCGATTAACTATTCTAGTACTCGCCAACGAACTGAGCATTGACAAGGAGGTGGTTCGGCAAATTTCGATGCAAGTTTGTACAAATTTTGTTAAATCATCCTCCATACTCTTCGGACTTAGCACCCGCAGACTTTTTCTTGTTTCTGAAACTGAAAAATTTGCTAAAGGGAACAAAATTTGAGGATCTCGAAGACATCAAGCTAACCGAGACGTCAGAATTGAAGAGCCTTCCAAAAGAGTACTTTAAAAGTTGATTCCGAAATACAGCCGAGCACAGAAGTGCATTACGGCAGGTGGAAGTTACTTTGAAACATATTAAATGGGTATGTAATTGACATAATAAATTCCGCAGTTATTAGATCAGTCCTGGAAATTAATAGCCGCACCTTGTACTATTTCAATTCTCTAAGAAAATATGAAATGTGAAAATGGACGTGCCAAATGTGGGCGTAGTCATATACACTATTGATAAAATCAAGGGCTATTCACATACGCACGCACACACACACATATACTAAACAGTCCTAGGTAGATTTATTATATTATTTGTAGTAGTATTTGTAAAGGGCAGCTAAATCAAATATTTTAAAAGTACTTTTTTTGAAAAACAACACTAATGGTATTAGAATTTGTACACATTTTAAATTGTAAGCAATGGAGGGGAGGTATATCTACTGATTGCTTTATATGACTCAAAATAAATGTTTCCAAGGCCTCGAACAATTGGAAGAAGGTCATTGAATCTTCTTCCATTTTATATTTGTATTTAATAATTATTTAAATCTTAAATTCCTTGTTTAAAATAATACAATGTAATTATTGTAAAAACGTAAATTAAAAAAATGTAAAATTTGCATGCCAATTGGGAATATATGTGAACATTTGTTGGCACTATAATTTTCATTTCGCCACTGAGATGAAGGGTATGGTGATGTCCGAAAGTGCTTTGGCTTTGTAATCTTTTGTACGTCAAGAAAGATAATTTTATTAAATGACATTTTAAACTTATAATTGGTTGTCTTTAATTTAATAGTTTAATGCGGATATATCTACTGATTGATTTATATGAGTCAAAATAAATGTTTCCGAGGGCTCGAACGATTACTTACCGTCACACGCATTTGTGCGAGGATTAACTCTATAGCCTGGTGGACATCTCTGTGAGGTTGATTTTGCCACACACTCGTGAGTGCCATTGCGGTTCAAACAATCATGTGTCGTCCTATTGCAACGGTCTGTGTTTTCTTGGCACTCGTCGATATCTGTGGAATAGACAAATAATAAATAAATAAAGAGTAAGTAAATAAAAAGTCTGATGTGGGCTGCACTGAAAATACCTGGACCTGTGTAAGTAACATCTGATCAAGATATCTCTTGCTCTGGGCCTATTAACAGATGTAAGGGTTGATAAAATTCCGAGACTCTCTGATAGTTTCTTCCTGACTCGCTTCGTATACGGCCACTAACATATTCGAGATAGGAATTTTTCAACCCATTCTACACTATATCTTCATTGTATACCCATAAAAAATTGATCTACAGTTATGTTCCTGTTTATGCTTATTGGTGCTTTTGATAAAGTGTTAGCTATCCAGAAATTTGCACTCAACTTTTTATCCCGAGAATACTACACCGATTTCAAAGGATACGTCGGAAGAATATTAAGCAGTTACATTTTACGTATAGGCCCTAAATGGAAATGGATGCACAATATGAAGAACTGTTTTTAGAAACAAAAAAGAAAACACAAATGCAGCAATTGGGCTTGCGGCAGGTTGAAAAGTGACCAAATAGGAAAAATAAAACAAAATTGAGAAAAACTGACATAATTTGAGAAAAGTACACTTGTCTATATTGCCGAAAAGGACTGAAATCTTTTAAACAGAAATGTTGTCTGTGGATATTTATTTTAATACTTAATACTATATAGCAAGACTCAAATTGTCTTATGTCATACCAGAGCATTTCTGTAATGTGCCGTCAAATCTGAATCCAGATGCGCAATCTTGGACTTGGTGAAGATCGTTGACGCAGTCGTAGCTTCCAATTCCGTTGATACAGGTCTTCTGTTCCAGATCACAAATATCCGGAAACTCCTCACATTCGTTAATATCTGGAAATAAAATAGAACAGAAAATGATTGGACGTAGAAGCCAGGGTTGCCAATTTGGTAAATTTATGGCTAGAGCTAGCCATATTTGAAGACATTTAGTTATAAAAATTCACGCTTACTCAGTTAGCTATAAATCTACTAAATCGCAACAGTTGCGATTTGGTCACTTTTTAGCAATTAAATTGGGACAAAAAAAGATCATTATGATTCTCCAACCGACAAAATTTTCAAATTTATTAAGTAAATCAGCAATTTATTATTTTTTGTATTTAAAGAAATAATTTAGCAATTCTTTGGTTTGTTATAAAATTGGCAAATTTTAATTATCACAAATCGTTTATTTAATAAAATTGTTAAAAGCTGGAAGATGTAGAAGACTCAATGAAATAGCACTGTAGTCTTTTAAAAAGAAATGTTGTCTGTGGATATTTATTTTAATATTTAATACTATATAGGTCCAGGTAAACTCTTAGTAAAATAGTCATTCTTCTGCTTAAAATATTCTATCGTTTGAAGTTGCCTTGACGAGAACATCTTGCGACGGAAAAGTATTTTATAAGCGGTTGACGAGTTCGTCTCGTCATGCATTTTCAAAGTCGTAATTTCGTGTTTAATAACATAACTTCGTTATTTCCAATCGGACGTTATGTCGTTCTACAGTTTCGTGTGTAATTTCAATTTTTCCCGCAAATTGGATTTTTGCTGGTGATTAATTTTCATATGCAACCTCATGTTTAATTTTACAAAAAATTGTATAAGCGAATTAAACAACACTTTTAGGCTTAACGTCAGTAATGGTAAAATATTACAGACGTGCCATAACTATAACACCATAATAGCAAGATTAGAAAGGAAAAACAATGAAAATGATGCATCCCGTCTTATGGGAAGATATTTCCTCAAATATATTCCTGATGCGTCTTAAGAAAAGAACCAACTGTACGATGTTGAAAACCCAGACCACACGACAGACCCGAAGGTTTACTGTAGCTAAGTGTGTGGCCGGGAACTTTATTTTAGATCCAAAACATTACAAAACAGGTTAAAATTGAATCACAACACAGTTACAAGACAAAAAAAAGAAAGGCAACGACAAAACAAAACATAAAAACAATACAATACAAGAGAGACATAAGAAGGAAAAAAAGAAAAGTGGGGGAAACCCCGAAGGGAAAAAACCCAAGCACAAATGTAGAAAAACCAACAAAAACAAAACGAAAAGAAGAACATGAAATACATAAAATACACAGAACAAGCAAAAGAATGGCAACGACAGAACAAAACATAAAAACAATACAATAAAGTACAGTACAATACAATGCAATACAAGAGAGACACAAAAAGGAAAAAGATAAAAAAAACAAAAGAATTTAAGAACCAAAAGAGGACGGCTGATAACCAGGAATCCAGAGTAAAAATTTCAAGCCGAAAAGCGGACGGCTGCAGAGCAGGAATCCGAGAAGAGGACAACCACAAAACGAACAAAGAACAAACACACCCACGCAAAATTAAAAAAAAAAAAAAAAAAAAAAAAATTGAGGCCAAAAAAGGACAGCTGTACACCAGGGATCCAAGCAAAAAAATTTTACTAAAAAAAAAAAAAAAAGGACGGCTGCAGGACAGGAATCCGAGAAAAAAAGGAATAAAGTAACAAATGAAAAACAGAGAAGTATAAGACAAAATAAAGAAGATTTTGAAACCAAAAGCGGAAACCCACGCAAAAAAAAAAAAAAAAAAAAAAAAAAAAAAAAAAAAAACCCAGAAGCCGCAAAGCTGGACAGGAGTAACAATGAGAAAAAACCAATTATAAAGTCCTGAAAGGGCCGACAAGGTTGAAATATGAAAAAGCAATCAAGGGAGATCCCCCCCCCCCCCTCAAAGGACCTCCCAAGAAAAGGATAACCCAGAGATCCCCCTCCCAAAAGATCTCCAGGAAAGAGCACAGAGAGACCAGCCAGCAAGACCAGGGAAAAAAAATCCAGGAACAGCAAAGCTAAACAGGAATACAAGGAATATAAGAATAAATATAAAGTCCCGAAAGGGAAGACAGGTTTCAAGATAAATAATACTAGAGGAAAGTCTCTCCCCAAAGACTTCCCAAAAAAGAGTTCAACCCTGAGGTCCCCCCTCAAAGGACCACCAGGAAAAGAAGAAATACGAAACAACAGTTCAGCCCGCGAGTCCAGGAGCAAAGAAGCCAAGGTTAAAAAAAAAAAAAAAAAAAAAAAAAAAAACCACTCACGCCAACAAAGATACAATAAACTTAGTTAAAATGCCAAAAAGCAAGGAAAAAGTACAAAAGGGATAAAATAGCAGGGTTACAAAGGTTTCCCAGAGAAACCTTTGAGTGCAACAAGATACACACTTAAAGTTATACACAAACATCTATAAATAAAAACAATTCAAAAAATAACGTGCCCAAAACAACGCCAAGGTTAACAAAAATTTTAAAGGAAACAGAAAAGTACACAGAAATTTATAACACATAACCTAAAAGGGACCCGAAAAAGCAAAAAAAGATAATTTTTCAAAATGTAAACATTAAAAAAAAATAATAATAACAATTCCAAAGAATGGGCACCGTACAGTTAAAAGATGACAAGATTTTAAAACTGCAGAAAAAGCACTAAGAGTTTCTGCCATGGCGGAACAGACCCTGTGAAAAACAAAGAAATTACCAGAAAATAAATTTACAAAATTACAACTCTAAAGAAAGAGGACGAGTTAAAGTCGAAAACAGAACGGTTGACGGTACGTGTAAAAGATTTTCAAAACTAACGCACTGCTTGAATCAATCACACGAAACGGCCGAACAGAAATAATTTCGAAATGCAGCACAGGGTCCGCTCTACCACCGTGACAGAAAAGACTTGTCATCAAAACTTTTGTTAAGGAGATTAAACAGATTATATTTAGTTTCGATAGTAACATATATATACATAGTAAAAAATAATAAATTCAAAGATGCAGGACATGCGCGGGAACAATATTGTAATAAATTTAAATTATTCAGAAATGAATAAATTCTAAAAATATGGAAATAACTTGTAAAAGCACAGGGTATATTTAGTGAAATTCCAAAAACAGTGGCTTTGTATGAAGTCTCAGACATCAGCAGAGTACATATTCCAATAAATTCCAATTCGGCAAATAAAAGTTAGATATTAAAAGTTTGGAAAATTAAAAAAGAACGAACCAGGGGTCCCAGAAACAAGTCACATACATCCATGCAAAGCTAAAATGTAGAGGAGCACAAGGGTGTCACTTAAAAACTAAACAGATGAGAATCACGCATCCAAGGAGCATCAAATCAAGGATCGGAGCACAAAATGTCAGTAGAAATACAAAGTAGGCAGTAAAAGGTGTTTTCACCAGGAAAAAATAATTTAAGCTTATGGGATGTAGATATGATATTGTAGAGCAAAGATGTCTGAATGTAACGGTATAAGATTTGTAATCGTACGATCAGTATAAAAGGATTTATATAGCCAGGAACAAGTTATAGATGACACTCCAGAACTGAAAAGTGCAGCGCTAGAAAAATGACATAAGTTTTTGTTGAATGGCGTTAAAATATATTTCACTATGAACACTTGATTACAGCTTATGGGTATTAGATATACAATTGTAGAGCAAGGATGGCTGAATGTAACGGTATATGATTTAAAGTCGTACGATCAATGTAAAGGGATTTATAGAGCCAGGAACAAATTATACACGAAACTCCAGAACTGAAGAGTGCAGGGCTGCAAAATTAACAGAAGTTTTTATAGGATGACGTTAAATTATTTTTCACAATGAAGACTTGACTTCAGCTTATGGTTGTTAGATACCAAAACGGAGAGCAGGAATAAATGTATACTACGGTACAAAATTTGTAGACGTGCAACCAAAATAATGCTGGTAAACAGGGTCTGGAACATGTCAAAGTTCAGGCAACAGACCATTCGTAAATGTAAATATTAAATTCAAGGATATTAAAAGAGTTAATAGCTTTTGTAAATCTGCACGAAAATTAATAAAGTACAAACCGCAGTAAAGCTGAGTATCAGAAAGAAGAATCCAACAGTGTACAGCACAAAATAGATGGTCCAGAAGTTGCGCTCCCAGAGCACAGTGTTAACAGCGTATCCAGATCACTTCGTCCCAGGAAGGGAAAGTATAGAAGATATGAAAAATCACAGTAAAAACACTATTGAAGATAGAGATTGTAGACTTATATCATCATAAAGCTCCAAGCAAGGGGCACACAAGGATGTAAGGTTTGTCAGGCAACTCCCAAAATTCTCTCAGGCAGGGCGCAGGAACGGCAAAAACATCGAAGAACTTCCGGCACTCAGAAGAATAAAATTTTTCCGTAAATAAACACTTGGCCAAAATTGGAACATTTTACATGGTTAAACGTTGATAACACAAAAACTATATATGATAACGGGACATATCCTACATCAATGAAAAGCTTTTAAAAAACGCTACATTTTGATGTAACACACATATGTTAACTGCGAAAAATCGCGCAACCAAGGACAGGGCCGATCCTGGGGTGTCGGCCGCCCGCGTGCAAAGACCTAATGTGCCGCCCCTCTAGAGAATTTTTCATATTTTGACTAATACTTAACGTTGACGTTATAAATTCATCTACCTGTATAAGAGTAAAACGTAAAACATTAATAAAAATGCAAATAAAATTTGAAGTGCAAAACTTTATTTTTGGGCCAGCTAATAGGTTATAATAGCGACAAAATACTTTAACAAAATAATAAACAAACAAAAATATTACCTTTGAAATAAAAATAGACATTTTATAATTAGAAATGCAAAACAACAGTATTTACTCAGAAAATATAATCTAATAAAAAAAAGTACTAAAGCATACATCTCGTGAAACGAAAAGTATATAAATCAGTCCTTCTACAAAGACTACCTAATAATTAACTATAAAATAACTTTTCTGGCTTTCTGAGAAGCAAATTTGTCAATAATTTCGGTGAAATCAATTTTTTCAGAGATTTCGGATTCAATAGAGATGATGCCTAAATCTGAAAGCCTTTCTTGTGTCATATTATTTCTCAAGTAATTTTTAATAATTTTTTATTTACTGAAACTTCTTTCACCTGAAGCCACAGAAACAGGTAAGGTTAAAAAATTCTTATTGCTAGTGCAAAATTTGGAAAACAGGGAATGAGATCATCTTTGACTATAAATCCTAATATCTCAGTTGGCTGTTTTTTACCTGGAAAAATATCTTTGAATGAAGTTATTTCATTAAAGAGTTGTATACCGTCTATATCTTTCACAATACTTCCTTCCTCCTGTACCTGTAACTTAATATCTAAGTCCATGCAGGCTTTCATGAGATCATCATTAGAAATGTTGTGAAACTCATACAGAAAGCAGAATATTGAATGGCACTCAGATAATAAGGTAAATCTTTCATTTACCGAAGAGATCGCGTGATCAAGAATTGCAAAATAGAAAGCAGTCTTGAATTGCTGGAAGGGATTTGAAACTGGTTTATCACTGCCCTCGTAATCAAATAAACGGACCTTTTTCCTGAGTTTCGACATGGGAAATTCGGGATCAATACCTAAATCTCTAGCAAGTGTTGTTGCTGAATCGACAAATATTTTAAAATTATCGTCAGATCTTTGGGAAACTAAATATTTTTTAAGATTATCTAAGTCTTCAATGCACTCCGTGATGTTTAATTTAAGATTTTGAAGCATTTTACTCAATACATCAATTCTTGATAATAAATCATGCCAAATTAAAATTAAACACAAAAACTTAAATGTTTCAAGACTTTTAATTATTGATTCAGCCCCCATTTTTGTTTTCGTGTCTCTGGTGGTATCTTCAATTAAGGTATTTAATGCGGTATGGTAAGGTATTCAATTAAGGTATTTAATGCGGTATGGTAAGGTATTCAATTAAGGTATTTAATGCGGTATCTATGATACAACTTCGTACTAGTTCCTCTGAATGCCAAATTTTGACTGGCTAAAAATTGTACTACAGCAATCATTCTTTCAATGATGGCGGGTTATCGCTTTTCTTTGGTTTTTTAGGTCTTGTTTTAGAGGTCTAATAGCACTGATACGACTTTCCCACCTTATTTCACTTAATGGTTTTAAAATTAGACTTTTCACGTGTTTTTTTAGTAAATCCCATCGATATGGGGACGCAGAAAAGTAATTATATACCTCTTGTACCATATCAAAAAAACAAGAAATTTCACCACTGGAGCTGGCAGCGCCATTAACGACAAGATTTAATGTATGAGCCGCACACGGCACGTATAATGCTCTAGGATTGATATCGAGAATTCGTTTCTGAAGCCCTATAATTTTCCCCTTCATGTTCGATCCATTGTCGTAGCCCTGACCCCGTATATCTTTAACTTCGAGCTGCAGACTAGGTAATAGCTTCTCTAATAGAAAATTTCACAGACCTTCTTCAGTGGTATTAGTTACTGGAAAAAATCCTAGAAAAAATTCTAAAATATCTATCTTACCATCAGTAGTGTTCACACATCTAATTACAAACATTATTTGTTCTGTGTAGCTAATATCTGGTGTAGAGGCGAGAATTATAGTGTAATATTTGGCTTTTTTGACAATGCGTGTTATCTCATTACGAATAGATTCGGCTAAAATATTAATTATTTCATTTTGAAAATGCTGCCGTAAGTAGTGTGGAATACGTGTTTTGTTAACTTTATATACTGACATTATTAAGGTGTTCTGAAATAACTGGATCAAATTTGGCCGACATCTCCACTGCCTTTAAAAATTACCATTATCTCTATGATACAACTTCGTACTAGTTCCTCTGAATGCCAAATTTTGACTGGCTAAAAATTGTACTACAGCAATCATTCTTTCATTGATGACGGGTTATCGCTTTTTCTCTCGATTGTAAACATTTTGTTGTTCCGCGTCAATAATACAATTTTTTTCCAGCCTCGTCTTTATTTCACACCACGATCTTATAGAGTTTGTTTTAGAGTATTTTCATGCATATTAAGGTAATCCAAACAATGACGACAATCAGAAAAGTCAGTACTTACAGTTGTGTTGAACTATCTTTACCAAACAATTTACATGCAAAACAAAAAATACTATTTAGTTTTATGGAATATCAGAGCCAAGCGCGATTTATTTTCTCGCCGTTCACTAAAGTTTTGTTATAATATGAACAGCTAAATTTTCTGCCACTCTCATCGACCGAAAATTTAAAATTTGCTACTTGTTTGGGACCATGTTCTACCAATAAATCAATATTTTTTTTGTTAAAATGTTAGGCCAAGAATATTACGTTACCTTCATTTTACTCTTGATAGTAATGCCCAAAAACTAGATAAATTGAAACCCGTTTTAGATACATTAGTTTCAAAATTTAAATCTGTATACACTCCTGATAACTGATTTAAATCTATATACACTCCTGATTAACTGATAACCATTTTATTCAAGGTAAGTCATCATTTTTAATACGCTAAAACTTTTAATATTTTGATAAAAGAAAATTTGAAAGAAAAATATACATCAAATAGAAAATAAGAATTTCCTTTATTCCTGAAAATAGTAGAATGATGTGATGAACGGGTGATTTTTAGTGAATTTTTTTCGAGAGTTAGGCTTAGCGCAATAAAATTGCCGTCTCCTGGGAACAGTTCGAAAAAGAAGCGCTCCGTCCTTTGGGCCGCCGCAGTTCCGGAATGCCGCCGTCGCGAAAAGGTTAACTTTGCCGAAATAATTCAGTTCTAATCTACAAAGGAGACCGCTAAAATAAAGTTTCTTTTGACCATTGATCTGCGAGCCGCGTGCCAACCGTGGTATACATAAATAAGCTGCCGCACAGTGAAACGAAACATCCTTAGGCGTCTCAAAAATATGCCCCTTGGTTATTTGTTTAGATAGAAATTTAAAATTTGGTATCCTTTTCTATGCCGTATTGCCGGCTCTGTCACGAATTTTGCTATCAAATGAAGGATATGTGTAAAGAGTAGACATTAATGGACAATGGACCAACACACTGTGCACTAACATTCTATTTTTCTTAAACTATGGGACTTATTTTGATTTTTCAATAACTATTTAAAATTCAGCATATTTATTCGACTTATTATAAGTTTTAAAAAAATTTTGCTTGATTGATAGAACTATATGCGGCCTGCGGCCGCCTCTGGTTTTGGCCGCCCGCGTGCGGTGCACGCGCTGCACACCTGCTAGGATCGGCCCTGACCAAGGATTAAAGTCGCCGGAGCCCAAAAATAAGGCGACTTCCCTCTCTCACGGCTGCTCCGGCGACCCCAACTGTACGATGTGTCGTATGTTATGTCAACTGTACGATGTATGTCATATGTCAACGTACGATGTGTCGTATGTCAACTGTACGATGTCGTATGTCAACTGTCGTATGTCAACTGTACGATGTGTCGTATGTTATACTTATAAGAAAAATGATAAGATTAAAAAAGAGGTAGCGAGATAGAGTGCCAAGACTATGAAGTTGCATTTTGTATTAGTTTTCCTTTTAAAGTACATTATATAAAAAGAAATTATTAAAACATAAGTTAGTTTATATTTTCTGTTCATTTTTATTCGAAGAAAACACATAAGGTTCTTAAATATACAGGCTGGAGCTAAGTGACCATCTTGATTTCCAATCGAAGCGATCGTTGTACCTGGGGCAACAATAAAGTTACTTTTCATTTTTCTCTCGGGATTTTGAGAAAATCAAAAAATTCTAGACTACTTTCTTGAATAATTGGTACAATTTTCTTTAAAGCAGAAGTACTTATTTTACAACAAAATTCCATATCAAATATCAGCCGTATAACATGCTCGCTATTGAAAGAGCACAGGCAGATGATAACTGACTGGACCGGTTGCATCAAAATGGTGGTTGCATCAGCCTGTATATTTAGGAGCCTTAGAAACACAATAATGCAATGTGATGCAGTGTAAAAACATGTCTTCGTTCGTTACAAATTCCCCCGTGGTGAAGGAGTGCCTACGCGCCACGTCCACAAGACCCCCCCCCCCCCCCCAGGGTATCCCATGGCGAAGGGGAGGAGATTTGCAGTTTCACTTTTATAGAGGCTTCCCGAAGGGCGGAAGTCTGACTTGGCTTCGACATGACAACATCCATGCCCGCTGGCGGGATTCGAACCCTCAACCCGGCAATCCAGCGATCAGACGGAAACCGCCCCTGACCGCTCGACCACCAGATCGGCCAAAATATGTCTTAAATTGTTTAGAGAAAAACACCTTAGAGCATCAGAGGGGGAAAAAACACTCTTCAAGGTTTAGGACATACAGTGCAACCTTGTTAATCTGGACTAATTGTGGGAACAGTTAGTTGTACGGAATGAAGAAGGTCCAGGGTAGCTTGCATAATATAAAAATGGCTTTAGATATTGAAATTCCACAGATTATTACAACAAAATAAGTTTTATCTCGAATTTAAATGAATATCAAATATGGCACAATATTACAGACTTGTATAGAATTAAAGTATACATATACTTAATATATGATTGAAAAAAAAATATTTACTTATTGCACATTCAACATTGAAATGTTTAATAGTGAAGCGACTTCAACTTTATAACAGCGCGTTGCATATAAGCAAGAAATCGCTCAGCTATCACTCATATTGCCAGAGACTCAATGAATTTGGAGACGCGAAGAATGTCTGCGCATGACTTGAGGTCATGTGATAGATGCCCTCTTAAATGGAATAATATATTGTTGAAAACTAATAAAAGTTCGTTAATAATTTTTCTATATTAAATATCTATCTATTTTTAATTCTCCGTTTACCTGCCGGACTCTGCACTCTTTATATGCAACTCAACAGCAAGCGTTTACAACAAAATGGTATGAAAATTTGTTCTTACCTTCGCAAGCTTGAGTGCTTCCTGCAGTGGGCTTAAATCCAGGGGGACACTGATTGTTGCCAGATTTAGGAACACACAAGTATCCTAAACCCCCCTCCATAGTCTCAATGCAGGCTTCACCTAGTTTGCAATCATGCAGACCGTCCGCACAACCATTACTTTCTAGAAATATCATAAAGGATTTTATGCATAAGGTAATTATTATAATACGTACAAAACATGGTTTCTGCAGTTGCGCAATATGTTAAAAGGAAATTAATAAATTATATAATAATGTTCCTAAAATCACTCGTAGAATATCCTTAGATATCATTCGCCTACTTGTTTGAAACAAAATTCCTGTTTTCATCTATAATTGATAATGTTAAAAGTTGTAGATATTTGGGCGCGTGTATTGGTTGTAAACTCAAATGGCGTTCCTATGTGGCTTGTTTTGTGTCCATCCATCGGTTATAACGAATTAAATATAAGTTTTTAAAAATCTTATTAAGCAACTTCCAATATCCCTAACACTTATCAAGGGGGATCCATGAAGTTGCCTTGTGTGGTAAATTTCGCAATTGCATTGTGAAAAAAAGCTGCACCTATGGTTCATTCTAGTTTTTGATGACTGTAAATTCAACCCTAAAGTTATACAGGGTGTTCAATAATTAACTGAACACTTAGTTTGCAGAAAAAGTTTTATTGGCAATAGACATATTTAACCAATCAGTGTTTCTTTGAAGGGAACTCAATAAATTGCTCAATTAATTAATCAATAAAATACTCAATTAATTGGTAAGATTTTCAAAGTGCTTGCCTTCCGTTACCTTCCGTTTCGTTGAAGTGTTTGTATTTTGTATGGGAATAACTGAGGTATTTTTAAGGATTAAGTGAGCAGATCCAAAGCTTACCTCAAGTTCACTGGTCAATTTCCATGTTGATATTGTAGGATCATCAGTCACAGTTCTCCGTGCTTGTTCCACATTTTTTGGGGTCCTGGCTGATCTTAGGGCAGCCACATTTTCTTTACGAGGGTCGAGGACAGAACCATTTTTCTCAGATTTCCTAACCTGATCCAGGACTGTTGATTTTGATGACTTTAGCAGATTCTAAGCTATTGACTACCTTCTCAATGTTTCAGAAGGACTTTGGTTTATTTGATACTAAGTTTCATAATAAAATCGCGTTGTTTGGTTAAGTACATCACTTTTACAGTTCACTCAAACTCAAGTCAAACCGACACTGATTCACTTACCTATAAGCACGTGGTCGAAGAAAAACTAAAAGTACTACCCTCTCGTGAGTATTTCAAAAGTTATTCCCAATGTAAGTGTTCTGTTAATTATTGAACACCCTGTATATAACATCCGAACATCCTCAGATTATTTTGTATTCTTACCTATGTTCCGGTTTCGTTTTCCTGTCAAGATCAAACACTTAATGATTGACGGATCTTATCCTGTGGAGAAAGGTGAACTCTGTCAGATGTAATCGCTCTGACTTTAATAGCTGATATCGCATTTCATGGAAGTAGATTCTTCGTACATAAATCTGATATTTTTGTAGCCGTATTTACGAATTACAAGTTGCATATATGGACACTTACAATAAATAAATTGAACAATTACATAATATGGACAATTGCAATAAATACAATTACAATAAATAAAACTGCTGCTTGTAAGAAAATAACTTGCAAATATTCCTTGAAGAAAGCGGGAATATATCAGTTAGGTGACGACAATTGCTTTGAGGGCGTTATAAGTCCTCTTCTTCAGATCAAAAGAATAGTATGACCTTTAACAACTAATAAAACGAACTACCTACAGTTCTTTAAAACGATATAGTAAAGACAATCAATTTGTTTGGCAAAAGGGGTCTTCTTCTCTTAGTGGAAGGTGGTAATATGGACCCTGCAGGTATTATAGATCCTATAGGTTCTCTCTTGTGGAGGAGTGGTAAATCAACTCTAATTACTCCCCCCTGAGATAAGAAATCGCCATTGCCGGGCATTATTGAAGGAGCATTTGCGTTGTGAGCGTTGGTAGTTTCATCCTATTCGCGAAAGTTTAGCAAGGTAAAGGTAAGTGATATACAAGTTTTATAGATATTTATGTTGCACAATGCGCAGCATTTGATGTCATACCTTGAACTACACTAGTTAGACGATAATATGTCGAAACCAGACCTCAACTTTTTGGGTTAGGTTTGGGAATAGTGATGTGATATTTTCAACATGGTGTTGCTGATAATATGGATCCTGACCAATCATTCCATTCTGACCACTCCGGCGACTCACCGTTCGATCTCCAAGTGGGGGAGGACCAACCTGCTGTGCAAAACGCTAACTGTCTCTTCTGTGACTCAGCTTTTACTGATGACTGCCATGCAGAACTATGGGTCATGTGTGTGATGTGTGAATTATGGGCACACAGTGAATGTGGAGCCGATAAAAAAATTTATATTTGCGACTTTTGTAAATAATTTATGTTTTTCCAACAAAAAAGTTCATTTATGACGAATAAACTGTGACTATTTCATGGGGTCCATAATACCCGCACTTTAAAAACACAGGTGATTTCACTTTTTTTGGTAATCGCATTATGGAGGTTACTGTAAATATTTAAAAATTTATTCCTTCTGTTGTGGTCATAGCTGATTAGCATATGCGATCAACCATTCCCAAAACGAGTGAAATTAGCTTAAAACGTAGGCACACTTTACAAAAAACAAAGTGGGGGTCCATATTACCACCTTTTCCTCTATTAGCACCGTATGACGTACATTAAATTGCAACATTAAATTACAAATCTGGAGCGCTTTCGGAAATCACCATCAATGACAAGCTACTGATAAAAGAAGTAGTGACGTCCGAAATCGCTCTGGATTTGTTTTTTAATGTTGTAATTCAATGTACGTCATACGGCGCTAATATTAAAAACCCTTTTGAGACCCCACGTCCTTCATCAGTGACAATTGCCAGTAATGAAGGACGTAGTGATGAAAATCTTTACTAAATTGGCATGTTTCCATACTTATTGATTTAACTATAGTTCGTTCTTGGCGGTTATTGTTTTTTTGCATTGTAGAACGCTGCTTTATAACGCCCTCGAAACAATTACAGCCACCTAACCGACATATGTCTGCAAGGAAGGTTTGGAAGTTACATTTTTAGCATATATGGATATTGACATTAAAAATTTAGTTGCAGTACAAACTCAGATTATTTACAAGGCGAAAAATACTTTAATAAAGAAATGAGCCTCTTTATATGAATCTTTTCATTATGAACCTTTTCAGTTTCAGAAAATTTATATACACCAGCACAATCTGACTCACTATAAATCCAAACTTTGTCAATTATATTGCTAATAGGGAAAAATAGGCTCACATAGGATCGTATAATAGGACGATATTATAAACTAGCCATTTCACTCGTTTTGCGCGCGGCTAGTGGACACTAAATGTGACACGTAATTAAAAGAGTTCTGAATATCGAAACAAGTTTCAAATGTAAGTAAAAAAAAGGAGTGGCATTTGTGACGAATCGATTGTGACGAATCGATTGCGACGAATCGATTCCAGCTATAGTGGACGTGTTCTATATTTTTGATACATCACCCGCTCTTTCACTCATTTACTCATTCAGTTCAGTGCATATTGTATAGACACGTCTTAAAAGAGCAAAATTAATATGCTTAACTTAAAATCAATAGGTGTAACTTAAAAGCAATACGCTTAACTTAAAATCAATATGCTTAACTTAAAATCAATATGCTTAACGTAAAATCAATATGTTTAATTTAAAATCAATATACTTAACTTAAAATCAATATGCTTAACCTAAAATTAGTATGCTTAACTTAAAATGAAAGGAATGCAATCTCACCAACGCACTTGTTCTGTATTGGATCAAACTTCATTAAGCGAAAACATTTTTCTTCACACTCGTATCCACCAACGGTATTCCTGCAGTCTTTGTCAACGTCGCAGTCGTGCAGGCCTTCCTGGCATTCGTTGAAGTCTGTAAGCGCCAAGGAAAATAGACGGCAAGGGAACATGGACAATGAACGACACATGAAGGACATAGGATAAAACAAAGTTTTGATAATTATACCGGGAATGGGAGAGGCAAGAAGCAGGACAAACTACAATTTGAACCATGCATAGGCAGGGTAAGGATAGGTATCAAGACATCTATAAATGATGTAACGCATATAATTAAAATGGATTGCAGTGTAATTTTTAGAAGTCTTCGTGTATTCTACTGAATAAAGGTTGCATTGGGTTGGATTGGACGTTCTTCGTTGTGCTTACGTGAAGGTTATTATGATAGGGTCATGCAGCTTAAAAAGGATTACAACTTACAACCCAATTTACGGAAGATGAGGATCAGGTCTTAGTTGTAACTTTGGAGTCCCGCTATTAAATATTTTAAAATGTATGCGCACAGTGAACTGTAAACAAATGTTTAAAGCAAATAACATAAAGAAGATAAAGATTGGTCATATAAAGATTGGTCAATTTATTACAAGAAATCATCTCTACAGTGGCGGCTCATGAGGTGAAGCAGGTGGGATAAGGGCTGCTTCACTTAAAAGTTATAGGCTGAATGGTTTGTTTATTTTTATTATTTGGCAAATTTTTCGACTCGTTTGGCTATTTTTAGATAATATTTGACAACAATTGTGTCAGTGGCGTGATGTGTTTTGATGATGTTCGCTGTCGAGAAGGGGGGGGGGGGGCGATCCCGTCGCTGAATCTGTTTCGCCCATTCCTGAAGTCGCGAGCCGCCGCTGCATCTTTGTTCCTTTTGCTGTATAGATAATATTTCTAGAGCTATTATGTATAGTACAGAGTAAGTTTCTAATAATATTACGAAATAAATCAAAACATAACACAAATAAGAAATGTTAGAAACATTATGTGTTCAAATTCATAGTACAGCCAAATATACAGCCAAGTACAGATAGATTTGCCATACGTCCAGATTGTCCGAACTTTTAAAGAAACTGCTAAGCTTTACTTTTGAAAATTATAAATATGAATAAAATGAAACGGGAATAATTGAAAACATATGTAATAGCCCGAGGCTTAGACAAATATGTTTTTCTTAGAAGATCGCACTTTTGAACAATTTAATAAATATTTAAAAATCCACGATGACTTGGCATGAGTTGTCATGCCAGATATATGGTTGACAGTAGCTGAAGTAATCCGAGCAAGCAATGTCAGTTTTAGAAATTTACAAAACATTATTTTGATTTGGGGATAATTATTACAAATACATCGAACGGAAACATTTTAAAATCAATAAATCAAACAGATGTTTTGAATAAGATGTCAATCTAATATCCAATTCATGCATCATATTCCGTATATCTAATATATTTAGAATATCTAACATATGCTAAAATCTAATGCATTAAATAAACTGAAAAGTTGTGACACTATTATGTGTAAATGCATTATCTCGCATCAGTGTTTGTATAATCACAGATTGATATAAGAAAATTGAATGTTACCTCTATTAACAGTTACTTCAATTGACATTAATATATGTCAAAATGGGGGAATACTATTCCCGATCTGTAGATATACATCAGAATATCCTCAATTTGAATATACCATACCAATATTTATATACAATACCTTCACAGTTATCTTTGTTGCTGCTCCACTTGAAACCTGCTGGACAATCTCTGTTCCTATTTGGCTTCGGAATGCACTGGTAGCTTCCATGGGAGTTCTGACATATTTCCAGTGAGCGGTTGCACCTGTCAATACCTTCTTCACATTCATCCACATCTAGGTAGATTGGGTAATGAGTTAGATACACACAGCAATGCGACACTCCCAGTATCACAAAAAATGTATACATTTATTCGTGCATCGTAAAGTTATTTGTGAATCGTTCATAGCCGTCAACCTCTACATTTTCATCTGCATAAAATTTGCATAAGAGGTAGTCGTTATACAGGGTGTCCCGTGCTATCGGTGTCTAATGGCTATTTCCTCAACCGTTAGCCACAGAGCTACACTTCCAATTGCAAAAAGGTTTTAAATTTTAAAATCTATTATCTTAGAAACAGCTTAAATCAATAAATGCATTTCTGAAAGAAATACGAAATATAAATTTTTATGCAGTTCCCCGGTTCTACCAATTATATTTAGGGAAATCATCCTCATACAATTTTATGCAACATAAAAAAAATCATCCTTTTACGACCAAAATTGACCGACTTATAGCTGTTTAAATTTGGAGCATTTTTATGCTGAGAAATGGTTAGTACGGTCCCTGATTGGTTGGTTGCCTGAAACGGGACATTTTTATGCGTGGAAAAGCGACTTAAGTCATAAAGTTTAATGCTTCATAACTCGGTGAATTTTGGTCATAAAAGGAAGATTTTTTTTAATTTTGCATGAGATTGTATGAGGATGATTTTCCTAAATATAATTGGTAGGACAGGGGACCATATAAAATTTATATTTCGTATTTCTTTCAGAACTGTATTTATTGATTTAAACTGTTTCTAAGATAATAGATTTTAAAATTTAAAACATTTTTGCAATTGGAAGTATATCTCTGTGACTAACGGTTGAGGAAATAGCCATTGGGCACCGATAGTACTGGACACCCTGTATATAAATGCGCACCAACTTCAAAATTTCCAATGGCAACACCTAGGTTTTAAACAAGTTCAAGATCCGATTTTGTCAGTCATTCGGTCTAGCCGTTTCTGCATTATGAGTAAAGTGTTGTTAATTCTTAATGTTAAATTAGTTTGCCAGACATTTATTCGTAGCTTCTGAAATTTTCTTTTTATCACGATGATTTTTACTTTCTCATACTATATAATATAGTAAAGAGAAAGTATTGCTTTCACGAAAATTTTCGAATTCGAGAATTTGATGCCAATGCATGATATTAAGACCTCATGAACACGTTTCGACTATTTATGGAGTGATGTCCGTCTGTATCTGTCAGTAGTTGATTTCGTGTTCAGTTGATTTTATTTTTTTGATGCATTACAGTGAACCACTCAATACTACAAACGTGTCCTAAATAATATATTTTTAATTAAATATATTAAAACTTTTAAATATCTTTAAATTAAATATGTAGAATAAATGGATGATCATTGATCAGTATAACTACAACTTCAGCTACGCACACAATATTATTTTTATACTATATATAATGAAGCAATTTATGAAACATTCTAGAATTGCAAATTTTGTGGGATACACTGGATGAAATTTCACATCACTACTAAAAAATGAATATTTGCCTTCTCATATTGTTTCCACGAAAATTTTCGTTTTCCAGATTTTAATGTCAATATTTGTTTTAATACCTTCTGAACATGTTTCGGCGATTTTTGAAGTGATGTCCGTCTGTCTGTCGTCTATATATTGTGTGTACAATAGCGACCACAAATATAAGTGGAATTTCATGAAACTTTATATTCGGATTTGTAATAAAAAAATCTAGAACGAAATAGAATTTTTTTAAATTCGAACAAAAATGTTTTAATATATTTTTTGACATGACAGCATAAGGAACAAAACCAGCAAAATGGACATAATCATGCATAAAAGAGTTTATTTGCGGCTGAATAATCCTTGTTGTGAAAAATGGATCCTTGTTGTGAAAAATTGTCAAGCCTTGTTGTGAAAAAATGGCAGCGAAACAATTTTACTTTCCCTGCAATACATGGTAATGTATAGGGAAAGTATTGGAATCATGCCGAAAATCGCAACTCGAGTTTTCGACGGATCTACACGTTTCGGGACCTTCAGAATTCGAAAAAACCATTTTTAGCGTGACGTCTGTGTGTGTGTCTGTGTGTCTGTCTGTCTGTGTGTCTGTGTGTCTGTCTGTCTGTCTGTGCAGATTTTGTATCCACTCTAACTAAAAAACTAATGGACCGAATTTCACAAAATTTTGTAGGTAAGTCACTTGTGGGCGGGGCTGGTGCTGATTAGTTTGGGGTACGATTCGGAATAAAAGAACCCGCCTTTTTTTGCGAAATGGCCCGCAAAAGCTTGTATCCACTCTAGCTGAAAAACTTATGAACCGAATTTCACAAAATTCGGTAGATGAGTCACGTATAGGTCACCCTGGTGCTGATTAGATGTTGGTACGATTCAGAAAAAAATAACCTGCCTTTTTTTGCAGAATGGCCCGCAAAAATTGTCAAAATCTAAACTAAAAAGCTACGTATGCTCAAATATATCCATTAAATGCTTGTTTAATGCGTAATTTTTAACGAAGAAAGGAATAAGACCAACCCCATTACACTAGGACTAGCCGTTCTCGAGACATATTAGTCTTTTTCGTATTTTTCCACGCCACCTTTGAAAATAAGTCCAATTATCAAATGAGAACGAAAATTGAATTAAAAGTGAATTAAATTTAATTGAAATAAATAGAACCTGGATATAAGTTTGCAGGGAAAGTCATGTGCTGCCCACATCAGATTTTTTTCCTTGACGTCATTAGTGTTCTTGGGGTGGGGGTACATTGTCAAGTATGGTATGCATGGAAATGTTTTTTTTTCAAGCACTTTAAAGTGAAGGGTAACACGCTCATTTAGACACGCAATACCGATTTTTAAATTTTTTTTTTGTAAAATTAAAAGAAAAAAAAAAGAAATGGATTCTGCTATGAGAAAGTCGAGTTGAGCCTCATTCTAGTTAATTTATTACAGTATTGTTAAATGATCCTCACAAAATCTACTTATTTGAAAGTCACTCCCATTGCTGATACTTACATCCATGCACCAGTTTTGCGCTTATTATGTGTTCGTCAGCATGGAATAGCTGTCTATCTGCAATGACAGCAAGAAAGCTTGCTGTATGCTGCCAGTTTGCAACCATTTATGAGAACTGACAATTTCAGTCCATCCACGTAGTATGTCATTCACATCAAACATGCAGAATGCTTGATTCACAGGACGTCTAAAAGAATTCCCCATTAAATCTAAACTGAATATTTTTGTAATTGGGTGTTTACATGTGACATTTGTCTTACAATTCTGTTTGTACAAAACACTTTAAATAAACGAACAATGAATTTTGATAAAACATTATAAGATGTGGTTTATTCGACCATCCCTAAATTTAAAACACAAATAAGAACAATGAATGTCAAAAGTTATTGGAGAAATTATTGGTTTTTACTTTCCTTATATACATAATGTATATTACTTTCCTTATATACATAATGTATAAGGAAAGTATTGTGACGGGGTCGAAAATTCGAATTCGAGTTTTCGACAGGAGAGCACGTTTCAAGCATCCCTGATCACGAATCAAACATTTTTGAAGTGATGTCTGTGTGTGTGTGTGTGTGTGAAAGTATGTGTGTGTGTGTGTGTGTGTGTCAGTGAGTCTGTGGAGACGATAACTGACGAACGAATGGACCGATTCGAACCAAATTTGGTACAAAAATCACAATCCGTAAACACTGGAAGCCTATTGCTTTTATATGCAATCGAATGTTAAGAACTACCCTAACTTTTCGAATGAAATTTTGAAAACATCGTCAAAAAATCAAAACCACTAATAAAGTTACGCAAATAGACATTTCTTATGTAATTTTTCATTAGAAAACGATTGACATAAATTTTAGAACGCTAACATGAACCGTTCTCGAGATATTGTTCATTTTTTTTAAAAAAATTATCAAAAAGTCATATAAAAAAAAAATTCCTATTGAGAAACATGTTCACTTTTCATATGTAATACCATGCGATAAATTGGGTTACATCATTCTCGTGGAACTAGCTCATTCCATTCATGAAAAAATATACTTCTTGTAATACTTTTGTGTTTGAACGCCAATAGTCATTTATCTGCTGTAAGAATAACTTATTTCTTAGTGCATAACGCTTGGCGAGATTTTGGCGACGAATTTGGCGGAATGTCGCCAACTTGGCGACTTTTTGAAATGTTGCCCAATTAACGAAAATCTCGCCAAATGGATAAAAATGACGACTAATTGTCGAAAATTTAATATCTTGGAAAGAATATTAGTATCTACTATATGAAAAACCTACTTTTTTTTACTGTAAAAGTAGTAAATTAATTACATTATATAAGGAAAGTCATGTGTTGCCCACATCAGATTTTTTAATTAACTGTAGCTTTGGTTGACAATACTGGCATCTGTTTGAACATACAGGAGGGTATGTAAAACTGATATTTATAATGTTTTATTTAAAACAAAAACTGGGAAAATATTTCCGGTAGAAACCTATTACCCATTGTTCTGTGTACACTGTCCTACATAGAAAATGCAACACTATGAAGCTCTGGCCGTATAATTATGCAAATTGCCAGACAAACGCAGCTGGCCGATGTATGCAAATGATCTGAAATGCAAGTAGGTCACGTTATTAGAGTGCAGGATAAAAGGAATGGCAACGACGGATGAGCTAACAGTTGTCACTATTTGCCGCCTTCGGAAACCCTTTTTCGAGCTGTTTATCGTTTCAGAAGACACGTGTTGTTGAAGGAATGCCTGGCTAACGACGCCGAAGTCCGTTTTAGCATTTGAACGATCACGCGAAGGGATTCATTTCAGGCTTGCGCAGCCTGGATGATCGTACCGGCGTATCCCCGTTGAAGCACGAGTAGATGCTTCCATTGTGCAAAATATTTGGAGAAGCTGGATTGAAGAAGGACATGTGAATCATCGCAGTGCTACAGCTCCATCCAGACATACATTATCACGCGTTGATCGAAGCATGCGGTGGCAGCCCTACAAACGATGACTGTCGCATTCTGCAGATTTGCAGGGTACATTGGACGTTCCAATATCAGCGAGAACAGTTTCTCGACGATTGACCGAAAGCGACTTTCACTCAAACCGTCCTTTATAAAGACTGCCATTGACGACAAGACACCGACGTAAGAGATTGGAATAGGTCTGAACCACTTGGGCGACTGAATGGGACAGGGAAGTGTACAGCGACGAGTCTCGGTTCTGTTTGTCAAACAGTCGCCGTGTGAGAATCTGGAGACGACGTGGAAACAGATCCAATCCTGCTGCGACTGTTGAACGCCATACTGCTCGACAAAGCCGCTTCATGGTTTGGTGTGCCATCGGCTTCGATAGCCGGTCACCTCTGGTTCGTATCAGAGGCACAATGACGGCACGACGATATGTGGATGAGGTGATACGGTAGGTTGCACTGATCTACCTTCAGCGGTTTCAAAAGGCTATTTTCCAGCAAGATAACGCTCGATTGCACACGGCAACCATCTGCAGACAAGCCTTACAAGGTATTCAGGTGCTTCCTTGGCCTCCGCTGTCTCCAGATATTTCATCCATCGAGCATGTATAGGATTAACGATAATTTTCATCCTATGTTTGATAAAACTTTTCTTTTAATTAGCTGTAATAACCCCCGTAATATTTTACTTTATGAATCCATTTTTATTCATCTTTACCGTGAGTCTATTTATAATTTTGATCCCGTTCAGACTCTTAGTTATGCTTTTCGTCTCGTTCTCGACTCACTACGGGTCAAATCTTTATATGATTTTTGAAAATTCAGTAGATGCTTTATTTCGTTTTTTGACGACATTCCTATTGATTACCATTTAATTTATGAACTTTTTTCCTTTAATTGTATTTGTATTCTATAATTAAATTATATTTCAAATGCCTCGTACTTAAAAATGCAAAAATGTAAATTGATTAATATGTGAATTATGTCTGGCAATGGCCTACATTTAAACACATGTTTGTCACTTATTTTCATTTCGCAGTTGATGAAGGGCATGGTAATACCCGAAAGCGCTATGGCTGTGATTTTTGTACTTCATAAAAAGGAGATTTTAATATTTAACTGGCCTATAATTATTTTAATTATTAACAGGCCAATATTTTGGTTGTCTTTATTTTTAAAGTATTAATTATTTTGACGTGTTTCCATACTATATTATTAAGTAAAATACACTTTGTGCAAAGGATATGGAACTCTAGTAGCGTATATAAGCACAAATAATACAACAATGCAGTACACAGATGTTTCGAGGATACACCGGACCATCTTCATTAGTGCAAGAGAACCCGAAGTCCAAATGAGAAATGGGCGCAAATGCTGCATTGTGTTATATGTGCTTATATAAGTTACTCAAGTTCCTTACCCAACTTTAAATGTTATTAACATCATAAGAAAAAATGTTCTTCCGAATTTTGGAAAACGATTATCTAAACAGAGTATTCCTGATGGAAATAATCATACCCAATTTCATTTAAATCGTTCACTGTGTTAGAGAAAGGTTCTATAGACAGACACTAAATAAAAAACCGATTTCTACTTCGGGATGCTATAAAAGATCAATTTCACAAAAATACTAGTCAGATTCTTGACCTCTTCCTATTACCTTCTCTTCATACATTGTTACTTCGCATTCAAAGACCTGTAAAGATCCTTGCTGCCTCAACCGGGAATCGAACCCTGGATCTCTGAACTGGTCAGTCGACGTCTACTGTTGAGATACTGGGATAAAATTGCAAACTCTTATTGTGGAAGTGGACTCTGCATTCTCCACTCTGTAATGTCAGATAGGCGTGCAATTGACAATCTGACTGACCACCTCTTGCTATTTTTACCTCAGGTTAGCCTCCTGATACTACTATTTTTACCCATCAGGTGGTCGTTGTCCTCTTGATCTGAAATCGACGCTCAATATCCCAGAGTCCACTGAATCCGTGCTAGTCGTACTAAGGTCACTTTCACACCTCCGACATCTTTGCACTAACCTACAGGGTTAATTCCTTCGCCCGCCATTATAAAGATCCTTGCTGCCCGAACTGGGAATCGAACCTTGTATCTCTGAACTGTCTAGCCGACGCTCTACCGTTGAGTTATTCGGACAAAATTGCAAGCTCGTATTGTCGAAGTGACTTTACAGACCTAACACAATCGTCCGATATAACGAAATGGCAAATAAATACGATTTAACAAACAAGGAATTCGTGTTCACAATACGCTCTTGCATGCTAAAAATTAGAAGATTATCTGAATCACCGCCTTCTATTTTAGAAACTCAAGAAAACTTTATCTCCTCCTTCAAATATTGAATTTTTCAAAACTGGCCAAGTTGGCAATATTTCGATAAATTCATCGTGTATAAATGTACGCATTATTACACGTGGTAAATTTGGTGGTCTTGATGATCACCAATTTTATCACGCGTAATAATGCGTAATCACACCATGGCAAACTTGTGTCTCCGCAATGATAATTGATTTTAAAACTGTATAATTTGTTTTTCCTTTTAATAACTGTCAAAACCAAAGGAAAAGATATAGATTGGGTAATTGCAAAAATATGTTATGCATTATGCGAAAAAAAAAATCTTACCAATACAAAATCCAGTGTTTGAGCTATAAACAAACCCTGGTAAGCAAGATGAATCTATGGAGCTGCATGTGAAACTGCCAATGCTGTTCGTACACAATTTGTCCGGGGGGCAGGGGCGCAGAAGGCACTCATCAATATCTATGAAGCCAAATAATAAAAGTTACGAAATAAAGCATTTAATCCTTATTTTTTAGCCCTTACATTATTTATAGATTAATTTAGTATAGTAATTGGTTATATAATGCATGACAGTTATTAAAACAAAATTTCCACAGTACATTAAACCAAAATTCCCACAGTAGTGCATTAAACCAAAATTCCCACAGTACATTAAAACAAAATTTCCACAGTACATTAAAAGAAAATTACAAAATTCCCACAACATATTCTAAGCATGAAACGGGTCGAAGAGGAATGAAGAAAATACATATATACAATTATTTTCTAATCCCAGAATCTATCAATTATATGTATTTTAGAAGCTTGGAAATCTCTCCTATGCAGAAACAAACATCCATGGACTGGTGTCACGCTTGTTAGAGCACTTTATCAACGAATAACCGGCAGCAAAAAACTGCTATGTCGAAATTTTGCAAACCTCTACAGGGTGTCCCAAAAAGATTGAAACGAGTTTTAATTCTTTACCTGTTGGAGATAAGTGGGCAATGTAAATTGCAAAAATGTTGAAAGTAAGGTAGGAAATAAGACTACGTTAATTAAATTGTCCTCCCATTCATTTTAAAAAAGTTGCACTTTTTAAATTTTTATACGGCCCCCTTAGACACATTTGGTCAATCAGAAAATTTTTATTTTTAATGCAACAAGATAATTAAAAAAACCGCATATCTGTATCTTTAAAATTGAGCGAGTAATATTTAATTGAAAATTGTACATTGTGAATGGGGACCATATATCAAATTAGAAAAGCAAATTTGTGACATATCACAAAAAAGATAAAACTGGGTGATAATACATAGGGTACCCAACCGCGTAGTGAGTTCCAATGCTTTATATGATCTCTGTCTGTGTAATAATTTATTTAGATGCATTTGTGATAAAAAAATTTGACACATATTAACGTATTTTTGATCTAAACAATTTCCATCGTCAATTTGTTTATGATTCCTACTTTCACTGATGAAACAGCCTTTCACATGGTACGGAAAAGTGGCATTAGTCAAATTTTTTCCTTTATCATAATTCGACTGATTTTAAAGATACAGATATGCGGGTTTTCTTATTGATCTTGTTGCATTAAAAATGAAAATTTTCTGATTGACCCAATTTTCTTAATGGGGTCGTATAAAAATTTAAAAAGTGTAACCTTTTGAAAATTAATGGGAGGACTATTTTATTAACGTAGTCGTATTTGCTACCTTACTTTCAACAGTTTTGCAATTGACATTGCCCACTTATCTCCAACAGCTAAAGAATTAAAGCACGTTTCCATCTTTTTAGGATACCCTGTATAGCAGTGTTTCCATAACTCTGAACATTCGCTTATTTTAAGACAGTTAATTTATTGGCGTATACTTCTCTTCACATATTAATGTTATTTATTTTCTCTTTTAAGGATATGATAAGCTGAGGTATTAGCGGCTAGCGGCCACGTTTTTTCACCGTCAATTATTAGAGGTGACTATTTTCAGGAACTTTTTAGCGGCCACGACTGACAACAGACCCCTTCCCCCCCTCTGCACGAGCACATACAGTCTGCGTAGAATATTTATAAAATAAGCCATCTTTTATTATTCCAAAGCATTAAAATGAAACGTGGAACGGTTTTCTGGAAGCATGAAATATACAAACAATTCACAAAACAAATAGCCCTTTATTTGAAATAAAATATAAAATATAAAAAGAAAAAAATACGTAGGTGAAGTCATCAGACCCGCACAAGTTTTGCAGAGAATACTTGTATTTTAAAACACAGAGATTTATTATCTTACAGGCAAAAACTTTGTCCCGATAAAAACAAAATAAAATAAATTTTCCTTAACAATATATTTTTTTACATTATACAACAGTTCGTAATTTTATTTTTACATTTAAAGGGAAACATAAATGAACACATGTAGCGGACACAAAATATTCACTAGGACTCAAAATATTCACCGAGACCCAAAATATTAATCGGAATTTCTCTTTTAGTGTCCTCATGGACTTCTAATGATCCCCGCGTAAAATAGGTCCCCAGACGAACGAAAAAAAAAAATAATCTTTAACATGAATAAATGATCGGCCTCGGCGGGAAATGACCGCTTCCAGCCCCGGGGGGCCAAACTGACATGGATTTCTTCACCTCTACTTTAACACATTTACCTACATATGCTTCAAATTTTATCTATTTAACACCAACTCACCGTCGCATGCTTGTGTTTGGGAGTTTAAAATAAATCCAGCAGGACACTGGCCCGACTTCACCGGGTCTTGCCCGGGATGCTGAACGCATTCAAATCCTCCGATTCTATTGACGCAATACTCTGTAACCGGGTTGCAAGTGTGGCTCCTAAGGTCACATTCGTCAATATCTGAAAAATTGAAAAATGCATGAAATACAGTTCAAGAGAAAGAGGGTGCACTAGAAAGTATTACCAGTAAGAAATAAGTTTTGAACATAGCGATACTTTAATAAACAATTGGATGTGCGCAAAGTATGATTTTCTATGCATTACTCCCTTCACAGAGAAATAACAGTGTGCAAGATGGGCGGCTTCGACAACTTTCTAGTATGTCAAGGGTATGTCAAATACCTGTCGTTTTTAGAGGTTATTCGTTTGACAGGTATTTGACATACCCTATTCCAAACAGTTCGATCCCCCTTTGCGGACATTGGCGACCTTGAATAGGGTATGTCAAATACCTGTCTTTTTGAGAGGTTCTTCGTTTGACAGGTATTTGACATACCCTATTCCAAACAGTTCGATCCCCCTTTGCGGACATTAGCGCCCTTGAATAGGGTATGTCAAATACCTGTCTTTTTGAGAGGTTCTTCGTTTGACAGGTATTTGACATACCCTATTCCAAACAGTTCGATCCCCCTTTGCGGACATTGGCGTCCTTGAATAGGGTATGTCAAATACCTGTCTTTTTGAGAGGTTCTTCGTTTGACAGGTATTTGACATACCCTATTCCAAACAGTTCGATCCCCCTTTGCGGACATTGACGTCCTTGACGCTAATGTCCGCAAAGGGGGATCGAACTGTTTGGAATAGGGTATGTCAAATACCTGTCTTTTTGAGAGGTTCTTCGTTTGGGATTGACGCTGACCCACCCGAAAGCAAAAGGTTAAATAAAAATTCATCGATAATCGTACGTGGCTCGGCTGTGACTGATAACACTTTAGATTGCACTGTAGAGATTCGGCACCCTATCGAGGAACTAAAAGACAGAACTACAGAGGCTAGGTAATGACAAATTTAAGCGATCATCTGGTTCATTTGCAAAAGGGCTGGTGTGCTGGTCCTCTGAAGAAAGAAGACATATGAGGAGAAAATGCCCATTCTTTAAGCAAGAGAGTAAAGCGACGTTGAATTTAGAAGATACACCATTTAAAACCTTCCAGATTTCATCATTACACAGAGGAGATAATGGACTTTACGGGTCGCATAAACAACACTGAATGCCAAATGATTCTAGATTCAGCACGCCATTCTCATGGCCGAATGCAAGGATTTGAAAGCTGCACTGTTCCTAGCCAGCAAGTTTAAATCCTCTCGACAAGCATCTCACGTGCTTCATCGATCAATTAAGGGTGAGCGTCAGTAAATCTTCTGCCCTATCCGCGCTTTCTTAACTTTCGCGGCACACATTTTTCGCCGAAATTCTGTTCGAACAGTTGCGAAATATTTTCTGATAGATAAAATGCAATGCTTAGATTATATTAAAACTAAATTTAATTCCCAATAAAACATAGAATATATTTTTTATTTTAATTCAAAATATTTTTGGTGCTGCCATCTGTTGTCGTAATTTAATTCATACCAACTATTTTTATTTTTTAATGAACATTTTTAAATGTCTATTCCTTCTAATACGCTATTAAATACAACAACAGATCATATATAATAATGCCACAATCACGGAAACGTAATTGAACTTGGACTTGAACTTGAAGACAAAGGAACTTGAAGACAAAACTGCAGTCCTCAGTGATGTACATTCAGATCCCCTTATCAAATTTATAGAATGAGAAATTACCTTTCCGTAATTGTGGCATTATTATATATGATCTGTTGTTGTATTTAATACTGTATTAGAAGGAATATATATTTTAAAATGTTCATCAAAAAATAAAAATAATCAGTATGAATTAAATTACCACAACAGATGGCAGCGCCAAAAATATTTTGGTTTTAAATAAAAAATATATTCTATGTTTTATTGGGTATTAAATGTTGTTTTAATATAATCTAAGCATTGCATTTTATCTTTCAGAAAATATTTTGCAACTGTTTGAGCAGAATTTCGGCGAAAAATGTGTGCCCCGAAAGTTAACAAAGCGCGGATAGGGCAGAAGATTTACTGACGCTCACCCTTAATTGTACGTGGCGCGGCTGTGACTGATAGTACTTCAAAACCTGAGATGCTGTACACAATGGAGGAAATAAAGGCCATGCTGCAGAAGCGAAGTAACGACAAACGGACGTTTGGTCCGTTCGCAAAAAGACTGGTGTGCTGGATCTGCGGAAAAAGAGGACATGTGAGGAAAAACTATTCATTCTTCAATCAAGATAACAGAGGGATGTCCCATTCTGAAATTGCGCCATCTAAGAACTTCGAGATTTCTTCGTTGCATGGAGGAGATAATGGACTTTGCATCATGGTCGTATAAACAATATCGAATATCAAATGCTTCTAAACACGGATGTGAATGTCACCATCATTAAAAGTGAAGTAGCTCGCCGAATTAACTGTCAATTTCTTTATACGGTACAGTCCATTTCTCTGAGCACAGTTACTATAGAGAAAGAGCGAATGTCCGTGGAAAAAGGGAACTTATTATTTTTGTCGGGGTGAGACTAGTTGCCATTATATTGCTTTTGTTGTGGACATTTATGAGCCATGCATTCTCGGACTAGACATTTTAAGAAAACAGGGATTTGACCTAGGTAGCTAGAAAGATAAAACTAAAAAAAATCAGTTGATACCCTTACATTTTTGATGACGAAGGTTTAATAAACAGTAAATTTTTAACTGCAGTTTTCACAAATAATTAGAATAAATGGCTTGTGATTGTCAATAAAACATTGTCCTTGAAGATACCAGGCAATATTTCAGTTATAAGAAAATAACGCAAATTCTGGTGCGCTGCGATTTTTATTGTGCCTATTTCTCTAGCACTACCAATATTTCGGATAACTTTTGAAACAGTTGTTTTTCCTCGTCCAATAGAACTTTTGTTTCAGTTGTCCCTCAATAGCACAAAAACAGTAAGCAAGTACAATTATGTATGATTTTCGAATATTTTGGGTACTCGAAAGATAAGAGCAGTACTCTGTCGTAGGATTATATTGATCTCCCATCCTCGATTCAGGAAAAATCAAGAAACATGCAGATAAGGGATAAAATAGCATTTTTGACAAAAAAAAAAAGAAGACAGTGTAATTTTTTACGTGACGGCTACTATTAATTGAATACAATTAATTGATTTACTATATAATTAACTATATAACCGGATTGCAATTAATTTATTAACTATTAAAATAAAAAAATCTTATGTAAAAAGTATGAGTACCGAGATCTTGCATAAAAAAGGTGGGGAGGATTATAAGCAGATTTCATATAGAAAATCTTCAAATTTTCAAAGTGGCATTAGTTAGGGAATATTTTAGACGTTATACTGAAATTTTTTGTGATAGAAAACTCTGCACAATGCCAAAATATGTACGATTTCTCTTGCTTGGACAAAGATAATCTATCTCTTGCTTGGACAAAGATAATCTATCTCTTGCTTGGACAAAGATAATCTATCTCTGTATCTGTGCTCCGTGAAGACCCAAGGATTCCGCAGAATCAAAGAAAACTAAAAAGAAATATTCATGGGCGCGGTAGCCCATTGGTTAGCGCGCTGGAGTTGCACTCGGCGGGCCCGGGTTCGATTCCAGCCACTGCCAAAACTGCCGCCGTGTTCATGCGGAGTACGATCACGTTAAACATGTGGGTCCGAAAGTCCTTCCGAGAAGTTGGTGGTAGGGGAAGGAGGGTACGGTCCCTGTGGATGCCTCCCCCACTGGGTTCCGGTCCAAATTGGGTGGCACTTCCCGGCCGTCCAAACAGTTACCTTAAACCTTTCTGGTAGGTCGGACGGTCTGGGTCTCAACAACAACAAGAAATATTCCATTATTCCCAACGCACATATGGGCTCTACTTAAACAACACATATTAAAAGTGGCAGATGTTCTGTGGTACAAATGTATCTGAAACAAAGCTTAGCGGAACAAAATGTGTGGTAAAGGAGTGGGACAGTCTAGTGGTTAGAGAACAGGGATTGTACACCGATGACTCAATTTCAATTCCCAGGGCTACTCAAACGGTCCCATTGTTCATGCGGAGTGCGGACGCGTTAAATATGTGGGGCCGTAAGTCCTTCCGAAAGGTTGGTGGTAAGGGAAGGAGGTTACGGTCCCTGTTGATGCCACCTCCACTGGGTTCCGGTCAAAATTGGGTGGCACCATCTCGGCCGTCCAAACAGATACCTTACACCTTCGGGTAGGTCGGATGGCCTTGTTTGAAGGAAAAAATAAGTGTGGGAACCACTGATCGAGATAAAATAAAAAAAATAATTATTTTAATCAAATCATGGAATTTTATATTTTAATATTGTAGCATAACATCCTCGAAACTTTTATTCCTGATACTGTTATACAGATACCCACATGAGAATAATAAAATAAAAATTAATGGGAAAAAATATTACGTTTCTACCCAAATTACATTCAGATTGTATTACAGATACAGCATTCTCAAGCTTATTAACGAATGGTATATTGTTCTAAGTGACTAAAAAAAAAATAAAGTTTCCAGGTATGTAAACTCGTGTTTTATTCAGTCGCCAAAATTTGTTTGCTATCATTTATAATCCACCCAACTGGTATATATCTGAAACAAAAGTAGTGAATTCCTTTCACCATGTTCACAATTATTTAGCTCATAAAATTTATATCAGTAACGTGGGGAATGATTAGACAAATTATTTTCACTAGGTTTTATCTGTTGAAACGGTAATGTTCAGAAACAGTTTTAAAAAACATGTTTTTGATATAAATATCATCTATGACTAGGGTATCTCCAGCTAAAATATGAGCATTACGAAAAATGTAAAGATTTTGGTCATGAAGTGCAACACTAAAAGATGTATAACAAATAGGTAGAGTAGATATAGAATGCTTTGCAGACTGAAAACAGTTTAAGAAACCGAATTTTACCATCTGTAAAAAAAAACTTTAAAAACTGTGTGTATACAAGTTTACCACTCATAGCGTTCTTATTTTCAGATTTAGGATTAGATTTAAACGTTGCAAATTGCACAAGTATCAATTTTTCTGACCTGTAAATGAAATACAACTTATCCGTACTTGAAGATGTTAATGACTGATTTGTTTCTAAGAGAAATAGTTCACTGGATGTTCAATAGATGGAGCTGTCCATCAAATTGCGCCATCTATTGCTTATCCTAAGAATTATTTCTCTTTGCAATATATCAATCATTTACGTCTTTTTCGAGAAGGAGAAGTTTTAGTATTTTAATTGCAGATAGAAAATATCATGTTTCAACACAAATTAGGTTCAGACTGTATTGGCAGATTCAATATTCTCAAATTCATTAATGAATAATATATTGCTCTATGTGGCTAAAAAATTAAAGTTTCCACGTATAATAGTTCGTGTTTTATGCAGACGTCAAGATATTTTTGCTATCATTTATGATCCTCTCTCTCTTTTTGTAATTAACCTAAAGTGACAGTGATATTTTTCCTCTGTTTAGTTTAAAGTTTAGGTTTATCTTCAAATAAATTTTCCAATTTTTTTCGTCCATTACTTTCCAAAATAAAGAAAAACCGAAATTTTTCTTTCTTCCAATTTCTCACTAGTCACTGAGGAAAAAAAATGTTGTTTTCCTTTTAGTCTCAATGTCCGATTTTTTTATACCCCACGATATTATTTTATTATTTCTTTTATTTTTAAATCCTCCTATTCTCTTTTTATTTATCAACTTCATTTTCTAATCGACCTGAAGTGTACCTGTTATTTATCATATTTAGATTGGGATTCCTAAAAGCTGTTTCAGAATTTTTTAGTTTCGAAGCAATTTCTTCCAAAACAAAGAAAACACGAATTTTTTATTTTTTTGCAACCCCCTCCCTCCTCAGTTCAGCCAAAAAAGAAAAATTTGGCATTTTTCTCATGTTTTAGTATGCCTTTTTCTTTAATATCCTACTATATTATATTTGTTTATATATGTTTTACCTTTTGACCAATTTTTACACCACCCCGCCGAAGTTTAAATGCTTCAAATTTTTATCAATTTGTTGTTATTGGATCTCTAAATCTACATTTGCATTCCAATTCTCAAAGTTGATAAAAGAAAAGGTTAGATTAAAAATATGGGAGGGAGAATACAGACTGATATAGGCATCTGTAAATATGCTACCTGTTTTTTAATTTCGAAACTCTTAAAATGAAAGGTTGATAGTTATCTCCAAATTCAATATCCTCTACCTGACAGAGTTATTTAGTGATCTTTTGAGGTAGTTATCAAGCTATTTGCTGTATATTTTCTCATGTTACGCTGTGATTGCATATAAACTTGCTAATTATCCTAAAATGTGGATTCATTCTTGTATACTGAGGGTATCCACGATTCCAGAGTGTTCTTCGTAACAATATAGAAAGTACAATATTTCCATTTTTAAATATAAAGATAGCATTTAATTAAAAATGACATAATGATTTGTTTAATGACTGAATAAAGCGTACATTTTAGCATTAAAGTAAAATATTAACAAATAATCTGGTAGCTGTTTCGTTGATTCAATGGGCCATATTCATCATTATAATAATCATCCCTATTTCTGGCCGCTTTGCTCACCTGGATGCTTTTTCGACAAGTTACTAACACTAAATGTATGAACATTGCTATAATTCTGAAAATGAATATCCATAACATAAAACATGAATTTCCTATAATTACTAATTAAAAGTTAATAGAGTTTAATGTTAAATCACTAATAAGTATAAAAAATTACACTTATCTTACATTAGAGTCAGTTAATACACCTTTTTAAATATAAAACTTAAGTATAAGTATCTACGTGGTACGGAGTCAGTCAAAAAAGGCCCTCATTCAAACTGGTTAATCTGCTGGCCGATATGGTAGCATAGTGAAAATGAACAAAAAACCACACTGCCGCTTTACCCCCCTCCAATATTTTATATTTGTACTAAATAACACGACATTAAAAGTTATCTTACCATCACAAGTTGCTTGGTCAGCAGCAAGTTTATATCCAACATAGCACGAGCATTTTATCTGATTTTCAATTATATCACATTTTTGACTGCACGGCTTGTTTGGTTCGCAAATCTCTCTACCTATAAAAGAAGAAAGATTTTACCACGATTATGCATTACAGTAAAACCACTCCTAGAGGACACCTCTACTAAGCAACCACCTCGCTTAACGACCATATTTCCTTGGAATGCATTCAAATCTCCATAACTATAATTCTAAATTTACAGTGTTTATGTGACCACAAGTATTTCTTAAAACGACTAAAAATATTTAAATGATATGACAGAAAGCTTTTTCCTGTTTTACATTTAAACCTCGGAGCTCAAAGAATGTATTCTAATCTTTACATGTAGGAGCTCTATTGTCTTTACACTACGCCGAATTCTCCAGACATAATAAAATTGTGGGTTACATTCGACAAGACAACAGGCCTGTGGTAGGATTCTGTACATACCACAGGAAAGGTACCACAAATGGAATCGTTTAGTAATGAAAGGGAAAGGAGATGCAAATATATCTATATGGCTCCTTCTTGAAGAAATATTTTTCTAAAATTTTAATTTATGGAATCTTTAAAATAACAAGTAAAATGTCATCGAAGTTTAGATGATCGAATTAAAGTAAATATAATGCATATAATAAAATTCTTAAGTGATATGTACTTTTTATGTAAGTCATCTTTGACACAAATATGATATCCATTTTATTTTCTTCCCATAATAGTATTTGTTTGCCTTTGCATGTTGCACATTTACAATATTAATTTTATGATATATTTTAAATGTCTATTATATATATATATATCTATTATATATATATGTCTATTATATAAAAATATAAAATTGTAAATCCAATGTTAGAATGTAAGTAGAAACTCATAAGACACTATCCCAAATATAATGTTTCTTTAATACGAAGCATACAAAAGGAATTAGGATAGTTCAGAATATATGCCTATTATATATATATATATATATATATATATATATATGTGTGTGTTTATTATATATATATATATATATATATATATATATATATATATATATATATATATATATATATATATATATATACTTCTTTTCTGTAGGAATTGAATAATAATAGGTTTAAATTAATCTATTTAGTTTTAATACTTTCATAAATGTTTAATTATTAGTTTTTTCTAGATGTTGTACCATATTTCTAGTATTTCTTCGGATTATCACTAAACTTTTATTATATATATATATATATATATATATATATTATTCATACACCACCAATTAATAAGGGATAAGTCACAAATATTTGACTATATTACAAGTAATTGAAATTTTTACAATATATACACATAATTACAAAGATATCTTAAAAGAGATCAAATTCTTACAAGACAAATTTGTAATCACTTAAGTTGATAAAGCTTCTAGTAATTATGCGTTCATTTGCAAAACAAAATATTTGGACGAACTCAAACTGCAACTCAATTCCTCAATATCATTAACTCCTATACATAGTAACATACACTAATATCTCTATCAGTAAACAAATTATTGCTTACTACAAACTTCTTAAACAAAAACACAATCTCAATTTTCTTTACTAGATACTTACACCAAAATTCCATAAATCATCAATTACTTTTAGAACTGCTACTATGGGGTTTATTCATATACTAATGCAGCGGACAAACAATTTATATTTATTCTAAATCAAATTTATGATCATTTTACTACACAGCGAACACATATATAAAAAATAGTTTAGACCTCATTAATAACTTTAAACAACAACCTTACATCCATGATATAAAAACTTTTGATTTCAAAGACATCTTTAATAACATTGACATTCGTGATTTATATAAAATCATACTAAATTTATATGAACAATTTACTCATTCTGAAAACATCTTTATACCAAAATTCAAAACATTGTTAAATTCATTCTGTGATCTCATGATCATTTTACTACACAGCGAACACATATTATCAAAAATAGTTTAGACCTCATTAATAACATTAAACAACAACCTTACATCCATGATATAAAAACTTTTGATTTCAAAGACATCTTTAATAACATTGACATTCATGATTTATATAAAGTCATACTAAATTTATATGAAAAATTTACTCATTCTAAAAACATCTCTATACCAAAATTCATAACATTGTCAAATTCATTCTGTTCAACCAGTATCTCTCTGAGGGTAATTGAATATACAAATTAAATAAGGGAATTCCATAAGGAGGAATCTCATCTACAATTCTCGCCAACCTTTATCTATACTATTACGAAATTCGCAACCCATTTAACAGTCATATTATGTACAGATTCATTGATGATTTAATTATTATTAAAATTACTAAAGATACAATAATGTTAAACTTTCAATTTTATCCTTCTAATCTACAACTAATTGAAAATGTTTATTCAACACACTGGATCAATTATTTAGACGTTAGTTTTAAAATTCAAAATGAAGTTAAATTAAAAATTAAAATATATAACAAAACTGAATAATATAATTTCAAAATAAATAAACTTCAACACTATTCATCCAATATTTCAAAATCAGTATTTAAAAATATAATTAATAATCAATTATTAAGAATAAAAAGGTTAAGTACACCATGTTACTAACTAGAACATGGTGTACTTAATTCATTGGTGTACTTAAATGCCTGCGAAACCTTATTTTTTCCTTTATTAAAACACAATTTAAATTGAAATTCAAAACTATGTTCCAATTACAGCAACATATTGACAGGTTAGTATCCACCACCTTTGAATAAAAAAAAAATAAAAAAATTTAATCACTTTATCATCAAAGTGACCGCTAAGAATCCATATAAAATTACACGTGTAAATTCAAAATCAAAATTGTTATCAATTATTTGATTAATAATAAATAAATAATAAAATATTTCTAATCTCCATGTTTCATTTCAACCAGTTGCACACTTAGACTATAATCTTAACTGTAAACTTATTTGAGTTTGCTCAAAGCTAAGACAGTCTCACTTTTACAACTCCAATGTATCCAGAACATGTGTGTGTTTTTGTTATTTTATTCTTATTCTTTTTCAAATTTTAAACTTTACATTGTATTCTAATATTATTATTATTACAAGGCATCAAGCTGGTTAATTTGATTATTTTGTTTGATTATTGTTAAATCTGATCCATTTTCTGCATTCTTCTAAGTCGGTACGTGTGCATAATTTCTGTAATACAATTTACAGTTATGCACACAGAAACGGAGAAATTCAATATTTCCGAACCAGGTATGGCCCTTGATAACGTACATGGTTTCGGAAATACTTTTCACTTTTTTCAATTATATTCTATTTTGTTTTTCAAAAAAGTTTTGGGAACTAGAAAGGCCTAGCTCCACGTGCAGTTTTTTCAGTTTGAAACTTTCATTTAATAGTCTATTCATGCATTTACACCATGTATGTTTATACAGAGAACAATGGAATTAGTCCTTAAGTACCTGTATTTTATATATGATTTATAACACATTTAATCAGTAACACTTTCAGTCACTTTATAACACTTTTAATCACTTTAAATCAATTTTAATCTTAGGGTGTAGTTAAAGGCTTATAGTCACCAGACTTTCACAACATGTTATCCTTTTTTTAATTGCTTTCCTTATATACGGGGAAAGAGGGGTGTTTATACTTACTTAGTACCTGCTTTATTTATGTTTTATTTATAATGATTTTTTCTCCAGCATGTCTTAGAGTCTGTTTTGATTTCAAATATTCACTTCACACCATTTTATTTTCACAATAGCTCTACAGACCAATTTTAATAAATAATAAATCACTGGTATTTATAATAGAAGTAAAATCAAGTTCCTAATATATATATATATATATATATATATAGATATATACATATATATATATATATGGTACTATGTCTCTAATTTCCCAAACTCATTAATAAAAATCTGATGTGGGCAACACATGACTTTCCTTATATAATGCAATGAATTTTATACTTTTACAGTAAAAAAATAGGTTTTTCTTATAGTAGGTACTAATATTCTTTCCAAGATATTGAATTTTCGACAATTAGTCGTCATTTTAATTGATTTAGCGTCATATTTATTCATTTGGCGAGATTTTCGTTAATTTGGCACCATTTCAAAAAAGTCGCCAAGTTGGCGACATTCCGCCAAATTCGTCGCCAAAATCTCGCCAAGCATTATGCATTAAGAAATAAGTTATTCTTACAGCAGATAAATGACTATTGGCGTTCAAATACAAAAGTATTATTCAAAGTATCTTTTTTCATGAATGGAACGAGCTAGATCCACGAGAATGATGTCACTCAATTTATCGCATGGTATTACATATGAAAAGTGAACAAGTTTCTCAATAGGAAATATTTTTCTTTATTTTATATGACTTTTTGATAATTTTTTTGAAAAATGTGCAATATCTTGAGAACGGTTCATGTTAGCGTTCTAAAATTTATGTCAACCGTTTTCTAATAAAAAATTACATAAGAAATGTCCATTTGCGTAACTTTATTAGTGGTTTTGATTTTTTAACGATTTTTTCAAAATTTCATTCGAAAATTTAGGGGGGTTCTGAACATTCGATTGCGTATAAAGACAATAGGCTTCCAGTGTTTACGGATTGTGATTTTTGTACCAGATTTGATTCGAATCGGTCCATTCGTTCGTCAGTTATCGTCTCCACAGACTCACTGACACACACACACACACAAACACACACACACACACACAGACATCACCTCAAAAATGTTTGATTCGTGATCAGGGATGCTTGAAACGTGCTCGCCCGTCGAAAACTCGATTTCGAATTCTCGACCCCGTCACAACACTTTCCTTATACATTATGTATATAAGGAAAGTAATAATTGTATGTGCACATTACAAAAACCTTGTATTCACCATAGACGAATTGAATATCCAATTATTACCGGTCAGAGGTGATACTCCTTGTGTGGAGCTCGTTTCGCAGCAGTCTATGTAGGCTTCATCCCAAGGAGCGCCAAAACTGAACCTCGTAAAACCACAGGGCATGCGCATGACACCAGCTTGAATACCCAAATTGCAGCCATCGCAGCAATCCTGAAACACATATTCCATAAATATAAAATGTAGTTTAACAGATAAATGGTAAAGAAATTCATAACAAATAAAAAACAGATCACAATATAGTTTGTTGCACAGATAAAATAGTAAAATAAAAGACAATTGTTTTGGTTTCTCTTTGATGGGTACCAGACCACGTACCAAAAAAATCTGATGTGGGCAGCACATGACTTTCCTTATATAATGAAATGAATTTACTACTTTTACAGTTAAAAAAAATGTTATTCTTATAGTAGATACTTATATTCTTTCCAAGATATTGAATTTTCTTCAATGAGTCGTCATTTCCATTGATTTAGCGTCATTTTTATCAATTTGGCGAGATTTTTGTTAATTTGGCAACAATTAAAAATGCCGCCAAGTTGGCGACATTCCGCTAAATTCGTCGCCAAAATCTCGCCAAGCGGTATGGATGGAGAAATAAGTTATTCTTACAGCAGATAAATGACTATTGGCGTTCAAATATTACTCAAAGTATCTTTTTTCATGAATGGAACGAGCTGGATCCACGAGAATGATGTCACCAAATTTGTCGCATGGTATTACATATGAAAAGTGAACATGTTTCTCAATAGGAAATATTTTTTTTTAAATTTTATATAACTTTTTGATAATTTTTTTGAAAAATGTGCAATATCTCGAGAACGGTTCATGTTAGCGTTCTAAAATCTATGTCAATCGTTTTCTAATGAAAAACTACATAAGAAAGGTCTATTTGCGTAACTTTATTAGCGGTTTTGATTTCTTGACGATTTTTTCAAAATTTCACTCGAAAATTTAGGGGGGTTCTGAACATTTGATTGCGTATAAAAACAATAGGCTTCCAGTATTCACGGATTGTGATTTTTGTACCAAATCGGTTTGAATCGGTCCATTCGTTCGTCAGTTATCGTATCCACAGACTCACTGACACACATACACACACACACACACACACATAGACATCACTTCAAAAATGTTTGATTCGTGATCAGGGATACCTGAAATGTGCTCTCCCGTCGAAAACTGAAATTCGAATTTTCGACCCCGTCACAATACTTTCCTTATACATTATGTATATGAAAAAAGTAAAAATTACCAGAACGCGGTTTACTTGTGTTAACATATGGTTCTTATGCTAACAAGGTTCTTATGCGCACAAGACTCTGACACTAGGTGACGCCACCTCTTCTTACAGAGACACTAGGTGACGCCACCTCTTCTTACAGAGACACTAGGTGACGCCACCTCTTCTCTGAGGTTACATTGTACAATAAAAAAGCTTCTTTGCACAATGTGGTTTTCCCTTTGTGGATTTAAGCGTATTACAAGACGCATTGCTTTCCATGAGAAAAGCACATGTGGAAGTTCTTACGTGCAATGTTGCCTTTAAAAGGAGGCATCAAAGAAAAAGAAAAAATAGAAAGAAGAAAAGGGGTGCAGAAAATAATAAGATATGTAGATACAAATTAACCATAGCCAGGTTATAACTCACAGAAAACCGTTTTATCGAATCTGGTAATTGCACCATATCATTTTCCCTACATAATACAATGGATTTCTTAGAGAAATCCATTTCTTTTATGTCACTTTCATGAATTATGACATGACTATGTTTAATTTATTGCTCCGTGTTATATTCTTTTTTGGTATCTATTTAATATTTTTATTCATTAAATTTCCTTGTTTACTTTTTTATTAACTTTTGTCACAATGGATGGCACCACCTCTGCTATATTCTAGCATTTTCGCAAAACCGAGGTTCTCATTTGGTGTTAAGCTGGGTTCTTGGTTTGTTCGCACTTTTTAAAAGTTTCAAAAACGATTTTTTACTATTTATCATTTTATCTATGCAGCAATTTACGTTGTGATTTTTTCATTTAGCCATAAAAGTTGTTGTCAATTACACAAAGTCAACCAAATGACGATTCATGTAGGGCATATGTCAGAATCATAGTAATCTGCAACGAACAGTAAAAGACTTTTCCTACATACTGCAATAAAGATATTTCTTCAACAGTACAATAAATAATTGACATTTGCGTTAAATTAACGTACCGCAAATTTAAACTTGAAGCTTATTTTGGTGACATCGGTATACTATAAGAAAATGTTTAGATAAATATAATAATTGGACTTACATGCATAGCCAACCATGTTACTAAGATAGGAAATTAATTTGTTTAACATACTGAATATACTCGTGATTGCGTCAGCTTCGCTTCCAAGTTAACTCATCCCTCCTCTGCATGAATAGGAAAAATAAATTGGGAAAACCCCAAACTTTCAATATGTCGACCTCAGCTTCAAACTTATATATCCCTCCTCGAATTTTCTTCTAAGTGATATGCTTTTGGTTGTATTATTTTCTCCTCATGTTTGATGACTTAAGACATATACAAATTACAGTATTTTGATTTTCGTTTATGAAAATAATGTACATTGAAAATACATGAGACAGGATAATTATGAGTATTTATAATATATAAAAATCTGATGTGGGCAGCACATGACTTTCCCTGCAGACTTAAATTCATATTTCCTTTATTTCTTTAATATATCATTAGATTGAGTTTAATTGCACCAAATAACACTAAATTTGCATTTTTAATTTAATTTTTGTTGTTTTTATTTGGTAAATGGACATTTTTCCGATAGCGGCGTATCAGAAATGCAAGAAATCTCAAATATCTTGAGAACGGTTAGTCCTAAAGTATAATGGAGTGTGTTATATTCTCTTCTTCGTCAAAAATTGCGTATAAAACAAGAATTTAATTGATACATTTCAGCATACGTAGTCTTTTTTTTTTTTTAGATTTTTGCGATTTTTGCGGGCCATTTCGTAAAAAAAGGCAGGTTGTTATTATCTGAATCGTACCAAAATCGAATCAGCACCAGAGTGTCCCACAAGTAACTTATTTACCAAATATTGTGAAATTTGGTTAATTAGTATTTTAGCTAGGGTGGATACATGAAATTTTTGCATGCCATTTCGTAAAAAACGGCGGGTTCTTCTTTTCCGAATAGTACCAAATTCTAATCAGCACCAGAGTATACAACAAGTAACTTATCTACCAAATTTTGTGAAATTTGATAAATTAGTATTTTAGTTAGAGCGGATAAATTAAATTTTTACGGGTCATTTCGCAAAAAAAGGCGGTTCTGTTTTACGAATCGTACCAAAAACCAATCATCAGCAGGGTCACATCCAAGTGACTTACCAAATTTTATGAAATTCGTTCCATTAGTTTGTGAGTTAGAGTGGATACATACGTTGAACAGACAGACAGACACACAGACGTCACGTTAAAAATAGTTTTTTCGTATTCTAGAGGTCTCGAAACGTGTAGATCCGTCGAAAACTCGAGTTGCGATTTTCGACATGATTCCAATACTTTCCCTATACATTACCATGTATTGCAGGGAAAGTAGAAAACATTAAATAGAGAATTGTATTTTTTTTTCTCATCAAAGTAAGCAAGAATACTTTCCAATTTAATATTACTCGTATTCTATTGACAATTACCCAACTGTTCAATAGTTTCTGAAACGTGGTTGATCTCAAACATGTTTTTATTGTATTTTAAAAATAAAGACAACCAGAAAGTTGGCCATAATTAAAAGTATTTCATTAAAATCTTCTTCTACGGCGTACTAAAATTACACACACATAACGCTTTCGGGCGTAACTATAATACCATGCCCTTGACGCCCGAAAGCGTTATGTGTGTGTAATTTTAGTACTCCGTAAAAAAAGATTTTAATGAAATACTTTTAATTATGGTCAATTTTTTGGTTGTCTTTATTTTTAAAGTATTGATTATTTTGACGTGGTTCCATACAATTTGATGTTTTCATTAATTTAAGTTATTTCTAAAAATCTTAAGTCACTATTATTCAATCAAGTATTTTTACTTTACTATATACCTAACGTGTACACTCAGGAATATTTCATTCCGAAGTTACTGAGGGTGCTTGAGGATTTTCTTAGGAATCTTGAAAACATTTAAAAATATGATCAAGTATATTAACCCTAAATGCATCATCTGATGATCCGCAAAGTCTTCCTTCCTTTGCCGCCTCCTTGCCACGCTCACAGTTAATCCGTCTATGCGCTCTTATACAACAGATGTATAGAGAGGTTAGGCACGTTAGCCTGTCCTGTGCAGCCACATTTCCAGCTTCTTGAGATGGGCCCGTGCACGACGTGTGATTGCGCGCCCAGTTGTCTCCAGATTGGCAACACCTTTGTAGAACAGGTTCCAGATCACCTGCAAAATACAATACAGATTAGCAACTATCTCTCTATATTAGAAAAAAAAAATTTGATGTGGGCAACACATGACTTTCCTTATATAATGTAATGAATTTACTACTTTTACAGTAAAAAAAATAGGTTTTTCTTATAGTAGATACTAATATTCTTTCCAAGATATTGAATTTTCGACAATGAGTCGTCATTTTCATTGATTTAGCATCATTTTTATCCATTTGGCGAGATTTTCATTAATTTGGCAACATTTCAAAAAAGTCGCCAAGTTGGCGACATTCCGCCAAATTCGTCGCCAAAATCTCGCCAAGCGTTATGCACTAAGAAAAAAGTTATTCTTACAGCAGATAAATGACTATTGGCGTTTAAATACAAAAGTATTATTCAAAGTATATTTTTTCATGAATGGAACGAGCTAGATCCACGAGAACGATGCCACTCAATTTATCGCATGGTATTACATATGAAAAGTGAACATGTTTCTCAATAGGAATTTTTGTTTTTTATGTGACTTTTTCATAATTTTTTTTTAAAAATGCACAATATCTCGAGAACGGTTCATGTTAGCGTTCTAAAATTTATGCCAATCGTTTTCTAACGAAAAATTACATAAGAAATGTCTATTTGCGTAACCTTATTAGCGGTTTTGATTTTTTGACGATTTTTTCAAAATTTTATTCTAAAATTTAGGGGTGTTCTGAACATTCGATTACATATAAAAACAATAGGCTTCCAGTGTTTACGGATTGTGATTTTTGTACCAAATTTGGTTCGAATCGGTCCATTCGTTCGTCAGTTATCGTCTCCACAGACTCACTGACACACACACACACACACACACATACTTTCACACAGACACACACACAGACATCACTTCAAAAATGTTTGATTCGTGATCAGGGATGCTTGAAACGTGCTCTCCCGTCGAAAACTCGAATTCGAATTTTCGACCCCGTCACAATACTTTACTTATACATTATGTATATAAGGAAAGTAACAATATCCTGCGATTATTTTAGCACTGCATTACGAACAGATGGTATAATGTACAGTTCTGAAAATTCACATATAGACTAATATAAACTCGTAGGCGTACGAGACGGTCTTTTTGACACTTTATAATGTAGTTGAAAAGTGTTTATAACTTTGTTCATTCTGTCTGTCTGTCTGTTCGTTCACACGAAAACTACCGTATAAACGATTTTATCCTCGTATCAAAATGAAATTTTAGTATGTTGTTTGAAACGGTCTGTGGGACATATGGGAATGTAAATGAATAATATCACCTAATTAGTTTTGGAATGAACCCGGGTTGAAAAAATGAAATACATTGAACCCCATGGGATCAAATTTTTCAGACATTTTATAAGCAAATTTAAAATTCACAAATTGCTTCGAAAATTTTAGAAAATATTTAAATTATCCCATAAAATCCCATAAAAAATCTGCAAAATATGTAGTTTTTTAAGTAAAAATTAAAATAATAATTACACCCATATTATATGAAGAGATCACGCGACTCACTTCAAAATAAAATATGGCATCCATCTTTTTTTCCCAATGTAATAATCGTGATTTTCAAAGTTCTTTTACATTTATATTTAGTGTTGCATCCATCCTAAAACCGTTTTATTTTTGCGTATTTCCTGTGCATCTACAGGTATATTCTGCGCCAATGCAGTTACAATATTTTTGAGTTTCAATGATCCTCAAACTTTGATTATTTCTACAACGAAGCCTAATATTACTGTATGTAGAATATAAACAAGTGAGTATAAGATGAGTTGTATAAGAATTGCTGAATTTTTTTCACGTAAAATTATTCGGCCCTGAAGTTTGGAATAAAAGTGATATGAATGAAATATGCATTGCTTTTATATAAAAGCAATGCATATTTCATTCATATCACTTTTCTATATAGAGAGCCAGACAATTTATATTTTGATAACGTTATTTGAATGAAATTCGTGTTTTTCGATGAGTTTTAAATTTTCAAATATAATAAATTATTGTAGTACTGTGATAATTTAAAATATATTGCTGCTGAATGTATCGCATTTTAGAGATTTTCAAATAAATTTGCAGTTGGAAAGTGCTTTATAGTCAATGCTTTATGCATGATTGATCTTTCTTGTTTAATTACCCAAGCCGTCCAGCTCACCTAAAGGATGTAGAGCAGTTACAACGGATGACGGTGTAAAACGAATTTAGCATTTTGATTTGAACCTTGGTTTATCAAATGTTAATTAATAAAGTATTGCATTGCCAGTATGGTAAATATTTAATGATTTAAGCGGATTTCCAGCTTCTCTGTGACTAGTTGCTGGCAGAAACATCACAAAGATGGGCGAGGGAAACGATTACCTTATTGCCTTATTGTTGTGTCTTTATAAACAGAGCGTTTGGCAACTATTAGAATTTCGATTAAAATGCAATTATTAATGCAGTTAACAATTATATGTCTTATTGTTAATTTGTATAAATAATTAATTGAAGTAATAACGTTCATTCGTAATAGTTCCTACAGATATATAGAAAACAAAATATTTGGTGTCGGGTTTTTTTTAAGCATTTATGATATACTAAAAAAATAACATTCTAAATATTTCTGGAACATACCTAAACATGTAAAGTATCCAAAATCTAAAAGTCATCTGAAATAAATCTGAAAATGTGCCACTTGACCAGTTTCTCCCTAAATTTACAAATATGTAACTACATAAAATTAAATGAAACTTTCCTAAAAATAAAAATACATTAAAGTAAAAGAGAGAGCACAGAATTCAGGTTTTCAAAAATCTAACGTTTATTAAAATTTAAACTTCATTTTAAAGAATTTTCAAAACATTTTACATCTCATTAACTAGACAAATTAAACATCTTAAATAATTTAAATAAATTGAATTTATACAGAGGCCGGTCGTAAGTGGTTAGTACAAACGTTAGAATATGAAAATTAAAGTTAACAATGTTAAACTTATTCAATTATTTGTCAAAACTAGAATTTGGAATAAAAGAACATAAGTTAGCCAAAAGGGAAATTTAGAACAAAAGTTAAACTTAACCTCAGGTTCAGGTGACCTAAAGTATATAGGTCAAAAGGGGTCTTATTTTATGCTAACTCAATTAAACTTTAAAATAGTCTAAACCGACAGAAGCAATTAAAAATCAGCATTTAAAAGATATCACCCGGATGTAGAGCCGTCATGGAACATGCTGGATGCATCAGATCCCAACAGATGAGACGAAGATGGAAAGGCAAAAGTCCAATCGTTTAAACACGAGGAAAACCACCCATTCCAGTCCAAAAGAAGGACCGCTCACACGACAGCAAGCTCCTCAACGTCGTAAAATTTGATTAGCACAAACTCCAATCAACGATTTCTTTATCGGAACAATGGACACTTCTTTACTCATCAGTACTAAACGCCGAGCATATAGTCCAGTAATCACATACGGAAATGCCGACTCAATACGTCATTTAAAGAATGCACACGGATAGCGATAAACAACCACTTAATTGGCGTCATAGCACTTCTCAAATCTACAGGACAGGCGAGAACTTGTAGACTAAACAACGCCTTCCTTCACAGACCGTCAGTTAGAAGCACTCCGAAGACAAAACATTGTCCAGCCACGCTATTAATCAATTTAAATGATGAAGACTTCTCGGGATGTGAATAAATAACATCATTTAGAACATCGTTGAAAGTAACAAAGTGCAGATATTCACACGTTTAACAACAGAGATGAGGGAAAAATGATTAAAATATTTAAAAAGCTAAAATATTTAAAAAGCTAAAAATAGAATAAAACTGAAAAATTGCAATGAATTAACGAATTTTTAACCGAGAGCAATAAATTTGGAATCAAATTAAAGGGAATAAAAAGGGCAATAAATGGAATTGTAAATTAGACAATTTAAATAATTTTAAATTGCTAAAACCTAAAAAGAACGAACTTTCGCCGTTTTCAACACAAAGCCTATTGAAAAGAACCCATTTGGAACAGAAGAATATCAAAAACCTAAACAATTGGAAAATGGAGAGTGACTATGTAAATAAGACCCCTGAACACGTTTAAACTAAAAACGAAACTCCTAAAATTATTAAATTGCCAAAAGTATAACCCAACATTGGCTATCAAACCCCTCCCCCAAGAAATTCTTTCTGGCAAAGTCATTCTCTTACTCAAGTCTATCGATACGAACGATCGACGTACCGTAAGGTCATGTTTGGATATACCTATACAGTTGTATCGATAAGTTCATTACTACTTCCCAATTTTCATTGACAGTTACAGACTCCACACCTGGATTTCATACGATTTGTTTATTCAAATGTAGAATTACAGACAGAGTTTTGAAACCCATCCGCTTATAAAAAATGACATAATATTTTTGATTTTCTGAATTATGATTTAAAATTTTGTTTTTATTTAAATGATGTTTTTGATTCTCAAAAATAATGTTTTTACATATATTAAAAAATAATACCAGTATATAAATAAAGATATGTCCTGCTCACATCATATTTTTAACACTTTACAACAAAGTTGAAAAGTGTTTATGACTTTGTTCATTCTGTCTGTCTGTCTGTCTGTCTGTCCGTTAGCACGATAACTGCCGTAAAAATGACTTAATCAAAATGAAATTTTAGTATGTTGTTCAGACGGTCTATAGGACCTATGGGAATATAAATGAATAATATCACCCAATTAGTTTTGGATTGAACCCGGGTTGAAAAAATGGAATACATTGAGCCCTATGGGACCTAATTTTTCAAGCATTTTTTAAGCGTATTTAAAATTCACAAATTACTTCGAAAATTTTAGGCAATATTCAAATTGTTCCATAAAATATATAAAAAAAAATTCAGCGAAATATATTCAGTTGTTTTTTAAATAAAAATTAAAATAATAATAACACCTCTTATATGAAGCGATCACGTGTCCATGATATGAAACGATCACATGACCCACTTCAAAATGATATATGGCATCCATCTTGTGTCAAAATCGTGATTTTTAAAGTTCTTTTTAATTCATATTGAGTGTTGTATCCGTCCAAAAAACTTCTTTATTTTTGCCTAAATTCTGTGCATCTACATACTGAAACAACGCAATGACAATATATTTCAGTTTAAATGCTCTTCCAAATTTCATTATTTCTACTATTAAGCCTATTTTTCACCTATGTAAAATGTAAACAGCAAAATATGTAGAATGAGTTGTATTAGAATCGCTGTAATTGTTTAACACAAAATCATTTAGTCCATGGAGTCTGCTTAGCTGATATGAATGAAATATTCATTGATTTTAGAAAGAGAAGGACGATATTTTTCGATGAAGTTTTACGCATTGAGTTTATTTACTTGTAGCTCAATGGTCTTAATTTTTAAATAAAATAAATTATTATAGTATTGTGATGAATGACATGAATGGGGGAATTATTTATGAATGAAATGTTGCTTTTATAGAGAGAGCCAGGCGTGTTATTTTTTTATGACGTCATTTGAATGAATTTCAGTTGTTTTCGATGATGTTTTCAAATATAATAAATTATCGTAGTATTATGATAATTCTAAAATTATTACCGAAGAATGTATCACATTTTAGAGATGTTTAAACCAGGCAATTTATACTTTAATGCCGTCATTTGAATGAAGTTAATTTTTTTCGATGAAGGTTTAAGGTGTCAAATATAATAAATTAATGTAGTATTGTGATAAGTTTTAAAACATTACCGAGGAATGTTTTTGCATTTTAGACATGTTTAAATAAAATTGCATTGAAGTTGGAAAGTGTTTCATAATCAATGCTTTAAGCATGATTGATCTTTCTTGTTTATTTATTATCAGGATTATGACGTTATTTATTTACTTCAAAAATACTAAAAATTGATGACCTACTTTTGCTTATTGTGTCATAAGTCCTTGGGACGAACGACTTCGAGAGCTGCGTAAAAACTGATTAGGCAGTCAAGAGGTCTAGGTTACTGAAGAGGACACCGATTGCTCTGTTTGATCTCATTGTGTCTGGAATATCAAAAAAGTTCCGGCGAAATTCCCCCCCTCTCTACACACACACACACACACAATTCTTATCGCTCGCAATTCTCAGCGTTTCTTCACTTTTCATTTGATCAAATATTTTTCTATTCTTCGATAGTAAACAGCTGAGTTATGCATTTGCATTTTTCTTACGATATCTATCGAGTAGATATGTACTAGAACGTCAACTGAACATCCTATAAGTTAGGAAATATCCTATAAGTTTAAGGGGTTGCGTACACATGGAATATCCGAAATAAATTTTTAAGCCGACCATTTTTAAATTTTATATATAAATTTCAAAAATTACAAATGCTTAATCTGTTTACGCTGTTATACATTTTATATGTTTGTTGACCTGAAGAACCGAAAAAAAAAAACATTTTTAAGCTCCTAAAATGAACAGTTTTTCAATTATTCGCAGTTTTTTGTATTCTGAGGAGCTTAGATTGTAGAAAATTGATGAATGATTTTAATGGATTTTGTTTTTCTTCCTAAAATAATAAAAACAATTATGCGATTTTTTGACACAGCATTTCGAACAGAGGACAAAACAAACTGATCTGAAATTTTAAACATAGATGAACCCGCAGACAAGCAAGACGGGCTTGGAATTTTGATTTAGAAGGTTGTTAATTAAATATTAATAAACTTTTTCATTGCCAGTATAGGTAAAGTTATGCAGTCGATGTTCAACTTTTCTGTGATTATTTGCTGGCAGAAACGTCTAACAGATGTTGAAAAACAATGATATGCCTTTTGATAACGAAGACAATAATACTAGGAGAACCAGAAGGGCCCTACCTGCATTCCTACCCAGATCCTACGAGACCATTTTTTTATACCTTAAGGGGTGCTAACATTTTTCCCTGCTGTCCGTATTAAAAAAAAATCTGGCTATACTATCAAGATGTCGGTAGGCCATTTTTAAATTTTTATATTTAAATTTAAAAAAATTACAAATGCTTAATTTGTTTACGGGATTATTCATTTTATATGTGTGTTGACCTGAAGAAGCGAATAAAACCATTTTTAATATCCTAAAATAAACAGTTTTTGAATTATTGGCAGTTTTTAGTATTTTTTTTTTATAAAATATATTAGACATGGGATTTTTTCAAAACAAAGTAAATATGTAAACATTCTTTTTTAATAATTTTAGATCAGAAATAGTGGAAATACGGATCCAGGATCCCATAAATAGAAATTCCTCAGATATTTTATTGTTTCTTATATTTGTAAAGCACTTTGTGCGGTCACTCATCATTCGAAAGCACTTCAAATACCGCCGTCTTAAATGTCAGCGACCAACAGGTATCTATCCATACAAGTCTTTCTCTCAAATTCTTGTGAATACATTCTATTGCATGTCTTAAGGAGTGCTGATTATTTTTACTTACCCTGCAATGCATAGGGAGAGTATTGGAATCGTGTCGAAAATCGCAACTCGAGTTTCCGACGGATCTAGATGTTTTGGGACGGCTAGAACACGGAATAAACTATGTTTAGCGTGACGTCTATGTGTGTGTTTGTGTGTGTGTGTGTGTTTCTCTCTCTCTCTCTCTCTGTGTGTGTGTGTGTGTCTCCGTGTCTGTCTGTCTGTGCAATGTATGTATCCACGCTAGCTCAAAAATTAATGGACCACATTTTATAAAATTTGATAGGTTAGTCACTTGTATGTGACTCTGATGTTGATAACATTTTGGTATGATTTGGGATAAAATAAGCCGCCTTTTTTTGCAAAATGACCCCCAAAAATCTCATGTACTCACTCTAGCTAAATAACTAATTAATGAAATTTCACAAAATTTGGAAAATAAGTCACGTGTGGGATATCCTGGTGCTAATTAGATTTTGGTACGATTTGGAAAAGAAGAACCTGCTTTTTTTATGAAATGGCCCGCAAAAATCTAAGGAATGAAACCAACCCCATTACTCTAGGACTTACCGTTCTCGATATATTTTAGACTTTTCGCATTTTTGTTACGAAAAAATGTCCTTTGAAAAAATGCCCAGTTACGAAATAAAAACAAAAATAAAATTAAAAGTGTAAATTCAGTGTTATTTTGTGCAATTACACTCAGTTCAATGAATTATTAAAGAAATAAAGAGAAAATGAATTTGAGTCAGCAGGGAAAGTGATGTGCTGCCCACATCAGATTTTTTAAGCTGCTCTCAGAAGAAAATGGCTATACTACAAAAATAGTTTTCGTTTTGGCCGGCCCACAGCAAAATTAAAAAAAAAATGTTTATTCTTGTATGTAACACGTGACTATTCATTTATACATAGTGTTATGTAGAAAAAAAATTAGACGGTTTTTAGAATGCTAGAACTATCTGTTTTGAGAAATTCTATATTTGTATAGACATTTGGAAAAATAGCTAACGTGATGGGGCCCTTCAAAAGTACCGTCGTAATATATGCCGGAAAAATGTGAATGACACATATGCCTTTTTCTTAGATCCTTGGGAACACATTCTATTGTACGTATGAATAAATGTTGACCTTTTTCTAAAATGCTTCCCCAAAAATGAGTAATGTCCCCATAGGGGAAAACAAAATGTAAGAAAGACACTCCCATTGCAGATAACAGCATCCCCGGACTGGTTTTGAGTTTATTAATCGCTCATCAGCATGGAATAACCGTTAACTGCAATGGTAGCAATAAAACTTCTGCAATTTTGTGAACTTCTGCAGGAACTGACAATTTCAGGCTTTCCACGTGGGCGGTACAAAATTCGTTTACAATTTAGTTCGGGCTACACGAAGATATAAAAGCCAAGTCACAAGAACCCGCCTGAAAGGGACGCACCCCAAAATAAGGAACACACTCACATCTTAGATGGCAATAGAACATTTTCTTGTTGCCATTGTAGTTAACGCTTATTCCACGCTAATGAGCGCAGAATCAGCGCAGAACCGATCCATGGATATTGTTATCTGAAATTGCAGTGTTATTCTTCATATTTTTGATGCAAACAAATTTAAATTAGGAAAGATTATATAACGTAAATTAACGTTTTATAAATAGAGTTCTTTATTTAATTTGATTATAAAAATTGAACCGTTGCTTCGTCTTTACCGATGCTCATTGTCTACCAGTGAGCTAAGCCATAGTTAGTTATTACTCCATTTCTGTAATAAATCTACAAATTCCGGCGTACTGTGTGGATATATTTTGAATTGAAGAATTAATTTTTTTTTCTCAATTTCATGAAAAATATTTTTGAGCAAATTGAAATATACTTCGTTTTATTTTGATTCACACGAGTATCTAGTCCTCATCATTTGAAATATAAATTTTCCCTGCAATACACGGTAATGTATAGAGAAAGTATTGGAATCGTGTCGAAAATCGCAATTCGAGTTTTCAACGGATCTACACGTTTTGAGACCTACAGAACTCGAAAAAACTAGTTTTGTCGTGACGTTCGTGTGCGTGTCTGTTTGTGCAATGTATGTATCCACTCTAATTGAAAAGCTAATTGACCGAATTTCATAAAATTTTGTTGGCAAGTCTCTTGTGAATGATCTTGGTGCTGATTGGATTTTGGTACGATTCGAGATGAAAGAACCTGTCTCTTTTGCAAAATGGCCCGCAAAATTTGCCTGTATCCCCTCTAGCTGAAAAACTAGAGACCAGGTGACTAAATGAAAACGAAAGTTGAATTAAAAGTGTATATTCAGTGCAAATTCAATTAGTTATGCGTGTTATTTGTGCAATTAAATTCAATTGAATGAAATATTAAAGAAATAAAGAGAGGCTGAATTTGTGTCTGTAGGGAGAGTCATGTTCTGCACTCATCAGATCTTTTATTTTGGTAACGGTATACTCTGATACGTGGCACGTCGATATGTCCATACTGAAAAATATTCATACTTCAAGGAATGTCCAATCCAAAATTGTGTTTCATCTATTTCTCTTCCTAATATAAAACTAAAAGAGACTTATATGTGCGATGGTTTAGGAATCTCAACCAATATTTTAAAAGCAAAAAAAAAAAAAAAAAAATCTGATGTGAGCAGCACGTGACTTTCCCTGCAGACTCATATTCACGTTTTCTTTATTTCTTCAACAATTCATAAATTGAGTTTAATTGCACAAAACAACAACCATAATTATTTTAAATTATTCTGAATTCAACTTTCGATTCTATTTGTGAACTGGGCTTATTTTTAAAGGTGACGTAGTGAAAATGTGGAAAACTAAAATATCTCGAGAAAGGCTAGTCTTAAAATACTGGGGTTGGTCTTATTTTTTTCGTCGTGAAAAATTACGTATAAAATAAGCATTTAATTTCGGGCCATTTCGCAAAAACGGCAGTTTCTTCTTTTCCGAATCGTACCAAAATCTAATCAGCACCAGGTTAACCTAAGAGTGCTTTATCTACCAAATTTTGTGAAATTTGGTCTATTAGTTGTCATAGTGAATATGACAGTTTTCTTAAATTTAATTAATGTACGTTTATTTTAAAACCCTTTTTATTAAATTTTAATCGTTATTTGATCTTTAACTCAAAATTTTATATATTCCCATTTTCTCTTTTTAAATATACATCTAAAGACAGTTGCAATGGTCAACTAGTCATATTGCAAATTCCTCTCTCACGCTTAAGGAACATCTGCAGGATGAGAGCCCCAGCTGCAATTTCACGAGGACAGTTACCGTCAACATCTACATACCACCACTAAGAGAAAACACTTGCAAGGATTTCACATGCTTTACCCATAACGGTCAGAAATTCCTTCGCAGCCGGGAATCCAGATTTCCACTAGAAACTGAAAACCTCGAATTCCGCTTCCTTCACGATAGCATGGGCAGTTATCCGAGGAAGCCAATTATTGCTGTCAACTTACTTGCAAAAATAATGTTGTTGTTGTTGAGACCCAGACCGTCTGACCTACCAGGAAGGTGTAAGGTAACCGTTTGGACGGCCAGGAAGTGCCACCCAATTTAGACCGGAACCCAGTGGGGGGATGCAAAAATAATGTGCAACAGTTACTCCTACCAAAAAATACTGCTTGGACAGAATTTGCAGATGGGTCCACGTTGCTTGAAAGGGGTAGTCAACATAGCATCCCTTGATTTTAGCATGACCCAGACTAATACCAATAGCATCGACTTGAAGGCCACGAATAGCCAATTACATGGTTCCTTAGTACAGCACCATAACTAGCATAAACGGTGTAGTGAAAAGTAAACAAAGAATAAGGAAAATTACGAAGGTGGATCGGCCTTGTGCCGGACACTATGCTTTCTTTTATCATAGCATTATGATTTAAAATTTTGGTCTGGCACAGACCTCAGAATGTTGGCTCTTAGCTAAGCTGATCTGATTCAGGAGATGGGTCCCAGTATTTTATCGAGCCAGATAGGCACCAAAAATCTTCGATGGGACTCTGAATTTAATCCGTGATGGTTGATATTTTTGTCGACTGCAAACTCCGAATGCTGTTATACTATGGAACGACTGCTATTGAAACCTGCTGCAACTGCACCCGATGGAAATGGTAGTAGCGATACTAAGCGACTCGACTAACTACCCATACTAAGCGACTTGACTAGGATAAATTTTGTTTCACAGTTAATGGTTGTGTATAAGAGCTCATATTCGTTACATCTTAAACAATTTACATTGCCACTGATGAAGGACTTTGTGTCGTCCGAAAGCGTTCTGGACATTTTGTAATTTAATGTACGTTATTAAAGGTGTTAATAAGATTTTTTTTAACAAACACTTGGTTGTATTTGCTATGTATTTTAAAGTATGAAAAGTATAATTTATTTTCCTTATGTATCTTGATAATGAAAAGGATATCTCATTAAGAGTGAACGTCCGCATTTAAATTTGCATTTCTATAGGAAAGCTATTTTTAACACTTTACAACAAAGTTGAAAAGTGTTTATGACTTTGTTCATTCTGTCTGTCTGTTTGTCTGTCTGTCTGTCTGTCTGTCCGTCCGTTAGCACGATAACTGCCGTAAAAATGACTTAATCAAAATGAAATTTTAGTATGTTGTTCAGACGGTCTGTAGGACCTATGGGAATATAAATGAATAATAGCACCCAATTAGTTTTGGATTGAACCCGGGTTGAAAAAATGAAATACATTGAGCCCTATGGGATCTAATTTATCAAACATTTTTTAAGCGGATTTAAAATTCACAAATTGCTTCGAAAATTTTAGGTAATATTCAAATTGTTCCATAAAATATATAAAAAAAAATTCAGCGAAATATATTCAGTAGTTTTTAAATAGAAATTAAAATAATAATAACACCTCTTATATGAAGCGATCACGTGACCATGATATGAAAAGATCACGTGACCCACTTCAAAATGATGTATGATATCCATCTTGTCTCAAAATCGTGATTTTTAAAGTTCTTTTTAATTCATATTGAGTGTTGTATCCGTCCTAAAACCACTTTATTTTTGGTTAAATTTTGTGCATCTAAATACTGAAACAACGCAATTACAATAAATTTGAGTTTAAATGCTCATCCAAATTTGATTATTTCTACAACGAAGCCTATTTTTCACCTATGTAAAATGTAAACAGAAAAATATGTAGAATGAGTTGTATTAGAATTGCTGTATTTCTTTAACACAAAATCATTTAGTTCATGGAGTCTGCATAGCTGATATGAATGAAATATTCATTGATTTTACAAAGAGAAGGACGATTTTTTTCGATGAAGTTTTACGCATGGAGTTCAATTACTTGTTGCTCCATGGTCTTAATTTTTAAATAAAATAAATTATTATAGTTTTGTGATGAATGACATGAATGGGAAATTATTTATGAATGAAATGCTGCTTTTATAGAGAGAGCCAGGCGTGTTATTTTTTCTATGACGTCATTTGAATGAATTTCAGTTGTTTTCGATGAAGTTTTCAAATATAATAAATTATCGTAGTATTATGATAATTCTAAAATTATTACCGAGGAATGTATCACATTTTAGAGATGTTTAAACCAGGCAATTTATATTTCAATGCCGTCATTTGAATGAAGTTCATTTTTTTCGATGAAGGTTTAAGTTTTTAAATATAATAAATTAATCTAGTATTGTGATAAGTTTTAAAATATTACCGAGGAATGTACTGCATTTTAGACATGTTTAAATAAAATTGCATTGAAGTTGGAAAGTGTTTCATAATCAATGCTTTAAGCATGATTGATCTTTCTTGTTTAAAATGTGTTTTAAAAACGAATGGACGACCTCAATTAGTATGAAATCCCTCTTCCGAGTCATTATTTTAGCACAGGATGGATTATTAAAGCGTTGAAACTTTTGTAAGGATACGTAGGATTTGGAACCAAGTGCAGCGGTTTTCTTCTCTGACTGCACTCTTGAGGATAACCAGAGTAAACAAATTTAGTTTTTTGTAAGTCATCATTATTCATAGCTTACGAACTTGAAAACACGAATTAGATGGAGTCAAGCTAAAGTGATTAAATGAAATTTTACATTTTGAAGAATATTCTAGAATATTATTTATAGTAGATAAATATATCATTTTAAAACTTTATATAAAAACTGTGACACTATGATAACTTCGAAAGCATTCACTAGGCGGCAGATAAGATAAAATCAGACGATTTCCTTTTCTTTACTTCAGACATCATTAAAACTAGTCTTTATTGTCAGCTTTTCGTATTTAACTGTTAACTTCATATTATTTAAAGAAATTCATAAAACCAACTTGTTAATTTCCAAAGGAAATCGTATAAGAGATTATTCCCAAATTCACTTTTGTAACACTCGAATATGATTTTGGCGATTCTATTTGGTACATGTGTGCGTGTACCAAATAGATTTATTTCTGTGTACTTGCATACATTTGTGCTTATTTGTATGTGTTGTTCGCGAGCACATGACTCAAAAGCTGTGCTCGGTTCAATAAAGGTTGAAGATCATTGTTGTAAAGCATTGTCTAATTGGTGGTGGGGGGGAGGGGGTCCACCAGCTTCGGACTCAAATGCTGCTCTTGGTTCAATAGAGGTTGAAGACATTGTTGTAAAGCATTGTCTAATTGGTGCGGCTCGCGAGTCTCTGACTCAAATGCTGCCCTTGGTTCAATAAAGGTTCAAGATCACTGTTGTAAAGCATTGTCTAATTGGTGCGGCTCGCGAGCCTCTGACTCAAATGCTGCCCTTGGTTCAATAAAGGTTCAAGTTCACTGTTGTAAAGCATTGTCTATTTGGTGCGGCTCGCGAGCCTCTGACTCAAATGCTGCCCTTCGTTCAATAAAGGTTCATGATCACTGTTGTAAAGCATTGTCTAATTGGTGCGGCTCGCGAGCCTCTGACTCAAATGCTGCCCTTGGTTCAATAAAGGTTCAAGATCACTGTTGTAAAGCATTGTCTAATTGGTGCGGCTCGCGAGCCTCTGATTCAAATGCTGTCCTTGGTTCAATAAAGGTTCAAGATCACTGTTGTAAAGCATTGTCTAATTGGTGCGGTTCGCGAGCCTCTGACTCAAATGCGGCTTTGTTTCAATAAATGTTGAAGACGACTGTTGTAGAGCATTGTCTAATTCGTAAGAATCGACACTGAGAACGAACGAAATGAGTATGTGGAAGGCGATAAATATCTGACAAAATGTTGTAATATCAAGGAGTGTAAGTAACACTGTGATACCTTCAATGCTCGTCAAAGCACTCGATATTCATTGTCTAATTCAAATGTGCATTGTTGCTCACGGAGGGCATTTTGAACAGGCGGTACATTAGATTCTTGCGTCTTGTTTATCTTTGCATTCCTGAATAAGTCAACCGTACGCCAACAATCATATTGTCTCCAATAAACGCCTTCTGTAACAGATTTAGTGTTCATTACCACTCATTCAACATTGTTTTACAACTTTATAATTGGATTTTACGTCTATCTCGCTTTGTTGCCGAGTTCGTTATCCCAATTATTTAAATTCTTTATTAGGGGCGCTGTAAGCCCTTTAGAAAAATAATTTACTTAATGCGTGTCGAGTACAAGGGCCACAAATTTTTTTTTTCGCGAACCGCCTGTCGGACAACCTTAAATCAAACAGTCCAGTGGTTAGCGCACGGGGATTGCACTCGGACGACAGGAGTTCGATTCCAGCCTCTGCCCAAACTGTGCACGTATTCACGCGGAATACGGGCACGTTAAATATGTGGGTTCGTAAGTCCTTCCGAGAGGTTGATGATAGGGGAAGGAGGGTACGGTCCTTGTGGATGCTGCCTCGACTGGGTTCCCTCTAAATTGGGTGGCATTTCCCATCCGTCCGAACAGATACTTTAAATCTTCGGGTAGGACGGTCGGTCTGGGTCGAAGAAGGAGAACCTTGAATCAGGACATTTGTTCAAGTATAATGAACAAGGACATATTGGTTCAAAGACACATTGGTTCAAGACATCCGCTTTGTAATTCCATCGTTTAAAAAAAATTATATAATATATAGCAGCTTTTTATATCCGTTTTCCGCCGAGCCCCGGGGTCCCGCGAGGGTATTCCAAGGGTTCCGTGATCCGATAGTTTCCTGTACATTTTATTAAAAATAGGAAAAAGAAATGTATAAACATTTGAATTCATGATGTGGATCAACCACAATGGACTTTTTCTCATTTTGGAGTTCCACCATCAAACTGAATTCCAGAAGGGTTTCGCTATGGAAAGTGTTTGAAAAATACTGGTATAGAGAAATGTACTCTGTTTCTCTTTCTCGTTCTCTCTATAAATATAATAATAATAATATATATATATATATATATATATATATATATATATATATATATATATATATATATATATATATATATATATATATATATATATATATATATATATATATATATATATCAAATGTAGTGTAGGAATGTAGTATAATATAGTAATAGTATAGCATAAAGAAGGTTCTGTTTTTCCGAAAAAGTATTGCATAGAGATACGTATAGTAAAATATAGTATGGAGAAGGTTTCGTTTTCCCGAAAAAATATAGCATAGAGAAACGTATAGTAAAATATAGTATGGAGGTGGGTTTGTTTTCCCGAAAAAATATAGTATTGAGACACATATAGTAAAGTATAGTATGGAGAAGGTTTACTTTTCCCGAAAATTTTCGAATTCGATATTTTGCCAGATAAGCATGTTTTAAGACCATCTGAACTCTTTCGAAGATTTGTGTGTGTCAGTTATTGACACCGAAGGACAACTGAAGGACATCTGCACCTGTCGTTATCAAATTTTGTATGTAGATACATTATGTGAAAACTGAAACTAGCAGATCGAATTATTTTAAATTCTTATGTTCACATCTCGAATTTTAAGATTATAGAATATATTTTAAGATTGTAGAATTTATTTCTAGAAAACTTTGATATAATACTGGGATCAATGATGGTAGTATATAGCACATGAGGGCAATTAATAAATTGGGCTACAATAAGGGTGTTTATGGCAACAGAATTATTTATAACAGCACGGATAAAACAAAAGCATTCATCATTGTAAAAATAAATTTGTAAAGAATTTTTACGAGGACGATGTATTAAAAGTATTTATATCGTGAAGTTCTAAAGTTTATGTCATCTGTTTTGTTGCATAATAAAAGAGTGCATATGAAATGATTATTTATTAACCAGTACTGAAGGTCTTGATTTTTTAATGACATTTTCTTTCAAAAATTCGTTTTAAAATTGTACAGTATCTTGAGAACGGTTTATGCCAGCATTCTAATCTTGGTGTCATTTGTTTTCAAATGAAAATTTATGTCTGAAATTATTATTAATTTTTCATTTTTGAAGGACTTGATCTTTTCATGACTTTTCCATAATTCATTCAAAAAGTGTGTTTGTGAGGGGGTGTCTTACAAACATTCGATTTGCTTTTAAAATCAGAAGGATCCCAGTATCCGCTGATTGTAATAATCGTACCAATTTATTTTCGAAACGCTTACGGACTGTCGAGGTCTACAGACTATATAGTAACATACATACAAACGCACATTGACACATGGCACGCACATAACCATACATAGTCACCCAGGCAGCACCTTAAAAAGTTCGATTCGAGTTGAGGGATGCTCAAAACGTGCTCTTCCGTTGAAAACTTAAATTCGAATTTTTGACTCCATCACAATATTTTCCGCATGCATTCTATGTATGTAGGTAAAGTAAAGGGAATAATAGATAACTATTTTCTTTGCAAATAATCTACTGAAAATTGACTCTAAAACTCCTGTTAAACCTTCACAATACTTTCCGTATACATTATATGTATGTAGGTAAAGTAAATGGAATAATAGGCTATAATTTTCTTTGCAGAAAATCTACTGAAAATTAATTCTAAACATCCTTTTAAACAATTTACAACGATGAGTAAATTTCATCGAAGTAAACTTATTGTAAAATAACAAAACAAAATTCAAAACGAATTTTGACATTTATTTTCTGAATTTGTCAACGACCGGTCAAAAGAACATATTCAATCGAGTGTTTTTCTTTTTTCGTCAAGTGGCCGTTATCGTGCGACCACGACGCGAATAATCGTTATAGTCCGATTACATTTCACAAATTTTTTAGCGCATCGGTTCGATTGTAGCAATTTTTACTTTCCCTGCAATACATGGTAATGTATAGGGAAAGTATTGGAATCATGTCGAAAATCGCAACTCGAGTTTTCGACGGATCTACACGTTTCAAGACCTCTAGAATACGAAAAAACCATTTTTAGCGTGACGTCGGTGTGTGTGTCTGTCTGTCTGTGTGTCTGTGTGTCTGTCTGTCTGTGTGTCTGTCTGTGCAGATTTTGTATCCACTCTAAGTAAAAAACTAATGGACCGAATTTCACAAAATTTTGTAGGTAAGTCACTTGTGGGCGGGGCTGGTGCTGATTAGTTTTGTGTACGATTCGGAATAAAAGAACCCGCCTTTTTTGTGAAATGGCCCGCAAAAGCTTGTATCCACTGTAGCTGAAAAACTAATGGACCGAATTTCACAAAATTCGGTAGATAAGTCCGGTATAGGTCACCCTGGTGCTGATTAGATTTTGGTACGATTCAGAAAAAAATAACCTGCCTTTTTTTGCAAAATGGCCCGCAAAAATTGCCAAAATCTAAAATAAAAAACTGGGTATACTCAAATATATCCATTAAATGCTGATTTAATACGTAATTTTTAACGACGAAAAGAATAAGACCAATCCCATTACACTAGGACTAGCCGTTCTCGAGATATTTTAGTTTTTCGTACTTTCCCTACGCCACCTTTGAAAATAAGTCCGGTTATCGAATGAGAACGAAATTGAATTAAAAGTGAAATAAATTTAATTAAAATAAAGAGAACATGGATATAAGTCTGCAGGGAAAGTCATGTGCTGCCCACATCAGATTTTTACTTTCCCTGCAATAGATGGTCATGCATAGGGAAAGTATTGGAATCATGCCGAAAATCACAACTCGAGTTTTCGACGGATCTACACGTTTCGAGACCTCTAGAATACGAAAAAACCATTTTTAACGTGACGTCTCTGTGTGTATCTGTCTGTCTGTCTGTCTGTGTGTCTGTCTGTGCAGATTTTGTATCCACTCTAACTGAAAAACAAATGGACCGAATTTCACAAAATTTGGTAGGTAAGTCACTTGTGGGCGGGGCTGGAGCTGATTAGTTTTAGGTACAATTCGGGATAAAAGAACCCGCCTTTTTGTGCGAAATGGCCCGCAAAAGCTTGTATCCACTCTAGCTAAAAAACTACTGAACCGAATTTCACAAAATTCGGTAGATGAGTCACTTGTGGGTCATTCTGGTGCTGATTAGATTTTGGTACGATTCGGAAAAAAATAACCTGCCTTTTCTTACAAAATGGCCCGCAAAAATCATCAAAATCTAAACTAAAGAACTACGCATGCTCAAATATATCCATTAAATGTTTGTTTAATACGTAATTTTTAACGAAGAAAAGAATAAGACCAACCCCATTACACAAGGAATAGCCGTTCTCGAGATATTTTAGTTTTTCGTATTTTCTCTACGCCACCTATGAAATTAAGTCCGGTTACCGAATGAGAAAAAAAATTGAATTAAAAGTGAAATAAATTTAATTAAAATAAAGAGAACGTGGATATAAGTCTGCAGGGAAAGTCATGTGCTGCCCACATCAGATTTTTACTTTCCCTGCAATACATGGTAATGTATAGGGAAAGTATTGGAATCATGCCGAAAATCGCAACTCGAGTTTTCGACGGATCTACACGTTTCAAGACCTCTAGAATACGAAAAAACCATTTTTAGCGTGACGTCTGTGTGTGTGTCTGTGTGTCTGTCTGCCTGTGTGTCTGTGTGTCTGTCTGTCTGTGCAGATTTTGTATCCACTCTAACTAAAAAACTAATGGACCAAATTTCACAAAATTTGGTAGGTAAGTCACTTGTGAGCGAGTCTGGTGCTGATTAGTTTTGGGTACGATTTGGAATAAAAGAACCTGCCTTTTTTTGCGAAATGGCCCGCAAAAGCTTGTATCCACTCTAACTGAAAAACTACTGGACCGAATTTCACAAAATTCGGTAGATTAGTCATTTGTGCGTTACTCTGGTGCTGATTAGATTTTGGTATGATTTGGAAAAAAATAACCTGCCTTTTTTTGCAAAATGGCCCGCAAAAATCGTCAAAATCTAAACTAAAGAACTAGATATACTCAAATATATCCATTAAATGCTCGTTTAATACGTAATTTTTAACGACAAAATAATAAGACCAACCCCATTACACTAGGACTAGCCGTTCTCGAGATATTTTAGTTTCCGTATTTTCTCTAAGCCACCTTTGAAAATAAGTCCGGTTACCGAATGAGAACGAAAATTGAATTAAAAGTGAAATAAATTTAAATAAAATAAAGATAACGTTAATATAAGTCTGCAGGGAAAGTCATGTGCTGCCCACATCAGATTTTTACTTTCCCTGCAATACATGGTAATGTATAGGGAAAGTATTGGAATCATGCCGAAAATCACAACTCGAGTTTTCGACGGATCTACACGTTTCAAGACCTCTAGAATACGAAAAAGCCACTTTTAGCGTGACGTCTGTGTGTGTGTCTGTGTGTCTGTCTGTGTGTCTGTCTGTGTGTCTGTGTGTCTGTGTGTCTGTGCAGATATTGTATCCACTCTAACTAAAAAACTAATGGACCGAATTTCACAAAATTTTGTAGGTAAGTCACTTGTGGGCGGGGCTGGTGCTGATTAGTTTTGGGTACGATTCAGAATAAAAGAACCCGCCTTTTTTGTGAAATGGCCCGCAAAAGCTTGTATCCACTGTAGCTGAAAAACTAATAGACCGAATTTCACAAAATTCGGTAGATAAGTTACGTATAGGTCACCCTGGTGCTGATTAGATTTTGGTATGATTCAGAAAAAAATAACCTGCTTTTTTTTGCAAAATGGCCCGCAAAAATTGCCAAAATCTAAAATAAAAAACTGGGTATACTCAAATATATCCATTAAATGCTGGTTTAATACGTAATTTTTAACGATGAAAAGAATAAGACCAACCCCATTACACTAGGACTAGCCGTTCTCCAGATATTTTAGTTTTTCGTACTTTCCCTACGCCACCTTTGAAAATAAGTCCGGTTATCGAATGAGAACGAAAATTGAATTAAAAGTGAAATAAATTTAATTAAAATAAAGAGAACGTTAATATAAGTCTGCAGGGAAAGTCATGTGCTGCTCACATCAGATTTTTACTTTCCCTGCAATACTTGGTAATGTATAGGGAAAGTATTGGAATCATGTGGAAAATCGCAACTCGAGTTTTCGACGGATCTACACGTTTCAAGACCTCTGAAATACGAGAAAACCATTTTTAGCGTGACGTCTGTGTGTGTATGTCTGTCTGTCTGTGCAGATTTTGTATCCACTCTAACTAAAAAACTAATGGACCGAATTTCACAAAATTTGGTAGGTAAGTCACTTCCGAGAGAGACTGGTGCTGATTAGTTTTGGGTACGATTTGGGATAAAAAAACCCGCCTTTTTTTGCGAAATGGCCCGCAAAAGCTTGTATCCACTCTAACTGAAAAACTAATGGACCGAATTTCACAAAATTTGGTAGATGAGTCCCCTTGTGGGTTACCCTGGCGCTGATTAGATTTTGGTACGATTCGAAAAAAAAATAACCTGCCTTTTTTTGCAAAATGGCCCGCAAAAATCGTCAAATTCTAAACTAAAAATCTAGGTATACTCAAATATATCTATTAAATGCTCGTTTAATACGTAATTTTTAACGACGAAAAGAATAACACCAACCCCATTACACTAGGACTAGCCATTCTCGAGATATTTTAGTTTTTCGCATTTTCTCTACACCACCTTTGAAAATAAACCCGGTTACCGAATGAGATTTTTGTATCTATCGTTAACAGTGACATACCGTCATGGAGTGGAACGGAGCGATTACTCCAGGGCGCTGAACGAGAAGGGGGGGGGGGCACCTCTGGCGATGAGTATTTTCGACGTAGAAATGCGTCTTTTCCTGCACTAGGTAAGGGTAGAAAACTTAGGAATTAAATGTCACTAAAATGTGCAACCGGGGCGTGACAGCCTACTGGTTAACGCGCGGGGATTGCACTCGGACGATCCGAGTTCGATTGCCGCCTCTGCCCAAACTCGCCGTGTTCACGTTAAACATGTGGGTCCATAAGTCCTTCAGAGAGGTTGGTGGCAGAGATCGAGATAACGCCTCTGTACGCGTATTTCACGCTATAAAATAGATAAATGCGTTTTGAAAATTAAGTAAGGCGTATTTTTACGCCTTGTTTTTGGAAAAAAAAAAAAAAAAACGCCAATCACAATGTCTACGGAAGTTCCGAAAAAATCATAAAATCGCAAATCGGTCACGAATTTCCCGAAAATGTTACGAATTTGTAAACAGACGCTAATTTTGAGATCGATGTTTTCTCATTCTTCTGGTAACCTGTTTCCGCCCGATTGGGAAAATCAAGCTCGCAAACGACTATATTCCCACTGTTAAATGCAAAACAAAATCTGATGTGGGCAACACATGACTTTCCTTATATAACGCAATGAATTTACTACTTTTACAGTAAAAAAATATGTTTTTCTTATAGTAGATACTTATATTCTTTCCAAGATATTGAATTTTCGACAATTGGTCGTCATTTACATTGATTTAGCGTCATTTTTATCCATTTGGCGAGTTTTCGTTCATTTGGCAACATTTAAAAAGTCGCCAAGTTGGCGATATTCCGCCAAATTCGTCGCCAAAATCTCGCCAAGCGTTATGGACGGAAAAATAAGTTATTCTTATAGCGGATAAATGATTATTGGCGTTCAAATTCAAAAGTATTACTCAAAGTATCTGTTCTCGTGAATGGAACGAGTTAGATCCAAGAGAATGCTGTCACTCAATTTATCGCATGATAATACCTATGAAAAGTGAACATGTTCCTCAACAGTTAATATTTTTTTTAATTTATGGGATTTTTTGATAAATTTATTTGAAAAATGTGCAATATCTCGAGAACGGTTCATGCTGGAGTTCTAAAGTTTATGGCAATCGTTTGCTAAGGAAAAATTTCATAAGAAATGTGTATTTGCGTAGCTTTAATAAAGGTTTTGATTTTCTGATGATTTTTTTTAAATTCCACTCGAAAATTTAGGGGGATTCTGAGCATTCTATTGTGTTTTAAAACAATAGGCTTCCAGTATTCACGGATTGTGATTTTTGTACCAAATGTTATTCGAATCGCTCCATTCGTTCATCAGATATCGTCTCCACAGACTCACTGACACACACATGCACGCGCGCACGCACGCGCACACACACACACACACGCACACACACACACACACACACACACGCACACACACACACACATACACACACGCACACACACAGACATCACCTCAAAAATGTTCGATTCGTGTTCAGGGATGCATAAAACGTGTTCTCCCTCCAGAAACTTGAATTCAAATTTTCGACCTCGTCACAATACTTTCCTTATACATTATGTATATAAGGAAAGTAAAAATATCTCTCACATTTCTCACTATCATTAATGAAATAAAGGGCTATTTTGCAGCAGTACCACGAAAAACAAACTAAATTTGTAGTCGATTCTCAGTATATACTGAGAATCGAGTTCGTATAATTGTGGAAATATTTTTTCCTTGTGCAAGCCGTTCCTATCGACTAAATTTTTATATTTACTACGTATTGTGTAATATCCGTTTTTCAAACTTATCGTTAATGAAATGAAGGTATTTTTTCACTTCCGCAATATGTTTGCATCGGCTAAAATTTATTATTTTGCGTTTTATACAGAAACTATTTCTCAAACGCATTATTAATGAAATGAACGTCAATTTTTGAATAATGGTACTGAAATAATGATTTGGATACTTAGAACTGCAACCATTTTAAAAACATAAATTAGAATTTGATGCATTTGCATCTAGATTTATATATTTAGAATTTAAATTAAAAATGATTATTTGTTTCATCCTTTAGTTTAAATAAAGATAGTAATCCTAATAACTTTAATTTAATTGAGATCGAGAAATAATAAAAATTTAAGAAAAATTTAGCCTGGTTTAACAATAAAATTTACAAAAGTTTTTTTGGCTCTATGTCAAATATATAATGTATTTTTTTTTCCTGACAAGTACACATAAAGAGAGTTAGGGCGCGACAGCCCAGTGGTTAGCGTGCGGGAGTTGCATTCGGTAGACCCGGGTTCGATTCCTGCCAATGCCAAAACTGCCGCCTTGTTCACGCGGAGTACGATCACGTTAAACATGTGGATCCGTAAGTCTTTCCGAGAGGTTGGTGGTAGGGGAAGGAGAGGAAGGTCCCTGTGGATGCCTTCCCCACTGGGTTCCGGTCTAAATTGGGTGGCACTTCCCGGCCGTCCAAACAGATACCTTGCACCTTTCTGGTAGGTCGGACGGTCTGGGTCTCAACAGCAAAAACAACATAAAGAGAGCTTTTCTTAAATCTTTTTTTAAACAAATAAAAGTCAAAATATTCTTCTGTCGGGTAACCCTAAAATCGTTTTTATAGTATCTGGAAACCTGAGGGTAATTTCTCATTTGTCAAAAATTATTTCTCTGGAAAATAAAATACTCCTTCAAAACAAGCCACGGCGTATTTTTACTCTTCTGGAAAAATTCTAGGGTAATCTCTGGTTGGTGATAGAGGAAGGAGGGTACGGTCTCTGCGGATGCCTCCCCCGGGTTCGGGGCTATATTGGGGGTGGCATTTCCCGCCCGTCCAACCAGTTATCTTACACCTTGGGATAAGTCGGACGGTCTGGGTCGAAGAAGAAAAAGGGCGACCCACTCTCGCCTTTAACGGGACGGTAGACGTTGAATTTTTTTTTTATTTATTTATTGACTTAGAAACATGAAAATTTGTATAAATATTCCTCTTAATATTACTATATAAAATACCATTAAATTTTTTTTCAATTTTGTTATAATTTTGTAATTTTTTCTTTAAAATTTATTTATTTTTTAACGGAAATTTAGAAATGCTCCTTGCGTGCTATTTGTTTACATTTTTGATTAATTTTACATTATGATCACTCAAAAACACATTATGAACAAATTTAGGTATTCGTTTTTAAATATCCTAGAAAGTTAATTATTTAAAAATATTTTTCTGCATTAAAACTTAATTTTCATCATTTAATTAGGTCTTTAGTCACTTTTAATTACCTTAATAAAGTCCAATTATAAAATGCATACCCAGTGTCATTGAAAAGTATGAAAGGTGTCTTCTTGCAAAATTTCATGCATCTCAAACAAAAAATTAAGGCTCATGGAGCATTTTAAAAATGTAAAACTTTTGAAAATTCCTTTTCGAAATAATGCATTTAACCTTTTGCTTACGGGTGGAACAGCGTACATCCCAAACGAAGAACCTCCTAAAAAGACAGGTATCTGACCCGTAAGCAAAAGGTTAAATGTGTAAAATAATGTTATATATTAGAAAAAAAAAAACTTTTTTTAATAAATTTTTGCTCATTTAACATTCACCGCCCCCTTATGGCTGGCAAATGAAATGGGAGAGATAGATGATTTTTATGGTATTAGAAAGAGAAAGAAAAGCCGCGTTAGATGGTATATGAACAGTTGCAACTACGCTTTTCCTCGTTGTAGGTAAGGGGGGCAAATTTGGGAATTGGATGTCACGAAAAAGTGCAACTCATTATCGTCGTTAATGCTGCAAATGAAAAGGGAGAGATAGCTGATAGAGATATATGGCATTAGACAGAGAAAAGAACACCGCATTAGAAGAGATATAATTGTAGTCGTTAACGACTGAGCGAGCCTGCAACGTTGTGGAAATTAGCGACATTTGACTTGATATCGAGTCGCTACGATTTGTGTTAGGTATTATTGCGTTTGCATCAATTGTGATAGCGTTGAGCTCAGCACCTCTGTTTGTAGCGTTGTGACTTATATCACCATCCTACGCTTGTTGTGTATGAATCTACCTAATTTACAGAGTGCCGTGACTTGTCGTAAAATAAATGATGATTGCATACATAACCATGTTTCATTTTTTGTACCATCTCGACACAGTTATACGTAAATATAAGCTGCGTAGTATGCTGTTTCGTAAAATAAAAGATGATTGCAAACATAACCATGTTTCATTTTCTGCACCATCTCGACACAGTTCTACGTAAATATGAGCAGCGTAGTATGGCGATTTCGTAAAATAAATAATGATTGCATATATAACTATGTTTCATTTTCTGTACCATCTCGACACAGTTCTACGTAAATATGAGCGGCGTAGTATGGCGATTTCGTAAAATAAATAATGATTGCATACATAACTATGTTTCATTTTTTGTACCCCCCATCTCGACACAGTTCTACGTAAATATAAACAGCGTAGTATGCTGTTTCGTAAAATAAATGATGATGGAATACATAACCATGTTTCATTTTTTGTACCCCATCTCGACACAGTTCTACGTAAATTTAAACAGCGTAGTATGGCTATGTTCTCGTTAATTTTTTTTCACTTAAGGACTAAAGACGATGCAAAGGGCGCATGAAATTATTTGCTGCGGGGCGCCGAAAATTTAGTTAAGCCACACATAGATCGTTCGCCGTGATCTTGAGCGTGTGACCAGCAAGCATGTACCAGGACACAGCAACTTATGCGCCTGTATCAAAATTCATCAACAATGTACTGCTGCAATAATTTTCCCTCCTTAAAAATGCTCTGGATCACATCTCATACCTTTGTAAGTAATGCGCTTTTCAAAGCGTGATCGGGATAGTTACCAAAAGCTTCCAGTTAACTTATTAAGTAAAGACATAAAAAAATTAAATAAATTACTTAAACTTGAAAATATACTTACCAGAGCTGAACACCACGAATATCAACAACAATACCGTCGTCACAGACAATACTGTAATTATCTTAATCCGAGGTATAAACATTTTCACGAAATGGCAGATTTACTTGCACACACGCCAGAAAACCTATCCACGGAGCAATTTGTTGAGATTAGTTGTTTTGCGACATCTTTTTAGCCCCAGTTTTAAGGAACATTTGTGTGTTCCAGGGCGAGAGTGCACTGCAAGTTAACCTCTGAACCACCACTTCAGAACGATAAGGAGACTGCGAAGATAAAGTCGGCGATTTTTCCTTCACTTGATCTAGATTATTGAGGAGATCGGTAAGATTTCTCTTTCATTCATTATTTTTCGTGGAAATAGTCGTTGTGTAGGTGGTTTAGTCCAGAGGTACGCAAATATTCCCCCCCCCCCCCCCACAAATGGACACAGAATCAGTGGCGTAGGCAATGGGGGGATTAAAACTCCGAAATGGTTAAAACTTACACGCCTTTGTAAAGCCGGTCGTCCAAATTGTTGCTCTAAGTCCTCTGGACGAGCCGGACGGCCTGGGGCTTTCACGCCTTTGTAAAGAAACTTGTTGCCCCAACCGGGAAAACCCTGGATCTCAGAACTGGCCATCCGACGCTCTACCATTGAGCTACTGGGACGAAATTGCAAGCTCTTATCGTCGAAGTGGACTATGCATTTTCCAATCTCTAATGTCAGATTGGCGGGCAACTGACAATCTGACTGACCACCTCCTGCTATTTTTACCTCAGGTTACCTTCCTGTACTACTACTTTTACCCTAGTTAGTATCCTGCGTGGTCGTTATCCTCTCAATTTGAAATCGGCGCTCAATCTTCCAGAGTCCACTGAAGCCGTACTAGGATCACTTTCAGACCTTCGACATCTTTACACTAGCCTATAGGGTTGATTGGTTCGGACGCCATTGTAAAGAACCTCGCTGTTTTCACCGGGAATCGAACCCTGGATCTCCGAACTGGGCAGCCGACTCTCTACCGTTGAGTTACTGGGACGGAATTGCAAGCACTCTTATCGTCGATGTGGACCCTGCAACTTCTTCACATTGTCTCAACAACAACAACAGGGTCCATATTCCGGCCATCCAAACAGTTACCTTATACCTTTCTGGTAGGAGCGCGGTAGCTCAGTGGTTAGCGCGCGGGAATTGCATTCGGTAGGCCCGTGTTCGATTCCCGCCACTGCCCAAACTGCCGCCGTGTTCACACGGAGTACGATCACGTTGAACATGTGGGTCTGTAAGTCCTTCCGAGAAGTTGATGGTAGGGGAAGGAGGGTACGGTCCCTGTGGATGCCTTCCCCACTGGGTTCCGGTCTAAATTGGGTGGCACTTCCCGGCCGTCCAAACAGTTACCTTACACCTTTCTGGTAGGTCGGACGGTCTGGGTCTCAACAACAGGGCCCATATTACCGGCTCATACAGGGCCCATACTGCTCATGTTTTAGGACGAGTCGGATGGTCTGGGTCTCAACAACTCCTGTCTGGTAGGTCGGACGGTCTGGGTCTCAACAACAGGGCCCATATTACCGGCTCATACAGGGCCCATACTGCTCATGTTTTAGGACGAGTCGGATGGTCTGGGCTTTCGACAGAGTCCATATTGGTAAACGAAATTCAGCAAAACAAACTCCCAATTCGGCCGACCCTTCTCTCCTCCCATCGCTCTTCCAACATTTGGGATACGCCTTTGCACGACTACACTCATCTACACTAACTTTTCTCACTTTCAATAAAATGTATGCATTCTTTTATTTTTATTTTATCATACGAGTACTATGCAACAGAGTATAATGTATTGTTAACTCGAGATTTTTATGCCAATATGTATTAAGACCTCTGGAATACGTTTTAACTATTTTTGGAGTGATATCCGTCTGTCTGTCTGTGGTCGATTTCTTGTATCCACGATAGCGGCCACAAATATTAATGAATTTTCACAAAACTTTGTAATCGGTTATGTTACCAAATATTCTAGAACTAGATAGAATTCATTTAAATTCGAACAAAAACTGCGAAATTTACTCGAAATCTTATATTTTTTTCAACACGGTAGCATAGGACAAAATTTGACATAATTATGCATAAAAAGGATTATTTATGTCTCAATAATCACGAGAATTTATAGTTTCAAACATTGTAGTGAAAAATAGCCGCGATGCAATTTCTTTGTTCGTGACGTCATTAGCCCCTTCGGGGGGGGGGGGGGGTTCTTTAAAGTGAGGGGCAACACGTTATAACTGTAGTCTTTTGGATCCACGCTAACGATTATTTAAATTTTTTCTTGTAAATTTTGGAAAAAAAACTACTTAAAAATGGATTTTGGTATGATAAAGTTGAACTGAGACACATTAGTTAATTTTAATGCATCGTAGATTTCCAGTAATTATGGTGTTCTAAAACAACCTGAAAATTTTCAAGACTCGGAAAAAAAAATCTCATGTGGGCAGCACATGACTTTCCTTATATAATGCAATGAATTTACTACTTTTACAGTAAGAAAAAATAAATTATTTTCATAGTAGTTATTTATATTCTTTTCAAGATATTAAATTTTCGTCAACGAGGCGTCATTTTCCATGTCGTCATCATCAATGAGTCGTCAATGATTTAGAGTCATTTTTATACATTTGGCGAGTTTTTTGTTAATTTAGCAATATTTAAAAAAGTCGCAAAGTTGGCGACATTCCACCAAATTCGTCGCCAAAATCTCGCCAAGCGTTATGGACGAAGAAATAAGTTACTCTTACAGCAGAAAAATGACTATTGGTGTTTAAATACAAAAGTATTACTCAAAGTATCTTTTTCATGAATGGAATGAGCTAGATCCACGAGAATGATGTCACGAAATTTATTACATATGAATGGTATTACATGGTATTACATATGAAAAGTTAACATGTTTCTCAATAGGAAATATATTTTTTTTTATTTTATATGACTTTTTGATAATTTTTTTGAAAAATGTGCAATATCTCGAGAACGGTTCATGTTAGCGTTCTAAAATTTATGTCAATCGTTTTTTAATGAAAAATTACATAAGAAATGTCTATTTGCGTAACTTTATTAGAAGTTTTGATTTTTTGACGATTTTTTCAAAATTTCACTCGAAAATTTAGGGGGGAGATTCTGAGCATTCGATTGCGTATAAAAACAATAGGCTTCCAATGTTTACGGATTGTGATTTTTGTAACAAATTTCGTTCGAATCCATTCGTACGTCAGTTATCGTCTCCACAGACTCACTGACACACACACACACACACACACACACACACACACACACACACACACTTTCACACACACACTCGCATACTTTCACGCACACCCACACAGACACATACTTTCACACACACACACATACTTTCACACACTCACACACACAGACATCACTTAAAAAATGTTAGATTCGTGATCAGTGATGCTTGAAACGACCCCGTCACAATACTTTCCTTATACATTATGTATAAGGAATTATGTATATGTATTCAATTAGTCATTTTCATTGATTTAGAGTCATTTTTATTCATTTGGTGAGATTTTCGTTAATTTGGCAACATTTAAAAAAGTCGCCAAGTTGACGACATTCCGCCAGAGTTCGTCGCCAAAATACCACCAAGCGTTATGGATGGAGAAATATGTTATTCTTACAGCAGATAAATGACTATTGGCGTTCAAAAACAAAGTATTACTCATGGTATCTTTTCTCGTGAATGGAACGAGTTAGATCCACGAGAATGATGTCACCGCATTTAGCGCATGATATTACATATGAAAAGTGAACATGTTTCATAACAGTTAATATATCTTTTTAATTTATGGGATTTTTTGATAAATTTATTTCAAAAATGTGCAATATTCTGAGAACAGTTGATGCTAGCGTTCTAAAGTTTGTATCAATCGTTTTCTAAGGAAAAATTACATAAAAAATATCTATTTGCGTAACTTTATTAAAGGTTTTGATATTTTGATGATTTTTTCAAAATTTCCCTCGAAAATTTAGGGGGGTTACTGAACTTTCGATTGTGTTTTAAAACAATAGGCTTAAAGTATATACGAATTCCGATTTTTGTACCAAATTTCATTCAAATCTCTCCATTCGTTCGTGAGATAACGTCTCCACACACACACACACACACACACACACACACACACACACATCATTTAAAAATGTTCGATTCGTGATCAAGAATGCTTGAAACGTGCTCTCCCGTCGAAAACTTGAATTCGAATTTTCGACCCCGTCACAATACTTTCCTTATACATTATGTATATAGGGAAAGTAATAGTCAATAAAGAGTGTAGCCACTTGAAGTTATAAGTCAATGGAGTTGAATTTTGATAGGACTTAAATCATTGGACATAATTACACGTAGCACGTTATAGACGTAATGAATTATTTTTAATTGAAAACAAATAAAAAATATCTGATGTGAGCAGCACATGACTTTCCTTATATAATGCAATGAATTTACTACATTTACAGTTAAAAAAAATGTTATTCTTACAGTAGATACTTATATTCTTTCCAAGATATTGAATTTTCTTCAATTAGTCGTCATTTTCATTGATTTAGCGTCATTTTTATCAAATTGGCGAGATTTTTGTTAATTTGGCAACAATTTAAAATGTCGCCAAATCGGCGACATTCCGCCAAATTCGTCGGCTAAATCTCTTGCCAAGTGTTATGGACGGCGAAATAATAATTCGTTAATTTGACAACATTTCAAAAAGTCGCCAAGTTGGCGACATTTTGCGAAATCCGTCGCCAAAATCTCGCCAAGCTTTACTGACGGAGAAATAAGTTATTCTTATAGCAGATAAATGACTATTGGCGTTCAAATACAAAAGTATTACTCAAATTATCTTTTTTCATGAATGGAACGAGCTAGATCCACGAGAATGATGTCACCCAATTTATCGCATGGTATTACCTATGAAAAGTGAACATGTTTCTCAATACGAAATATTTTATTTATTTTATATAACTTTTTGATAATTTTTTTGAAAAATGTGCAGTATCTCGAGAACGGTTCATGTTAGTGTTCTAAAATTTATGTCAATCGTTTTCTAATGAATAATTACATAAGAAATGTCTATTTGCGTAACTTTATTAGCGGTTTTGATTTTTTGACGATTTTTTAAAAATTTCATTCGAAAATTTAGGGGGGTTCTGAACATTCGATTGCGTATAGAAACAATAGGCTTCCAGTGTTTACGGATTGTGATTTTTGTACCAAATTTCGTTCGAATCGGTCCATTTGTTCGTCAATTATCATCTCGACAGGCTCACTAACACACACACACACACACACACATCACTTCCAAAATGTTTAATTCGTGATCAGGGATGCTTGAAACGTGCTCTCCCGTCGAAAATTCGAATTCTCGACCCCGTCACAATACTTTCCTTATACATTATGTATATAAGGAAAGTAATACGCGTGAATTGAAGGCTGGTTACGATCCTTTAGCACGTTACCCTATACCTGGAAATACAGATCCGATCCTGAGGAGATTTGGCTCAAATCATTTTAGGAACTTTGAAGGAGGTTTATAATTTTTGTACTTGGAGAGTTTTTACTTTCCTTATATACATAATGTATAAGTTACGTGGTCGAAAATTCGAATTCGAGTTTTCGACGGGAGAGCACGTTTCAAGCATCCCTGATCACGAATTGAACATTTTTGAAGTGATGTCTGTGTGTGCGTGTGTGCGTGCGTGTGTGTGTGTGTGTGTGTCAGTGAGTCTGTGGAGACGATAAGTGACGAACGAATAGACCGATTCGAACGAAATTTGGTACAAAAATCTCAATCCGTAAACACTGAAAGCCTATTGTTTTTATACGCAATCGAATGTTCAACCCCCCCCCCCCCCTAAATTTTCGAATGAAATTTTGAAAAAATCGTCAAAAAGTCAAAACCGCTAATAAAGTTACGCAAATCGACATTTCTTATGTAATTTTACATTAGAAAACGATTGGAATAAATTTTAGAACGCCAACATGTACCGTTCTCGAGATATTGCATACTTTAAAAAAAAATAATCAAAAAGTTATATAAAATAAAAAAAAAATATTTCCTATTGAGAAACATGTTCACTTTTCATATGTAATACCATTCGATAAATTTGGTGACATCATTCTCGTGGATCTAGCTCGTTCCATTCATGAAAAAAGATACTTTGCGTAATGCTTTTTTATTTGAAAGCCAATATTCATTTATCTACTGTGAGAATAACTTATTTCTTCGATTGGAACTTGGCGACTTTTTATCTGTTGCTAAATTAACGGAAAACTCGCCAAATGGACAAAAATGACGCTAAATCAATGACGACTCATTGACGGAAATTTAATATCTTGCAAAGAATGTAAATAACTACTATAAAAATAATCTATTTTTTTTCTTATTGTAAAAGTAGTAAATTCATTGCATTATATAAGGAAAGTCATGCGCTGCCCACATCAGATTTTTTTTATAATGAAGGGGTGTTTTTGTGAAATTAATACTGTAACGATCTTTTTGTCCGTTTGTCTGCCCGGTATGCTTGGCGACAAATCTGGCGACTTTCCAAAAATATCGCCAAATTGAGGGAAATGTCGTCCAAATTGACGCTTAATTAATAAAAATGACTCAATTGATAACATTTAAAATTAATATTTTAGTAGGATTTTTATGTTTTAAATTTTAGCAGTGGACTGGAATTCAAACTAAATAAGCGGTTGGTATATTAATTATGTTTCTATAGAGTCTGTCTGTTCCAGTTCGGGGCAAATTTACCGATCATGGTAACAAACTATGCTTCTTGGGGGAAAAAAAATCGCCAAATCGCCAAAAATGCTGCAACATTGTCGAAAATTCAATAACTCAGATAATCTACGCTATTAATTAAAACAAGAAAGATCAATCATGCTTATAGCATTTATTATGAAACACTTTCCAACTTCAATGCAATTTTATTTAAACATGTCTAAAATGCAATACATTCCTCCGTAATATTTTAAAACTTATCACAATACTACATTAATTTATTATATTTGAAAACTTAAACCTTCATCGAAAAAAATGAACTTCATTCAAATGACGGCATTGAAATATAAATTGCCTGGTTTAAACATCTCTAAAATGTGATACATTCCTCGGTAATAATTTTTGAATTATCATAATACTACGATAATTTATTATATTTGAAAACTTCATCGAAAACAACTCACATTCATTCAAATGACGTCATAGAAAAAATAACACGCCTGGCTCTCTCTATAAAAGCAGCATTTCATTCATAAATAATTTCCCATTCATGTTATTCATCACAAAATTATAATAATTTATTTTATTTAAAAATTAAGACCTTGGAGCTACAGGTAATTAAACTCTATGCGTAAAACTTCATCGAAAAAAATCGTCCTTCTCTTTTTTAAATCAATGAATATTTCATTCATATCAGCTATGCAGACTCCATGAACTAAATGATTTTGTGTTAAAGAAATACAGCAATTCTAATACAACTCATTCTTCATATTTTGCTGTTTACATTTTACATAGGTGAAAAATAGGCTTCGTTGTAGAAATAATCAAATTTGGATGAGCATTTAAATTCAAATTTATTGTAATTGCGTTGTTTCAGTATGTAGATGCACAGAATTTAACCAAAAATAAAGTGGTTTTAGGGGACGGGTACAACACTCAATATGAAAAAATGAATAAATGAATATGAATAAAAAGAACTTTAAAAATCCCGATTTTGAGACAAGATGGATGCCATACATCATTTTGAAGTGGGTTACGTGATCTTTCATATCATGGTCACGTGATCGCTTCATATAAGAGGTGTTATTATTATTTTAATTTTTATTTAAAAAACTACTGAATATATTTCGCTACATTTTTTTTTATATATTTTATGGAACAATTTGAACATTACCTAAAATTTTCGAAACAATTTGTGAATTTTAAATCCGCTTAAAAAATGTTTGATAAATTAGGTCCCATAGGGTTCAATGTATTTCATTTTTTCACCCGGGTTCAATCCAAAACTAATTGGGTGATATTATTCATTTATATTCCCATAGGTCCTACAGACCGTCTGAATAACATACTAAAATTCCATTTTGATTAAGTCATTTTTACGGCAGTTATCGTGCTAACGGACAGACAGACAGACAGAATGAACAAAGTCATAAACACTTTTCAACTTTGTTGTAAAGTGTTAATTCATATCTTTGATAATCCCCGTTGTTTTAAGGAAATTACAAATTTAATATTTGTTCAAAACGCAGTGGGATTCACTGCTTGTGGAACAGCTATGTTTTGTTAAGGGGTCTAGGAGGAGTGTAAGTTAATTGCGTTATGTTAGGTGGTCTAGGAGGAGTGTAAATTAATTGCGTTATGTTAGGGGGTCTAGGAGTGTAAATTAATTGCGTTATGTTAGGGGGTTTAGGAGTGAAAATTAATTGAGTTATGTTAGGGGGTCTAGGAGGAGTGTAAATTAATTGCGTTATGTTAGGGGGTCTAGGAGTGTAAATTAATTGCGTTATGTTAGGGGGTCTAGGAGTGTAAATTAATTGAGTTATGTTAGGGGGTCTAGGAGGAGTGTAAATCAATTGCGTTATGTTAGGGGGTCTAGGAGGAGTGTAAATTAATTGCGTTATGTTAGGGGGTCTAGGAGTGTAAATTAATTGCGTTATGTTAGGCGATGGTACATGCAGAGTCCGATAACAGCTTGTAATTTCGTCTAAGTAATTCAACGGTAGAGAGTCTGCTAGCCAGGGTTGGATTTCCGATTGGGGTAGCAAGGCTCTTTACAATGGCGCCCGAACAAGTCAACGCTGTAGGTTAGTGCAAATATGTCGGAGGTCTGAAACTGGCCCTAGTAAGACTAGTACGGATTCAGTGGACTCTGGAAGATTGAGAGCCGAATACAAATTCAGAGAATAACGACCACGCAGCATACCAACCTAGGTAAAAATAGTAGTAGCAAGAGTCTAACCTGAGATAAAAATAGCAGGAGGTGGTCAGTCAGAGTGTCAGTTGCTCGCAAATCTGACAGTAGAAGGTGGAGAATGCAGAGTCCACTTTGACGATAAGAGTTTGCAATTTTGGCTACAGGCGGGCAAATCAGAAGAAATCATTCATAGGCGGATGGGAGAAAATCATTCATAAGAGGATAGGATGCAATCTTTTGAAATGTTAGCACGTCTTTTGACGGGGTTACTCTATGGCTGTAACACTTCCGTACTTATTATTATTATTATCATCATCATCTATCATAATTTTTGAGATTTATTTCAATTATTTCATGTTTTATATAATTTAACATGCAGTGAAATCTTTAAAAAACTTTTAAAAGGAAAGAACTTTCAAAATTGCTGAATGACTAAGCAAAAATTATTCAGTATTTAAAAGAATTAAAATTTCCCTATATAAACTGTCTCAAAATAAAATATCCCCACATTTACAGGATCTTTGATAAAAAAAATCCCTTTATCCCTATAGCAGTAAATTATATGAAGAAATCCCCTCCACACCTGGCCACTTCTTCCCGGTCGTCCATTTTGTTGCTCTAAGTCCTCTGAATGAGTCGGACGGCTTGGGGTTTCCACAGCTGGCCACTCTTTCAACAGTGATGACGCTGCATTAATAATTATATTTTCAATGATCTATGCGATTTATCTGAGCTAATAGCTTTGTGATGTGATTCATGATCCAGATAAGCAAGTATTAACTTTTTGCTGACGGTCGTTATTCACGTGGAGGATGCCTCACTAAACCTGTCCTAAACCAAAACTTTTACATTTGTAATTTTTTTTTACTTGCTTGCATTTGTGCGTGTACTTTCATATAAGCCGTGTCTCATTTATTACAGATATGAATAATTTGTTTTGTTAACGTACTTTGAATAAGATCTAGAAAGTTTAAATTTTTCTTCAACTTAAGTTTTGATTTATCGTGGCGCCATCTAGTAAGTTTAATAGTTATTATAAGACATGAAATTGCAGTTATCCTTTAGTGTGTAGTATTAATGATATTGAAGAAGCTGCCAAAATTGTGTTACTATTGTTGAATGTACAAGCAGGAAAACATCTAATTTCAAGTAAGTAACTTTTTATAAATTGTTGATGTATTTTTAAGTATAGAGCTTAGTGCTGCAAAAGTTCATTTTCATGATTTACTACTGAAAACACGAGGTATCGACACATATAAAAAAGCGTAAAATTCTTGGTTAAATTAAACTAAAACGTAAAGCAAAGCATATAATGAAGTCATAGAATTCACTTATGACGAACATAAAATACTTCGACAGCATAAAATAATAATTAAAGATATGAATATTGGTTTTATTTTGTCGCTGTTGGCATGAAATTATTTTTTTAAGTAAAAGTTTTGCCATTTATAGCACTGAAGAGCACTAAAAATTAAAAAGAAAAAAAATTGCAAAGGACAGCTAATAAAATATACACACACACACATATATATATACATACACCCAACTCTTTTTTTTACACGGTAGATAGATATGTTCCTCAGAATTTCGTGTAAAAAGGATAAGTTTCCTATAGTAAAATTGGGGATACGTTCCATGTTAACCGTAAACTGTGTAAGATGAAATAAAGAACTATATTTAGTTTAAAAACCGTGTAAAAAAATGCTGAAAACTGCAAAAGTTCTGATATGCATACGAATGATATATACTTGCATATGCAATTTTATTGAGCAATAAAATTTAAAATGCAAAATTCATAGGTAAAAGTAAGTAGCGCAAGCAAAAAAAAAAAAAAAGGAATCTGTTAATCCAAAATTAAGAATAGAAAACTCAAAATTAAAAATAGAAATGTATGGTTGAGATAATACGAACAATTGATTAAATATTGTGAGCTAATAAACTTAAATAATTTAATGATGCAATATGTTATGTAAATGTCATACGAAATGGTATATATATATATATATATATACACACATATATATATGTGTGTGTGTGTGTATATATATACTAGCAGTATACCCGTTCTTCGTACGGAATATATAATACGTATAAAAAAACTTAAAATTCACAATCATGTGAAAATTCCTATAATATTCTAAATGATATTAGTATTCAAAGCATTGTATTAAAATATTAAATTAATGTTCCTAAAAAGAAGTTTAAGAATCTCTGTTCTCGCTATACAAACATTATCTTCACAGGAAGATCTGAATAATGAAAAATCCTGGTCCAACTTGTAAACAAATTTGCAAATATATGAAATTAAATCAGTATATGCCAAAATAAAATCACAAAAATTGTATGGGAAAATATACCCGTACTACTTATATTCTCGAATATTAGAACATATACCCGTGTATTAGTAAAAGATTATCCGTCTACAATACATGAGTTTCCAAAATATTTTCCAAACAATAACAGATAACGTAATAAATTGAAAATATCAATAATTCCCGTTACCTTTAAACCTGAAGGCCGTAAGCGACGTCAATACATGCCAAAATGAAAGCGCTAAAATTAAATACACATACTATTTATATTATCGTAGATTAGAAGATATACCCCTTTAATTAGTTGAAGATTATTCGTACTACTATATATGTGTTTTAAAAATGATGCCAAAATTAAACAGATAACGTAATAAATTGATAGCCCTTGTAATCTTTAAACCCGAAGGCCGTAATTGATGTTAATATATACCAACATGAAAGCGTATGTTTATTGTATGGGAAGACATACTACTACATTATCGTAGATTAAAAGATATACTCATGTATTAGTAGAAGAGTATCCATAGTACATAGCCGTTCTTCGTACGAGAGTGTGTGTTTGACGGGGAACGCTTCCGGGATATTCCACACCTCAAAGTGATAGACAAACCATGAATGTTTGAAACATGAATTTAAATGGTAAATATATCACCATGGCTTATTTTTCGCAAGTTTTTAATCAGCAATGAAAAGTATTAAATCAAAATGGTTACTTAATTTAAATGCCTTAGTTAATGTTTATTATTATGTTTTTGATTTGAATAACAAATAAATGGATATAAAAATATATCTTATAAATGAACGGTTTGATTTTTCTTTTAATTATATTAATTGCAGACTGAGTACATCACTTTCATTTATTTTGGCAAAGAGTTTTCAAGCTTATACATTGTGTTTAGCTAATAAATTCATATATTGTGTTCAGCCAATAAATTCATTTAGCCGATTATTGAAAGAGTAGAACGGGTATATCTTCTAATACAATTTTAGTGCTTTCATTTAATATATATAAACGGGATTAGGATGTTTCATTCAGAGCTACGAATTTGGCGAGATATCGCTAACTTAGCAACGTTTCTTAAATGTTGCCAAATTGATGGAAATATCGTCAAATTTTTTTAAATCGACTCAAATCAATGAAATTTATTTTATTTTGTTAAAAGAGAGTACTGAAATGATGTTCTGTTAGCATTTGTCTGTCAGTTCAATCGTCCTACTTAGTAACACATTTAGCGAATTTTAAAAATGTCACCAAATTGATATAAATGTTTGTAAATCCATAAAAATATCTTGAAATTGATAAAATTGCGCTAAATAAATTAAATGAATTGTGTTTTGTTACGGCATAGTATTCTAATGATGTTTCGTCAATTTGTCGCCAAGTGGGACTGTAGATCTGAGTGTCCCACTATTTAAATAATATAAATTTGACGATTTTTTAAAATGTCACTAAATTGACAAAAATGTCGCCAAACCTTCCATAGAGACATTCCATTATTCAGACGATATTTTTTCCACTAATTTATTTAAAGCGAATGATATCATGTCGCTTAGCAACGGATTTAAATCCAATGTGTTTATGCGGCAGACGATTTTTATTAAATCTTTTCCGATTTGGATAAAGAAGATATGTATATAAAATGAATTTCATTGCCATTGCATATTTGACTGAATAATATTAATTACGGTCTTCAGGTTTAAACATTATTATTATTGATATTTTCGGGGATTATTGATTCAGAGATTATTGATACTTTAAAGTTATTATGCCATTGTTTTATTGCGGCAAAAACTGTTGAAACTCATATATTGTACGTTGTACGAGTAATCTTCTACAAATGCAGGGGTATATCTTCTAATTTACAAGAATATAAGTAGTACAGGTGTATTGACATATATTTTTACATACATTGGCATATATTGGAATTAAGTATGGCCTTCTGGTATGAAGATTACGGGAATTATTGATATTTTCAATTTATTACGTCATATGTTTTATTTTGGCAAATATTTTTGAGACTCGTATTGAAATACGGGTAATCTTCTACTAACACTTGAACATATCTTCTAATCTGCGACATAAGTAGTACGGGTATATAATTTTAGCACTTTCATTTTGGCATATATTGGAATCAATTACTGCCTTCAGGTTTAAAGATTACGGGTTTATTGATATTTTTAATTTATACATGTAATCTACTAATACAGATTATATCTTTTAATATTCGTGTATATAAGTAGTACGGATCCCATACAATTTTAACGCTTTGATTTTGCATATATTGATTCAATTCCATAATTTTTTGCAAATTTGCTTACAAAAGGGGCTAAGATGTTTTATTCTTCAGATCTGCCAGTGAAGATAATTTTGTATAGCGAGAACAGAGATTCTTAACCTTTTTTTAGGAGCATTACATTAAATATTTTAACATAATATTTTGATTAAAAATGTCATTTAGTATACTATAGGAATTTACACATAATTGTGAATTTTAAGTTTCTTTATATAAGCTATATACTCCGTACGAGGAACGGGTAGGCTGTTAGTATATAATAAAGAAACTTAAAATTCACAATTATGAGCAAATTCCTATACTATTCTAAATGACGTTATTCATAACATTCTTTTAAAATATTTAAATTAATTCTCTTAAAACGAAGTTAAAGAATCTCTGTTCTCGCTATACAAAAATTATCTTCACAGGCAGATCTGAAGAATAAAACATCCTGGTCCCGTTTGTAAACAAATTTACAAAAAATATGAAATTGAATCAATATGTGCCAAAATAAAAGCGCTAAAATTGTATGGGAAAATATAAATTTCTGAATATTAGAAGGTATACCCGTGTATTAATATAAAATTACCCGTACTACAATATATGAATTTCAAAAACCTCGAACACATTTGTAATTTTCGTGATTGAAACACGAATTATTTGAAAATTATTTCTAATGGGAAACAATGCTAATTCTCAAAACAATGTTGATATTACTCTCCATGTTGAGAAATGACAGTTTGAAATATGCTATGGATGTAAATTACATTAACTCATATTAACTCAAATCAGTTAAATTAACCCATTTCATACGTAGCACTATGAAACATAAAAATTATTATAAAAATTAAAAAAAATAAATAAATAAGCCAACATAAAAATTAAATTAAAAATAATTTTCAAATTAGTGTGTGTGTGTGTATGTTAGTGTGTGTATGTATGTTAGTGTGTGAATATGTATGTTAGTATGTGTGTGTGTGTGGGTATTTTAGTATGTGTGCATGTTAGTGTGTGTGTTGTTTAAGTCTGTGAACAAGATATTTCACAAATATGACTCGTTTTGAAAATAGTTTGTTACGATTATTACAATCAGTGAATACTGAAACTATTGTTTAAAAGTGAATACAGAAACAAGTGTTTAAAAAGCTCCTTAACTCATATTAACTCAAATCAGTTAAATTAACCCATTTCATACGTAGCACTATGAAACATAAAAATTATTATAAAAATTAAAAAAAATAAATAAATAAGCCAACATAAAAATTAAATTAAAAATAATTTTCAAATTAGTGTGTGTGTGTATGTTAGTGTGTGTATGTATGTTAGTGTGTGAATATGTATGTTAGTATGTGTGTGTGTGTGGGTATTTTAGTATGTGTGCATGTTAGTGTGTGTGTTGTTTAAGTCTGTGAACAAGATATTTCACAAATATGACTCGTTTTGAAAATAGTTTGTTACGATTATTACAATCAGTGAATACTGAAACTATTGTTTAAAAGTGAATACAGAAACAAGTGTTTAAAAAGCTCCCCCCCCCCCCCCCCACCTTCCAATTTTCGAATGAATTTTCGAAAAAACAAAACAAAACAAAAAAATATTTAATTATCATGACCTTCAATAACGATAAATAAATAATTATTTCAGATATAATTTTTCATTACAAAATGAATGACATAAATTTCAGAATCTTAGGATGGACTGTTGTCGAGAATTTACACGTTTTTCGAACGAATTATTGAAAACATAATTAAAACATTAGGGCTTGTAATAATGCTAAATAAATTTCGTACATAACTTTTCATAAGGAAACGGCTGAGAAAAATTATAAAACGACAGTATGGACCGTCCTTGAGATATTTCACATTTTCTAAATAAATATAGTAAAAGATCACATAGAAATTTAAATATAGTGAGTACCATACAATGCGTTCACTTTTCATATGTATTATTATACAACGAATCTTTTATCATAATTCTCATGTATCTGGATTGTTGCATTCACGAGAATAGATACTTTTCGTAATAGTTTTGTGTTTTGACGGTAAATAATTTACCTACAGTTATTTATTTCACGGGATGTTAAGGAAATGCAATTGCATTTTGATGAAGATGTTAATTCGTTCTGTTTGGAATAATAATTTTGCCAAAAGCGCCCAATTTCAATTTGGGTGATGTTAAGCCAATGCCACAAAACCATTATGCCGTGGATTTTGTACACCATTATTTCGCTGTGAAATAATTAAAGTCATAGATTGCATTATGTATGTAGGGAAGAGCATGTGCTTACCACATCAGATTTTTGAAAATTCGGATGCTGATTATGATTACGGTGACCATATTTTCAGGAGGAAAATAAAGGACAAACTTTGGCGTTTGTTTTTTCGATCTAGACCGTCCGACCTATTCGAAGGTGTAAGATATCTGCTTGGACGGCCGCCACCCAATTTAGACCGGAACTCAGTGGGGGAGGCATCCATAGGGACCGTACCTTCCCCTACCACCAACTTCTCGGAAAATTTTTGACATTTGTTCCAATACATTTCCAAATGAGTTTGTGACTTGGGGAGGGGGGGGGGGGAGGGCAGATCTAAAATGAAGACTTAAGGAAGAATGCTTAACCTGCTGGCCTAAAGTACATAATTATGCTTTGTGCTGTTGTGATATGGTTTTTCGCTTCCCGCGTGTTTAAATGTATTATCCAATTGTAAATTGTATTTCGAAAAAATATTTTCTGTTTCGATTTTCATTAAAACGTGTTTTTAATTTTAATTCGAAATAAAATATGATAATGTCGATAGACAGTTCACGAAGTGCCTAGCGCAGCTGCGCTCTTACTTTCAGTTTGGAATTTTATGTAGTGTTTCTTTGTCGTTATTTGTTTACGTAAAAGTCTCTGTATAGGAAAAAAAAAGTTCATACAACAAGAAAGTCCGCTTCCTGTGCGGGTGATCAGATCAGGCTCCGAGTCAAAAGCTAAATGTTGGGCGAGTGGAAAAGGGTACCCAAGTTTTGCCGGTAGATGGCGGTAGTATTCCGATACAATCCGAAGCCAGCTAGAAGAAACGGAAAGTTAAATCTGGGGGGATTGCGGTTTTTGCAGTTCAGAAAATACTTTGACGATGGAGAAGAGTTTCTACAAGGGTTCATTTTCAGCTTTAAAGATTTGGGTCAGTTGCTGCAGTAGATTTTGAATATCATTCAGATCGAATATTTTTTTCATCTCTTGGAAAAATTTGAGAAATTGATAAAATGCATTAGATGCGTTAGAGGTTTGAGGTTGTAGGTTGTATATTGGATTCAGGTTGTACGGGGGCGGAGCACTCTCCGGATATTCCTGTATCCGTCTCGGTGCTCGCCAGTACAACCTGAGCCGGAGGGTTGTTTTTGGAGGAGGGGGGGGGGGGATTTTCCTCGTCCAGCCTGATAGGGGGGGGGGGGGTTATTAGAAGTTTGAGGATCTACTATGGTGGGTTAATTTTGGAGTCCTGGAACTTTTTGAGGTTCCAGGGGTTTTGAGGGCAATGCCTAAAGTTAGCGGGATGACTCCCTTCACAGTTGGCGCACTTGGCCGGGGTTTCACGAGTTTTAATGCAATTTCTCGTTTGGTGGCCTTCGCCACATTTCAAGCAGCGAGGAGGGCGTGTACACTGATCAGAATGATGATTATACATTGGGAAGTTATAGCACATTTCAAATCCCTTCAAAACAAAGAGGATTGGACCTGAATTTGCATGTACAATAAAGTAGATAATTTATAAATTTTGTCCGAGTTCTCGATCGTAACAAGTCCGACCAGGAAAATGGGGAGAGGTTTTTATCACGCCTATTTCTAAGCTGCGATATTCTATCAATTTGAAATCCCTCAGAGAGAAGGGCAGTTTTAATGCTATCAGTATTAGTGTTTGCCTGTAATCCTTTTAGAACAACTTTTTTAGGTCTGTCATGTCTTAAGTTTAAAGAGCTGAAGGGAATCTTCTTCTGAGTTAAGTGAGCCTGGACCCTCCTGTAGTCCTCAGTGGATCCAGGAGTGACCCGAATCACTCTCCCCATCAGACGGCCCTGGATTTTACATTCAAGGGTTGGGTTTAATTCCTCAATGAGGGCTCCCCAATCGCTTGAGGAGTCCACAAAAAAGGATGAGACTTTTTCCGTAGGAGGGGGGGGGGGGGGGGTAACTTCAGTCATTTTGACCGAGTCACTAACAAGGGTTTCAAATTTATTTTTAGTTGGGATGAGTTCCTGCGATGTCATCAGATTGTCCTCAGATTTTTTAGGTTTCTTGGATTTGGGCTGGGTGGTAAAACCCTCAAGAAGGATAAACATATCATGCTTAAAGCATTGATAAGTAGCCTCAGGATTAGTATTGAAAGTAAGAGCCGTAATCACGTCGCGAGCGCAGTCGAAAGTTTTTCTAGTAGAGAGAATCTCAAGACTAAGGTGGCTGGCTAACAGATTAGAATCAGAAATACAACCTGATAGGATCCTCCGGATCTTCATGGCATTTTAGAAGCTGGTGTCCTTTTCTTCCAGTTCTTCTTCGTCGGGAGATCAGCAAGTCATAACATTTGAAGTAAGAGAGCATCTCCCTCTCCAATAGATTTCCAACCGAACGGTCCAGTAGCTTAAAGTAGGCTCTTGCATAGACTGCAGAAGTCGATACGAGTCCCGTAAATTCCTCGGTACCAGTTTCTTTGAAAACGTTGGCTTTTTTGATTTCATCAATACACTTGTCCATCGTAGAAGTAGCATTCACACCGTCAGCCATGTCGTACGCACGAATACAGCGCAAGCATGAAAGACAAGCGTGAGCACAAAGTTAGTAGCGGAGTGAAGCAAAACACGTCTGCACTCTTCCTATCATGCACAGAATACTATATTCAGAAGGTTCACTCCCATAGGAACCTATGGCAACATCGTTAACATAGGATTTCGCATAGACACTAGCGTTCGATTAACCAACCATCCTCGACTGCTAGATTTGGCGACTATCGCTTAATTGGCGATTTTATGTTAATGCGGCCAAAAAAAAAAAAAAAAAAAAAAATGTACTTCTATAATTTTTTAAACTATAAACATGATCAGCATTTAAAAATACTTTTATCTGTAATATGTTTAACTTTAAATAAATAAACACAGATATATATTTAATTCATGCAATCATAAACTAAATAAAAAAATTGACGCATTGCATCACTGTAAATCCTTATACACCAAAAATTACAAGCTAACATACCCAAAAGACTAAAATATTATATAATATTTTCAGCCTAAAAAGTATACTAGCGTGTAGATAGTTAAATTGCTTAGTTCTTAATTTATTCTGGGATGCTGTTATTATATATATATATATATATATATATATTTAAATACACTATACTAAACTATATTCTTATACTAAATAACAAATTTACATAAATGCATTATCAAAGGTGTCGAACTCAATCGTTAATTAGAAGGGGGGGGGGGATTATTTTCCACATTACGTCAGTTAGTAAAAGGCATGTGAAATATATACACATCCAATATTATATTCAACTTTCTCTAGAAAAAGCTATCCAAATATCAATTTTTATACATTTTATATAAATGCGGAAAAGGTTTTTTAACTAATAATGCCATTGCTTCTTAGAATTTATAATCTAGGCGGCAGTGATACTACTGCACCAATTTCTTATGATGAACACGTGCATAGGATGAAATATGGGATAGATAACACATAATTTTTTATTTAAATAAAAATAAATTGCATACCTCTTAAACGTAATTCCTTTTCTTTTAGTAATCCATAAAATAGCAGGGAAAGTAACATGCGATGATAGATCAAAGCAACAAAGTTCTAAGTTCCAAGTGTTTCGTTCAGTGCCAAATAGGGTTATATTAGCAGAACGTCTTGGCGAAAACCGTCACAGATCATCGCCAAGCCTGCCAACCTTGAAATTTTGGTTGGCGGTTGAGGGCGCTGAGGTCGAGTGAAATATCTGTATATGTTAATCTGTGCTCTCATGGACCCAGAATGAAAATCTGGCAATGTTTCGTTTCTATTTTCTTTTATTTCGCCAATAAAAAATATATTTCTGGTAGACAAATTTGTAAGTTGTTTTATTTACTGTTTAGCGTAACTTAATGAGGCCGATCGGGGCATTGGCATTTCCGGCCAGTTTTTCGTACTTCTACTTCATTTTTTGTTGAGAGCTTACCAAGAAGCTCTGATACTAACCCTATTGTGTAGGACTTTTTGTTTAGTCTTAGTAGTACATATTTTGCTACTTGATGCACTTCATCCATGGGTTTCTGTGGGAGGGGCTGCAACCCGGTTGTCGCCTCCCATTCCAGGGTTTGCCCCTGCATGGTTTAAATCTTAAAAGTTTACGGAACAATTTAAGAAACATTGGAAAACATAATTAGCAAGAAATAAAACAAATTATATAAGTAGTAAACATATATTTTTAATTATAGTAACGATTTACAATTGATTGGTATTAAAATGATAAACCTTACAGATGCTTACTTTTAATACTTTTCAGATGAATGGATTACTGTTAAGAGAACGTGACCAGATTTCAGAAAATCATAAAATAGTAGACAATTCGTCTGTCTCATAGTTTCATTTACTATACTATGATAATGCACAGTTGCATCTGCAAGCTTCCAGAGTTTCAAATAAGTTGCGTTTCTTTACGTATCAAAACATTATTTATGGTTACTTTGGTGAAAGAAAGAAGACATTAGCAAAGCGCATAATTGAATTGGCCGCCTCCCCATTTATATTCTTTGTGTGAGTTCCTAAAATATAATTATTAATTAACATACTACACAATTGACAACCACAATTTTAAATTTTAAAATCAACATCATTTATTACACATATACAATTGTGATTAACTTACATTAGTTATATATATATATATATATATTTAAGGAGGAGAAACTGGGTGTGTGAGACCAGGAATATATTTGCCTGAAATCATATAGACCTAAATTTAATGTAGATTGGCATATACCTCTGTTATCGTCTTGAACATTGAATTGCATGTTGAACCTTCATTGCCTTTTGTGTTTTGTCATAGCACTTAAACACACTCTGAAGTATCGAACGCCGTCGCAACTTGGCAGTCATTGCTTGAAATCAATTTTGAAGCACAACCTTTCTAGTCGGTCATTCTTAAGTGATCTTTTCACCATCTCTCTGAATATTGACCGCAATTTTTGTCACAACTCTTTCTGACGGTCATTCATCGTTGACTGTCAGGCAATGTGTCTGGCTGGTCATTCTCATGTGACTGCTGACTATTCACTGAATTTTATTGGACTTTTCTGCTTGTTGTCACATCATTTAGCTTGAGGTCCAAATACGCCCTCCTTATCTCATTGGTTGTTCTCAGGGGGATGCAGCAACACTTCTTCATTGGCCACCTTGTTAACCAATAAACATAGTATAAGTTTTGGCTCCCAGGAGATTTTTGACCTAACCACACCTGTAATTTATGTGCCTAGAATTTATTGCTGTCGTGACCTCCCGGGCCAAGGCTGTCGTAAACTGATGCCTACGAGTTTGCACTTTTGTTTCGCAGTTACATATAGTAAATCTTCGTAATATAGAACTTCCTAAATGTGTCTTGGTCTCACAGTTACAAAAATATGTTTTCAGTTGGAGCATTTAATCAATTTTTCATGAGAATAAAGAACACATTTAAGTTTAAGAAAGATAAATCTAAAGGACAGTTGCTTGAGAAAAAATACAGTCCTTTAAATTAAAGGCGTATGATCACTGTAATCATGATACATTCGGACCTAAACGTATGGAATGTGAATAGATGAGAAAACAGAGTGGAGTCTTTAGGATAATTTATCATTGTTATGATATTTTTCACGTGCAATTTTGATTTCATCAGTTCTCTCTTTATGAATATGCATATTTTATTTCAGAAATCGAAACTATAACTTACCCTTTTGTTCATGCCTTTGTAAAGACAAATCTGACAAGATTAGGGGGTGATATGATAAAATAAAAGCATTGTTTTCTGTATCTGCTGTATAAGTTGAAGTTTTTGTGTGAAATATAATGATAAAGAATTATACATAAAAAGGATTGCAGAATCTGATAACTTTCATTAGGGATATTTAATAATCACTGATTTCTTCAGCGAGCTCACAAGTGAAGTTTACAGAAGGTATGTAAGTTTAATCATGTTCTGAACTTATTTAACTACTTTAGACATTAATTGTATTACTTTTTCTGTGACATACAACTAATTTACTTTAATTACTTCTATCGCTACAGGAAAATATTGTTCAGCAAGTGGTGTAGCTTCAAATTCTGCCCCCTCCCTCTTCCGTATGATATTTTAACTGGATTCCCTTTCACTGATTTTCATTTTCATGTGAACTGATCTTCTATTACTTGTATTGTATACAATCATATTTATACTTTCATTTAGAATCTTATTCATATTCTAAGTAAAGTATAAATTGTTTCCGAGCTTCAAATTCTGCCCCCTCTCCCTCATGATATTTTAACTGGATTCCCTTCCACTTATACTTTCGTTTAGAATCTTATTCATATTCTAAATGAAGTATAAATAGTGGCGGAACTTCAAATTCTGCCCCCCTCTCCCGTATGATATTTTAACCGGATTCCCTTCCACTGATTTTTCATCTTCATGTGACCTGATCTCCTATTACTTGTAGTGTTTGCAATATTTATACTTTCATTTAGAATATTATTCTGAATTGCGAGCTTAAAAAGTTGCAAACCAAATTAAGAGAATTGGAAAATATTTATTCTTCGTTTTCTCCAAATTCTCATCTTAAAGAGGAGGTTGGATTGAAGTCTCCCAAAAGTAATTTAAGCTGTGGTGTATGGAAACAGGCTCCTTTTTACACAACAAAGGAAGATGTCTGTCTATGTGTGTCTGTCGCTTAAAACGCCATAAAACGCATGGAGAAAATGTGGCTCGAATTCAATTTTGACAACAGTGGCAACTCGTGAGGTGACGACGCAGAATAAGCACTGCTTCACTTAAAATTATCGGCTGAATAGATTATTATTGTTATTTGGCAAATTTTTCAAACTCGTTTGCTTATTTTTAGATAATATTTGACAACACTTGTGCCAGTATAGCGTGATGTGTTTTGATGATGTTCGTTGTCGAGGAGGAGGAGGGGAAATCCCGCTGCTGAATTTGCTTCACCCATTACTGAAGTCAAGAGCCACCACTGGGCGACAAAATCATAGAGAAGTGTCTCGATCGCGAAACTGGGAATTCCGGCGCTTGGGTAGTAAGAATTAAATTTCAGAAATTTATAATCCCGAATTTTACATTTAGAGATTTCAATTTTTAAATATAAAATTGAACATTATAGTAAGCATTCCTTGAAAAAATATATATCATTTCTACGATAATAACTTCTAAAGTTAGCAATTAAGATTTTAAACGGCCTTAAAATGAAGACTTGCGGAGAAAGTTTTCCTTTTCTTTCTTTCTTTTCTTTTTTTTCTTTCTTGCTTTGAGAATAGCGTGCTTGGTGAATTGAGCAGTAATGGACAGTTTATTTACTACTCGAGCAACGTTTATCTTAGGCTTCTTAGGCGCAGTTCTTAGACTTCTTAGGCGCAGTTCTTAGGCTTCTTAGACGCAGTTCTTGGGCTTCTTAGACGCAATTCTTAGGCTTCTTAGACGCAGTTCTTAGGCTTCCTTAAAAATTGAAGAACTGTAAATTCGTATTTTTTTCTTGAATAATAGCTACAAGATATTCCACTTATCGATTTGTGGCGATTGAGCTTCGCTAGGCCCCGAACCAGGGACCTAGTGCTTATAAGACAGACATTATAATTACTGAGCAAAAGCTAGCTTCGCTTTTGCTCAGTGATTATAATGTCGGTCTTGTGAGCAAAGGGTCCCTGGTTCGGGACCCGGCGACTCCCAATCGCCACAGATTTCAAACATCTAACTTGATCAGATGAAATTCAGAATTTTTGTACAAAAGTAAAATATTGAATCGGAAAACAAACATTAATGTTCAAAATAAACCGAATTAGGCATACTCTGTGTCTTTATAACAGTTCTCAATAAAATTCAAGCATCAACCTTATAGTATATCACTTTTATAATCTGAGACACGAGACGAAAATAGCTACTTGTTTGTTCATGTAGAAGTGCATGTCTAGCAGACTTCGCTTTGCATTGTAAATCTTTTATTGCGGAACTTTACATTTTTTTATGGCAGACTCAGGTTGATTTTCTGTTTTGCATCTTCATAAGAAGACCAAAAAGTTGATCAAAATTTAAAAATTTGATAACATATATTCTTAATATAGATGGACGAATAACATTGTCTCGAATTCAAATATTAAACAGATCTCAATTGTCCAAATATCACGAACATTCGAAGACCACAAATAGTTATTTCAAATTGGTTATAAATAATATTTATATTTATTAAATATGGCTAATTATTAGTAGTTAGACTAATAAAATGAAACAGGAAAGTGAAAATGTGGAATAAAACCACATGAATTTAAAAATGAATGAAGTTGTTTTGATTTAAATTTTAATAATTTTATAGATTTTTTTACTTTTTATTTCTGGTACTCATAACTGATTAATAATATAAATGTATTTCACCTATTGTACATTTTTATTTAAGAAAGCAAGTATTCGAATATATTCAGGATCTAGTTTGCTCCTTTTATTATCGAAATTAAACCAGATATTGTGATATGTCGTTCTTAAGTAACTGCTGATCGCGATGTAATTAAATACTTCAAAAATAGTTCCTTTAGCGAGGATATATATTGTTCTTCTTTACAAGTGGAGAATGCTTTCATTTGGTGGAAGCAAACTTCCTTCTAGATACTTTCGAATTATTTTTTCTGAGATATCCTGACTTTTTAATCCAAATCCTTTGTTAAACATGGCGCGATGATTAAGGTATTCTAATTTCTTTTAGCGACGTTATATTTGAGATATCGAATCTCGAACATTTTCCATTAACGTAGCATCCGCAGATAGTATTCACCAATCTTTTGTTCTTACTGTTACCCTGCCTATATTGTTCATAATTTGCTTACTTAAATTCTGGCGTTATATTTTTCAGATTTGAATCATGTCTGAACTGAACTTCAGGATAATAGTTGTACCCAAAGAAGTTTGCTTAGAAGGAAAAGACAAACTTCTTTCTGAGTTAAAAGAGACTGTTGAAACTTGTGGTCTTGATGCTGTGACCGTAAATTACTTTCAAGTGAAAAAATCGGAAGACGAGGATTATCCAGAAATAGAAGAGTTGATTATACAAGTTCAAGGCAAAGCCGATTGCTCATACCCCAAACAGAAAGTTCTACAATACAGAGAGTTCTGCTCAAGATGGAAAGATAAAGCTTCCCTGTTGCTTTATTCCTACATATCTTTATATGGAAACGATTCTTTTATAAATCCTAAACGATCACATCACAGAGATGGATACAGAAATATTTCTTTTGGTGTATTACCTCACAATGGTCAATTTTATCGATATGAATGTTTAAATCCTATCGGAGGTTTTGTCGATGTTTACCATGACACGCGGAATGTAGTAATACAATATAATGAATTTGAGCTGACATTCTCTTATGATAATATCAGAAATGTTTTCGTGAACACCAGCAGTAGACCATGCGAGGTATATTTTGATTTGTTTAATCCTCCAATAATATTCAGAGTAGAAATAATAAATTCACGTTATAGTGGAAGTTACAAATTGAAACACCGTAATTTGAATTTGATGTCGGTTTCAAAAGCATTTAACTTAAATGCACTTATGCGTTGTAATTCCTTTAGTGCGTCGAGAATCAACGAAGATGTATTGGGCAGAGCAAATGTACTGTCCATATCTTTTTCTTCTGCAGAAACTGCTGAGCAAATAATCGCCGGAATTCATTTCAATTGCAGTGAAAAATCTATATATTATTCATCTATTTCTTCAGTTCAGAAAAATCCTCCCCCAGATCCCGTTATAGAACATATACACTTTGGCTGCACGTATCTCCTTACCGCCATATTCAAGCGTAATTTCTTAGTAGCAGCTCAATCTTCTGATGTGGATTCCGAGCTGAGGAGACTATATTCTTCAAGCGAAAGAAACCCAGATTCCTTAGAAAAAGCGCTGACATCTGTCCTCTCGGCTTTAGATTCGGGAAAAATTTTAAATTTTTGGAAAGCTATGGAGAACCAATACCATTATTATACAGCAAATAGAGATGAAATAAATTGCAAAGAGTATATCGTGCCTTCGAAATGCTGTATGATCAGAAGAGTCACGATAACACCCACAAGACAGCTATTTTGGCCTCTAGAAATAATGTATGGCAATCGAGTTTTGAGGAACTTTGATTCAGAATATTCTCTCCGGGTGTCTTTCCGCGATGACAATATGTCCAGAATGAGCTTTAATGCTTTGCATGCGGATCATGGAGTAATGGAGTCTTGCATACAAAATCCCATGACCAGCGGTTTACGTATTGGTTCAAGGCGCTATGATTTTCTTGCTTGGTCGAATTCCCAAATTAGAGATCACGGAGTCTGGATGTATGCCAGCGATACAAAAGGATCAACAGCTTCTCACATTAGAGAATGGATGGGAGATTTTTCTCACATTCGCAATGTTTCCAAGTACATGGCCAGAATGGGTCAATGCTTTTCGCAGACAGAAGATGCTCTATCCGTGCCTTTAGATCCTCAAAATGTAAGAACAGAGAGTGATATTGAAGGTGGATTCGATTATACCAATGGAAAACCATATTGCTTTTCGGATGGTGTAGGAAAGATATCAACGGATCTCGCTGCTAAAGTAAGTAATTCTTTTGTAATTTTTTAACAATTGTATAGTTTTTATTTTCTTACATAATATAGAATGTATATTTGGTATGGATTAGAATGTTTCACGTCCTTGAAAATGGCAAAATCATGCAGTCTGTGATCATGGAAATCTGACTACATTCTAAATTATTTCAATAAGCAATGTGTGTTGGGGTGGAAGAAGTTAATAGTTTGAGCCTTACTGATATTTGTCACGAAATGACGTAGCAGGAGAGATAATCATGTTAATTAGACTTAACATTATGTAAAGAACCTTGCTGCCCTAACCGGGAATCGAACTCTAGACCTTCGAACTGGCCAGTCGACGCTATTTGGACGAAATTGCAAGCTGTTATCGTCAATGTGGGCTCTGCATTCTCTACCCTCAAATGTCAGATTGACGGGCAACTGCCAATCTGACTGACCACCTCCTGCTATTTTTATCTCATGTTAAACTCCTGCCACTACTATTTTCACAGCAGGTTAGTCTCCTGCTACTACTATTTTTACCCATGTTTGCATCCTGCTTGGTCGTTATCCTCTCAATTTGAAATCGGCGCTCCATCTTCCAGAGCCCACTGAATCCGTACTAGTCGAGCTAGGATTATTACTTCCAGACCTCCGACATCCGAGTTGTGAAGACGCTGCTCATAAACTTTTACTCACTATTGAGAACCTTAGACCATTACATCATGTAGCTCTTACTACTTTAGATATACAATGAGCTTTTGATAATTTTAATTGGAACATCCTCCCTCTTACTTTTATCGAATTAAGCATCCCTATCCCTTATAGAATTTTTATTTATACTTATCTTAGCTATAGAACTGTTACTTGTTCTGAAGGGTCTTTATCCATCTCAAAATTTATTTCGAAAGGCGCTCCGAAGGCTCAGTTATCGCTCCCTTCATTTGGAATCTTTATTTCAATGAAATTATTTCCTTTAATAGTGATTTATTTTATCTTCAAGCCTTTGCGGATGACCTTGCTATTATTACATTTGGCAAAAATAGAAATGTCCTTGAAACTAATACTAATTCCCTCCTTAACTCCTTTTCTACTTCCCTCAATAATCTGATTTTAGAAATATCTATTGATAAAAGTTGCTCCGTTATTTTCCTAAAAATTTACTCTAATATGAAAAGAAATCCCATTTTCAAATTTAAAAATACATCCATTAAAATTAAAAATCATTTAAAATTTTTAGGTTTGATCATTGATAATAAATTAAATTAGGACTCTCATATTCGATATCTCCAAAAAAAAATGTCTTAAATTTTGTACTACTTTTGGCCAAGTTTCTAGAAAAAATTGGGGTGTCAAAAATGTTTCCTAAAATGTTGGTATCTATGTGTTGTAGAAAAGTTATTGCTTACGGTTCTGCTATATGGGGTAAAAAACTAAAAAAAAAATGAAAATTAAAAAACTTCTTTCACTCTAAAGGATCTTCCTTCTAAAAATCTGCCCAGACTACATTACAACATCTAATGTCTCCTTATTTTCCCTCACTGGTATTCCCCCCATTCATTTTACAATTTCTACCCTCTATAATTAATTTAATTTTTGGAAACAAAAAATGGATTCCTTTTCTTCTCCCTCCCTCCCGTCTCCCTCTGATTTTGATTTCCTTGTTCCTTTATCTAACTTTCACCCCTCTAAATGGTCCGTAAATTTAGTTAATAGAATGGATAAAGACTCTGCCATTTATAATATATATACTGATGGCTTAAATATGGACAATAACACTGGTTTTACAGTCTGTATTTTTAAGCATGATGTTCTGGAAAAGGTTCTCTCCTAACTTGACAACAGGAATACAGTATTTCAAGCCGAATTTACCGCTATTTCTTTTGTTATTGACTGGGCTTCCTCTAGTAATGCCCCTGTTAATATTTTTTCCAATAGCCTCTCTTCCATTCAAGGTCTTGACCCAATAAAAAATAAATCCAATTATCTTAATTCCATTAAATCCAAAGCTCTCCTTGCCAAAACTTTGTCAATATTTCTTGGGTAAAAGCTCACAATAATATATCTGGAAATGAAATTGATTACCATGCCAAAATTGCTGCTATCTCTGGTTCCCCTCTTACTATTCCCTTTTCTTACTCACTCCTCTCAAAATTTTGTAAATCTCATATCCTTAATCGTTGGCAAAATTATCTTAATGATTATATTTCCACCAGGACTGGTGATCCGACTAGAATCTTGTCTTACCTCCCTATCGTGAATCCTAATTTACATTTTTTTAATAAATACCCCATTTACTTTCTTACTGGTCATGGCCCCTTTCTTGATTACCTATACTTTTTCAAAATTAAATCCACCTCTAACTGTATTTGCAATAAATTCGGAGACGTTGACCATTACATTTTCGATTGTCCTTTTTCTAAAAATTTTCATCTTTGCAAACTCTCCTCCTCTAATAAACCAATTTGGTTCTCAAAAGTTTGTTCAAATCCCTCTTCAGTAGATAAAATTAAAAACTGTATTCTTGTTGCCATGGAAATTTTTAATAAAGTGACTTAAGCTTATTAGTAGATACTGCTCTCAATTAATTTTGATCAATGAATCCCTTTATTTCATTCTTATTAACTTATATGGACTTATTGTGTTCCCTCCATATTTTCTGTTTAAAAGAAAAGAAAAAAACGCTATGTTAACTGTTCTTATTTTCTCGGTTCTTTCTTTTTCTTTTGAACCTTTTTATTTGTATTTTTTCTAATTTTTCTTTTCTAAATTTTATTCTAAATTTCTGTTTTTGTTTTTCATGTGCCTAAAGTTTTTTTTCCTTTTCATATATTTTCTTTTTATATATTTTCTAAATTTTACTTTTAAAATTTTATTATTTTATTTAATTTTAATCTATTTTTCATTATGTTAATATACCTCACTCTAAATTTTATTTTTCAATGATCTTTTTATCTATATTCGCAATAACCCTTTTCCCATTTTTGAAAAATGGACGTACTTGTCAAGTTCAAATATAATGTAAAACTGTCTGTTTAACCACAATATTTTTCATCCATTGTTATCTTTTTAGACCTAAATAAATGTTCGTTTGGCGGGATGGTAGACCTTGGGTGCCTCCTGAGTGCAGGAGCTACTCTAAACCCACTATGTGAGTCGTACGGTTTGGGGTCTTCAGACCTCCGACATCTTAATATTAACCTACAGGGTTGATTTGTTCGGGGGTCATTGTAAAGAAGCTTGCTGCCCCAACCGGGAATCGAACCCTGGATCTCCGAACTGGCTAGCCGACGCTCTACCGTTGAGCTACTGGGACGAAACTGCAAGCTCTTATCGTCGAAGTGGATTCTGTAATTGTCACGTGGCTTAGCTAAGGGTTAGAAAATATATAAATACAGGGTGATTCGAAGCACTCTGTGCGAATTTTAATGGGAGATAGGGAACACTAAAATAGACCTTTTCCGAAAATTAATGCAGACGTCGCCTTTTGCTAGAGGTTCTCGTTAGACCACCGAAGTCAAGCAGCATCGGGCGCGGTTAGTACTTGGGTGGGTGACCACCTGGGAACACCGCGTGCTGTTGGCACATTTCGGGCGCGGTAGCCCGGTGATTTGCGCGCTGGATTTGCACGCTGCCTCAACTGCCGCCGTGTTCATGCGGAGTACGATCACGTTAAACATGTGGGTTCGTAAGTCCTTCCGAGAGGTTGGTGGTAGGGGAAAGAGGGTACTATCCCTGTGGATGCCTCCCCCACTGGGTTCTACTCTAAATTGGGTGGCCATTCCCGGCCGTCCAAACGGTTACCTTACACCCTTCTGGTAAGTCGGACGGTCTGGGTTTCAACAACAACAACAAATGCCGAGATGACTGACATGCATCTGGACTGAGATAGAACAATGGTTATGGCAGGAGGATCGCAAGCGGTTGTTTGATCCCCGACGTTACCCAAAACTGTCTGTGTAGGGTATAGGCATGATATTGATTGAACTCTTGATACAAGTAACAAGTAAACAAATGCTTTTTAAACAGTTAATTAAAGCGTGTGCACTTGTATACATTGGGATTTAAACTTACTCATATTAAATAGGTGCTTGCGATTTAAATGTGTTACTTTGATTTCGTAGTTTTCCCTGTATACTAATTTGTTTTATTTAATATTCAAATTCTAAAAACATTCTATTGTATTAGGATTTTCAAATACTGAAATTAATTTTTAATACTTCTAATTTCGTAATTATTTGTTAAATTAAATTTTAATTTGAAATCTTTCCAAGCTCGCGTACTTTATATGCGCAAGTCCATTCCAAGCCAGGCTTTTTGTTAGTTATAAACATATTATTATTATTAGTATTCTTCTTCTTCTTCTTATTCTTCTTCTTATTATTATTATTATTTTTTATTAGAGAACATGATATAATTCTGTGCTAATTGCATGTAAAAACTATAATGAAATTTTAATTTCTTAATACAAGGGTCAATGATGGAAATATTTTCATTAAAATATTTGATTGACTTATATTTTAGGTCCATGATGCTTTGGGACACGATAAGTTGTGCAGTGCTTTCCAGATACGTTATGGAGGTTATAAAGGCATGCTTGCCACTGATCCAACTCTGAAAGACACTCAAATAGTATTTCGCAACAGCATGAAGAAATTTGATTCTCCACAGAATATTAGATTGGAAATTGCAAAGACCAGCGCTCCAGGTGAATTGGCTTTAACTAAATATCCGACTTTATGACATAATTGTTTAAAGTTATTTTGAATGTGTGGAAACATAGCATAAATTGAAACCCTACTATTGTTCGATTTCCCTTTTACTTGCAGTTGCAATAAATAAGCTTGCGTGAAATTTCAACTCAGTTTCTTCATCCTTTCCAGAGTTATCGTACTTAATGCAAGAAAAGTAAAAATCTAATGTGGGCAGCTTATGACTTTTCCTAGACTCAAATTCATGTTCTCTTTATTTCTTTAAATTTTCATTAAATTGAGTTTAATGGCACAAAATAACACTCATAATTATTTGAAATGACATCGAATTTGCGCTGTTAGTTTAATTTTCGTTTTCATCTGGTAACTGCGCGTATTTTCAAAGTCGGCGTAGCAGAAAGGCAAAACAACTAAAATATCTTAAGATTGGCTTGTCCTAGAGTAATGAGGTTGAACTTATTCTTTTCATCGTCAAAGAGTACCTATAAAAAAGCATTAAATTCAGACATTTGAACATATGCAATTTTTATTTTAAATTTTGGCGATTTTTTGCAGTACGCAAAAAACTGCAGGTACAGCGGCTGGTTCCCGAAAAGTTCCAAAATTCAATCAGCACTAAGGTTACCCACAAGGACTTACGTCTAAAATTTTATAAAATTTGTTCAATTAGTTTTGAGTTACGAGTGGATGCATACATTGCACAGACAGACATGCGCACACACATACGTATACATACACACACGTATCTACCAAATTTTATGAAATTTCGACAATTAGTCTTTAAGCTGGAGTGGATACATACAGTTTTTGAGGGCCATTTCGCAAAAAAGGCAGGTTCTTTTTATCTCGAATCGTACCAGTATATCAACATCAGGATAACCCACAAGTGACTTACATATAAAATTTCATGAAATTTGGTCCATTAGTTTTTGAGGCAGTTTTGATGCATACAGATGATGCATACAGAGAGTTTTGAAGCATACAGAGAGACACGCACACACGTTACGCTAAAAATAGTTTTTTCGTATTCTAGAGGTCCCAAGACGTGTAGTGTAGACCCGTCGAAAACCTAAGTTGCGATTGTCGCTTTGACACCAGCACTTTCTCTATACATTACCATGTATTGTAGAGAAAGTGATTGCGATTTATCGATATTGTAATTTATTGAATTGTAATATATTGACATTGTAATTTATTGAATTGTAATATATTGACATTGTAATTTATTGAATTGTAATATATTGACATTGTAATTTATTGAATTGTAATATATTGACTTTGTAATTTATTGAATTGTAATATATTGACACAAACTCATGTTAAGTATAAGCACGGTTTTCAATAGATAAATATGAGGATTTCAATAGAATTTTGGTAAAAATTTACGTCTACGATCAATTGATAAATTGATTTTTGATGTTTCAGATAAATATAGTTATATATCACTTGTCACGATATGAAGGCTCCTTTATAAATTTCTTGTTGTTTTTATTTAGTGCATATATCATATCTTTAATTTTAGCCAGTCCCTTTGTCTTTTATTTCAGTGTCCTTGCAGCTGAATCGTCCATTTATCACTCTGCTCAATGACATGGGCGTACGACATAGAACATTTTTGAGACTCCAAGAAGAAATGTTGAAAACACTGACTGATATGCTCTTCAACGAGGACAAAGCAGCTGAATTTTTGAGATCTAAAACTCCTTCTGATTTATTCAACTATGAAGATTTATCCCATTCTGGGATATACTTGACAACCGAACCGTTTTTCAAAGCTCTTCTTCTTGCTTTACATAGACATCATATTGGTAAGATAGGAAGGTTTTTAACTAGTTTGTTGTATAATAAGATTTCGGAATATATGCGTGGAGAAGGTATGTCGTTTTTTTTCTCAACAGAAAGTACTGTTACAAAATTGGGCATATCTTCATATAGTTATTACACATGATGGACAGAGTCATCAAGTTACTCAAGTCCTCTGGACGAGTCGGACGGCCTGGGGTTTCCACATGATGGACAGAGGGCGCGGTAGCCCATTGGTTAGCGCGCTGGAGTTGCACTCGGTAGGCCCGGGTTCGATTCCAGCCGCTGCCTAAACTGCCGCCGTGTTCATGCGGAGTAGGATCACGTTAAACATGTGGGTCCGAAAGTCCTTCCGAGAGGTTGGTGGTAGGGGAAGGAGGGTACGATCCCTGTGGATGCCTCCCCCACTGGGTTCCGGTCTAAATTGGGTGGCACTTCCCGACCGTCCAGTTACCTTACACCTTTCTGGTAGGTCGGACGGTCTGGGTTTCATCAACGACAACATGATGGACAGACCGGCCGTCCAAATGAATGCTCTATGCCTTCGGATGAGTCGGACGGTCTGGGTCTTCAACATGATGGACAGTGTCGAAATTTGATAAAATAAAAACCAAATAAAAGACAAAAATGGAGACCAAAATTAGCAAATAAAGAGTTCCATACTATTACAAATCAAATATAATAATTGCAATGAAAATAAATTTATGAAATTTTGCAATTTTGCTGTTACAGTTCAATTATTGTTTGACAATTATCTATGAAACCGACTCTAAAATAGAGTAAGAACCAGAACGAAATAATTGCGTCATAAGTTTAATACAGTTTCATAATAATTTTAAGTAGATTTCTACAAGGGATTAAATATATCGCTGGTTTTGCTGTACACATTTCTTGCATTTGGAGGTGCGGCGACTCGAAAAGGGGCTAATTTTGGTGAATAATTAGGTCATAGTTTAATGGACAAATCTGGTATCAACTATTGGGCTCATTACTTTGAGTACAAAAATATCAAATCTGACCAAAACTTTCGTTCCGAAATCCAAATCCGACCAGATTTTGTAGTTGTGAGCTGAATGTAATTTCAAAGCAAACGGATAAAAAGTTTATCATCCTTTCAGTTATATGGGTAAAAATGTTTTATTAAGATGTAGCTAAAGACCTCAGATGAAATTTTACCAAAATTGACCAGAATTTCCGTTGCAAAACCCAAATTAGCTCGGTTAGAAATCGGCCCAAACTGACCAATGATTATGTAATGTACAAATCTAGTGCCAAGACAATAAATAAGCACATTATTCTTAGTACAGAAATTAAAAATCTGACCAAAATTTCCGTTGCGAAACTCAAATAAGACAAAATTTTATAAAAGAAATCAAAACGGAATTTCAAGGTAACCGTTATCAACAATTTATCGTGCTCTGAGTTATGTGAATGAATTTATTTTTCGCGGGATGTAGATAAATACTAAAGATGAAATTTTACCAAATCTGACCAAAATTTTAGCATCAAAATCAAAATTCGTATTAATCGAAACCAGCCTAAAATGACCAATAATTAGGTGATTTGAAGTAATCAGATCTAGTGCTGAAATATTGCGCGCAGTATTTTAATCAGAATAATATCTAATATGACCACAATTTCCTTTAGAAACGTTGTTCTGACTAAATCTTAATATAGCAGCCAATTCGAAATTTCATCGTGAAGCGGATCCACATTTTATTATCTTATGTGCTATAAAGAGAAGAAAGCTTTTGTGTGATACCGAAAATTGCTTTGAATGCACAATTATGAAAATTGGACTAAAATTTCTGCAACCAAAATAAGTCCAGTTTAGAAGAGAAAAAATAAAAAAAAGCCAATAGTTACATAATGTTTAAATTACCCCATCTAATCCTAATATATTACGCATACTATTCTCCGTATAAAAATATTAAACCTCACTTATAATAAATCTTTTTTTTACTTTCCTTATATACATAATGTATAAGGAAAGTACTGTGACGGAGTCGAAAATTCGAATTCGAGTTTTCGACGGGAGAGCACGTTTCAAGCATTCCTGATCACGAATCGAACATTTTGAGGTGATGTCTGTGTGTGTGTCAGTAAGTCTGTGGCGACGATATCTCACGAATGAATAGAGCGATTCGAATGAAATTTGGTACAAAAATCACAATCCGTGAATACTGGAAGCCCTTTGTTTTTAAATGCAATTGAATGTTCAGAACCCCCTAAATTTTCGAGTGAAATTTTGAAAAATCAAAACCTTTAATAAAGTTACGCAAATAGATATTTTTTATGTAATTTTTCCTTAGAAAACGATTGACACAAACTGTAGAACGCTAGCATTAACCGTTCTTGAGATATTGGTAATTTTTCAAATAAATGTATCAAAAAATCAATGAAAATAAAAAAAATATTAACTATTAAGAAACATGTTTACTTTTCATATGTAATATCATGTGATAAATTGGGTGAAATCATTGTCGTGGATCTAACTCGTTCCATTCACCAGAAAAGATACTTTGAGTAACACTTTTGTATTTGAACGCCAATAGTCATTTATCTGCTGTAAGAATAAGTTATTTCTCCGTCCATAACCCTTGGCGGGATTTTTGCGACGAATTTGCCCCAAATTCGTCGCCAATGGAATGTCACCAACTTGGTGACTTTTATAAACGTTGCCAAATTAATGAAAATCTCGCCAAATGTATAAAAATGACGCTAAATCAATGAAAATGACGACTCATTGAAGAAAATTCAATATCTTGGAAAGAAAATAAGTATCTACTATAAGAATAACATTTTTTAACTGTAAAAGTAGTGAATTCGTTGCATTATATAAGGAAAGTCATGTGCTGCCCACATGAGATTGCTTTCTTTTATGAAACTTGTATGAAACTTAACGCTAATACCTAATGTTGAGGTCATCTCTATATTTACATCTTATATAAGTGGATAAGAACATGCTATTAGAATACAAAAGTTTATAAAATATGAAAAATGAGCAAACCTGACCAAATTTTTCTTGTCACTCGTAAAATACGTCTGGAATTTGTATCACTGCCATCACTCAAGTCTCATCGTCCAAAAATCAAACTGCAAGAACACAATTGTTAAAATATTTTGATTAAGAATATTTTTGTGAAACAGTAAAATAAAGAGAAATGTATTTACATGTTATTAATTTTTGCCTACATTAATCAGTATGATGGTATTTAGTAATACACATTACCAATACTGGATGTTCAGTAATGTGTATAACATTTTGATATCAAACCTCTCGATTTAAAATCATTAAGTAGCGTAAGACAGGAGAGAACAGAATACAGCATTCGCTTCCTCTCTGTGAGCCTTTTTGCGACTTCGAGTTCCAGTCCCGGGAATATCTTTTTTGAGTTATAAATTTTTATAAACTTTTTTCGAATGGCAACGGGATATTTTTTTTTTTCGTGAAAGCTAACGACCGCTATTTTGGGACTTTTTAGAAGTTTTCAAAGAAACTTTTAAGAGGATGGGAACATTGGGAGCCTGAATACGGCGCTTTCTATTAGCGCCACATGGTGGAAAAATAGAGTACTAGGATTTTTGGATTCTTTCGAAGATTCAAAGAAACTTTTGAGGGGATGGCAACATTGAGAGTCGAGTGCGGAATTCGATGACAACGCCACATGGCGACGAAATGGAATACTAGGATTTTGGAACTTTGGACTTGTCAGTTAACACGTTTATTTAACATCTCCTCAGATCTCTGTTTAAATACTTGTAACCTTTATATTTTAACCAATAACGTCATAAGGAACATTTTACTAATCAGAACATTTTATCTACTGGACGCGTGTAAAATGTTAGATTTTTAAATTTTCCAGAAATACCACACACAGAGTTGAAACTGTTTCATAAAATTCTATATCTCCTTTCAAGACACTTTATAAATGCAAGTATTTGTTTAGGATTTATATTTAAGAAAGTAAAGCCCGTTACCACCTTTTTCGTAAATCCCATACACTCATACATAGATAATAAAAATTCAAAAAGCATAACGGATATCTTAATTAAGCGTAGTAAACCAAAGTAAAACTGAAAAGTAAGATAATAATGATGAATATATTTGTTTATATTCAATTATTTATTAACTTTACAATTAACTTGATGATAAAATATAGAAATTTTGCTTAAATTTTCGCCATTTTAAGCTGTTTGGTATATCACATACTATATTTTCCCGCCATGAAGTTTGATGATAATATTTATAATTTTATAAAAGCAAAGAAATACACAAGAAGTAATATTAGGGTAAACCCGGGTTAGATGGCCAATCGTTGTCGTTTGTTTAGTAACCGTAGATGGCAACGCTCACCATACAGTTATGAGTCGAATGTTCAAGAAGAAGGTTGGCATTGTCAAGTGCAAAAAAAACAAAACAGCGGCATTGCAAGTATATAACATTAATTTTACATTTCTATCCCCTCAAAAAATTTCTCCGTCCAGTAAGCTGTCTTGTGATTACTGTTTATTTCGAGTTAAAATCTTGCAATCGAGCATAAACCAGGAACTAAACATTGTATTTGTGTGCCTAAACTCGATGTGTTTTATTGACGCCAAGTTTATCAGATAAGCGTCATGGCCATCTATCCCGTTTGTTAAGGATAGATGACCTACACTTTCCAGGGTTAGTTGGTCAGTCTACCTGATAAGATTATTTCGGCATGTATATTGAGCAACTTCTCACTTTCTTTTCAGATGCCAAATATATACCATGTTAAGAAACGGGGTAGCAACCGTGGGGAGTGGACACAAGATGATTTATGTAAAGCAATTAAAGTAATACGCAATGGCATGTCCGTTCGACAAGCTTCCATTGAATTTCGTGTGCGAGAAATACACTGAAGAGGAGAGGGAAAACTGGAAACATAATTAGAGGCTCGATGTGCTGAGTCTAGCTAGTTAAATCTTGCTTTATTCAGAAAGATTCTGAACCACAGCCCAGCAATTCCAAGCACAGTGGGACGAATGAGCGGTGCCTTACAAAGTTGTTGATCGATATTGCATCTGTTCCATTAATTAGAAAAACTCGCACTACATCCAAACATCACATACAACATTCTACTATTCTAACGTCATCCAAAAATGTAAATAAAGTAAAGCAGAAAACAAAAATTAAGAACCTTAGGATTCTGCCTAGTAAAAATCAAAATAAAAAGAAACTCTATTGCAAAGCTAGACCACTAGACTGACCCTTGGGTTTACAGCAGTTGTTTGAGTGTCTGGGAAGAAACTCTGTTGAAGACCCAAACCGTCCGACTTATCCTGAGGACATGAGCAACTATTTGGACGGCCGGTGAAGAAACTCTGTTGTAGAACTTTTTCCAGCAGCAGCCCTGAAGAGGAAATTGAAATTCAATATGCATCCAGTGGCATATCCAGTGGTGATTTTGATTACTCTAATGAATGTGTAGGATGCGGAGAAGATTATAATAGTACAGAGATTAAAGCTGACTGGATTAAGAGTTTTCGTTGCCATCCCTGGTTGCACGAAATATGCTCATCATTTATCGATGTATGCCACTCCTGTGGGATTATTATATAAAAAAAAGTGACATTTAAAAAAAAAATTCAGTAATGTTTTTATTTTAGTTAATATTTTTGGATGTAATCATCTCATGTATTTTTGTAACACATCTGCAGTATTTTGTTCTAGAATTAAAATCTTGTTTTCAAATTAAATGCGAATACTTCCTTAAGCTTAACTCGCACATATTTACCATTAAAATAGGCATGGCTAACTAACCCACGACCATATAATCATCTAACTTGGACTCCAAGGGATAGATGGCCAACAACATAGTTTTAAGATTTCGGAAATTTTGACTTTCTATCAATTGTTTTTCACAAAAGTCAATATAAATATAAAACATTAAATTGTACTGAGTGCGTTAAAAATTTTGGGATCATGTGTTTTAATAATACATATCAGTAATCTTCAATTTAAAAAAACTATGGCCATTGAATCCGGGTTTACCTTATATATTTACAAATATTATATGTGAAGTTTATTGAAGACATATTTCATATAATTAAAAATGAATATTCGCTATAAATATATATGAAGTTTTTTTATATTCTCTATGTTCCTACGCTTAGAAAACATCAAGTCCAGAGCAAATATCAACATTGACCCGAGCAAAGGAAGGAACATGCTTGGAGTAATTGATGAAACTGGCATCCTAAACTATGGACAAGTCTTTGTACAATACACTACAGATATTACATACGGTGAAACTACTAGAGACACCACTATAGTGAAGGGTATGAGTGTCATTTTTGTTTTCTCTATTGTAAAGTGTGTATTGCGTCGTATATTTTGTGAAATTTATTACTTTTTTGTGTAAAACTGAATATTAACTGTGATGAACTGCATGCCGTCCCTCTTGCCGAAAGCTGGTGCATATTTTATGAGATTCGGAAAAAGCACTAACTTGCTGTCCTATTCGAGCCTTTATTTACCTTTTCTGATGTATGAATATGTTAGGTAATATTCAATGTTGACTGTTAAATATACATTTTTGTGACATTTTTAGGTAACATTCATGAGTTCGTTTCTGAATAAATGCTTCTTTCAAAAGAGCTGAAAAATTTGTTTTGAAGAAGGCATGTCGAGCAGAGTTTTTTAATCTTTTGCCATGACTCAAAATGAACTTCAGAACTTAATGACACGGCCCATGAATCTGTTATGTAGCGAAACAGAATTGATGTAGTAACAAGCTACAAAAATGCCACAAATCTGGTTTATATATATATATACAGAGTGTCCCAAAAACATTGACCTCCGATTTTATTCCTTAAATATTGATTTTAGACATATATAATAAATTACATAGTTGCGTAAAAAAAGGTACATAATTTTATAAATCGAAAAAAAATTTCAGAGGATTGAATTTGAAGAAATACAAAATTTAAATTTTTATACGCCCCCCGTACAAAAACATATCCAATGAGTAAAATGTGCCCATGCACTAATAAGGTGATGTACAAAAAATTTCAGCATTTTATCATAAAATGTTCCAGAGCTATGTTTAAACAAAGTTGGTGAGGGGTTAATCACAAATTAAAATGTAAATGTTTATAGCAAGAGTGCAAATGACGCAACGCAGAAATGCATCATAGGCAAATATCTGCCTCTTATCTTTAATGGATCTTTAGAATAGATGAAAAACATTTTGAACAGGCTTTGTAATCTTTGCATAAAATTATTATTTCTACACAGTGTAGATACTTTTGTACCAATAAATAGCAAAATTATTATTTATTTATGTAATCATGTTTTTTTTTTTCGTAATTTGTGCATGACCCCTGAAACGCGATCTGCCGACATGATTTTTCCCTTCTGAAAACCCATGTCGATGCATCGAAAAGTGATTTAAGTCAGCATTTTTGTCTTTTCATACCTCTGGGACTTTTTATGATAAAATGCTGAAAATTAGTACATCACTTTATTGTATGGAGCACATTTTACTCATTGGAAATGTTTTTGTACGGCGGCAGTATAAAAATTTAAATTTTGTATTTCTTAAAATTTAATTCCCATGAAAATTTTAATCGATTTCATAAAATTCTGTACTATTTTTTACGTAACTTTTTAATTTATTATATATGTCGAAGATCAATATATTTAAGGAATAAAAGCCGAGGTCAATGTTTCTGGGACACCCTATAAATATATATATATATATATTTATTTATTTATTGTTACAATTTTTATCAAGACTTATTACTTGATTTTTTTTAATTTGCACCATAAAAATGTATTCTTCAGTACAATGTTATTTTATAATAAATAAAGCATTGTTAGGATTGTTATGAAATGAAAATATCATTTAGTAAACCATTCCTTGTGTCGATATACAAATGTAATATTTAATAATTATAAAGACTTACATTTACAAAAAAAATATTGAAATAATTTTCCATATTTGCTGAGTGAGAACCCTCTACCTCAGTGTTTACAGCTCTTGAAATTGTTCGTGCCTTCCAAAGGCTACATCTCAAGTCTTGCACAGCCGGCTTCTGATCTCAGTTTTTATGACAGTAAGCGCAGAAAAGTCAGAAGTGTCGAAAACGGCAGCAATACTTTCATAATTTCTCTGTCTAGTGTAGTCTTTACTTTATACAGGGTGCGGCAAAAAGAGCTTACCGATTTGGAACGTCAATAAAAAAAAATACAAAGCAAGATAGAGAAATAAATCTTTTATACTTGAGAAGTACACAGTACGCCATTGTTATCCATTAAGTTTTGAAGAGTACATCAGTTAAATGGTGACCGTCAATGTCGATGCAGTTTTGAAGTCTGTTTCGGAAATTTTGCAGTGATCTGCGGACCATGTCCTGTGGAATCGCCGTGATTTCTTGCGCAATTGCTGCCTTGAGTGCTTGCAAATTTGCTGGTCGGTGTTGGTACACTTTTGATTTGAGGTAGCCTCACAGAAAAAAATCACATGGGGCCAAATCCGGCGAACGCGGTGGCCAACCGATATCACCCCGTAAAGAGACAAGGTGGCTCGGAAACATGTTTATCAGAATTCCAAGTGACCTTCTAGAGGTATGGGACGTGGCTCCATCTTGCTGAAACCATACATCTTCCGGATCATGATCGTTGAGTAAACCGTTAACTTTTGGACGGAGAAAATTCTCAAGCAATTCACAATAGCGCTCAGACGTTACTGTCACTGTAACACAGCCCTCTTGAAAGAAATAGCCGAACTTGTTCGTCTAAAATTTGAAACCCAATGACGAATTGTTTATTTGTGCAGCCGGAACCGGATCATGACGTCCGAGCTGAAAGCGTATTCGGAAGGCCCGTTGCGTCGTTATCACAGATTCACCGTTCGTAACAAACTCTTCCAACAACAAAAGCATGATGCTCTCCGCTCCAAGCCATGACGGTAACTAAAAATGGCATGCGCTAACAAGTCAAAAGAGACCATGCCCATTGCTGTACCTCTACTATGAGCGAAGCAACGCTTCTGCCAAATCAGAACGTTCTTTGACGCACCCTGTACAATTCTATTTAAAACGAGCATAGAGGCCATGTTCAAAATCTATGATACAAAACTTCATCATTTTGGATTTCCTGGAGATTGCCCATGTTTGAAAAGTCTTCCGGTACGTCTTTAACGGCGACCCATCTCAAAAGCTAAGGCGACTCACTTTTGGGTTGCGAGCTGTAGTTTGAAATACAGGATTTATAGATTAGGTTAGAATTATAAATTTCAACAATTTATTAAATTCCAGGAGAGGTTCTTGTAACGAAGAATCCATGTCTTCTTCCTGGTGATGTCAGGAAGTTCCAAGCCGTCGATGTACCTCAGTTGCATCATATAGTAGATTGTATCGTATTTCCCCAGAGAGGACCTCGTCCCCATCCCAATGAAATGGCAGGTCTGTATTTTATTGTTACTTATTTTTGCTAACCTATATATTAATACATGATCGCATATGTATGTATTTAAACCGCTTTAAACCTGCTTAGTTTTATATAAATTATTATAGTATAAATTATTAATAAATAGTTAGTTGTATAGCTGTATTTGTAAGACAGTAGTTGGTTGTGGAAATTCATATAGCTACTATACATCAATATTAATATATAATAATTAGAATTGGTTTTAATATAAGCATTAACTAGTAGTGAAGTTGTTAATTAATCGAAAAAAAAATGTAAAATTGTTACTTATTTTTGCTAACCTATATATTAATACATGATCGCGTATGTATGTATTTAAACCGCTTTAAACCTGCTTAGTTCTATATAAATTATTATAGTATAAATTATTAATGAATAGTTAGTTGTATAGCTGTATTTGTAAGACAGTAGTTGGTTGTGGAAATTCATATAGCTACTATACATCAATATTAATATATAATAATTAGAATTGGTTTTAATATAAGCATTAACTAGTAGTGAAGTTGTTAATTAATCGAAATAAAAAAAATGTAAAATTGTTACTTATTTTTGTATTTAAACCTGCTTAGTTCTATATAAATTATTATAGTATAAATTATTAATAAATAGTTAGTTGTATAGCTGTATTTGTAAGACAGTAGTTAGTTGTGGAAATTCATATAGCTACTATACATCAATGCTAATATATAATGATTAGAATTGATTTTAACATAAGCATTAACTAGTAGTGAAGTTGTCAACTCGAAAAAAAATGTAAAGTTAATATAATTTTACGCATAAAATTAACTCTATAACTACTCATCAGTTAATTTTATTTTTTGATGTACTACAGTGAAGCACGCAGTGCTGCAAACAAAAAATACTATATTCCTAATTAGATATTCGAAGCTTTTAAATATTTTTAAATTAAATATGTAAATAAATGGATGATCATCGATCAGTATAACCACAACTTCAGCTACACACAAAATATTATTTTTGTAGTATTTTGTAATTTCGACCGCTTCTAAATTCTGTAAACCATCTGAATACAGTGATTCGAGATGGAGCATCATTTCCATATGTTAATTGTAGACGCTGAAGACCTTTTCTTGATTTAGTCCCACTTTAAAATCATAGAAAATCATAGCTCGATAATGTTTTCGTTTCAACTCCATTTTCTTTTCTTTCAAAATGTATTCTACGATAGCTAAATGTAATTGTTGCCACAAATTATTGTCTGCGGACATAAAAGAGTTCAAATTCAAATATTTGACCAATAATTTTTGTCTAGCGCATATCGTCTGCCCCTGTCTCAACAATTTCAGTGTGGCCCTCGTATGCTGGATGAAATTCCACATCACTACTAAAAATTGAATATTTACTTTCTCATATGTAGTATTGAGAATGTATTGTTTTCATGAAAATTTTCATTTTTGAGATTTTGATACCAATATATGTTTTAAGACCTTCTGAACATGTTTTGACTACTTTTGAAGTGACGTCTGTATGTCTGTCTGTCTAATCGATTTCTTGTGTTCGCTACAGCAACCATAAATATTAATGCATTTTCACGAAACTTTATATCCGCTTTTATTATCAAGAAATCTAGATCTAGATGGAATTTTTTAAACTCGAGTGGAAACTTCGAATTTTATTGAGCTGAGTATATAGAGCTATATATAGTATTATAGAGCTGAGTATACCTCTTGGGAGGCTCAGTCCCCCTCTACCCCTGCTTGGCTACGACTCTGTAATGCCAAGTGTTATTAAATTTTTAACACTCGCTTCAAAACGTTTATGTTTGATTGAAATCAAAAACTTCCGTAATTTCTCTAACGACGCAAGGTGAATCGTCGTTAAAATGGAATCGTCGTAAAACACAATCTTACCGAATATTGCTTTGAAGGTTCCGATCTTGATGGTGACGAATATGCTGTCTTGTGGTTCCCAGATTTGATTTTTCGTGATCGTAACCAGGACGCAGGACATTTTCCCGAAGTGCATTCAGAAAATGTTTCTACTATAAAAGTAAGTGTTTGAATTTTTTTTTAAAATCTCACAATATTCTACTTCAGTAGCAATACCAAACAATCTTACATATCCGGTACATTTCCGTGCTTTCCCTATATACTTTTCGTACATATCAACAATGTTTTTAAGATGTTTCTACAATGTTTCTACAATGTTTCTACAATGCTTCTACGCAAATGTTAGTACGATAACAGTAAGTGTTTAAATTTTTTTTTAATCTCACAATATTCTACTTCAGTAGCAATACCAAACAATCTTACATATCCGGTACATTTCAGTGCTTTCCCTATATATTTTTCGTATATATAGGGAAGACAATAATGTGGGAAGACAATAACACAGAATAGAACTTGATCCCGCTAAAAATTATTAGGTTTTGATGTAACTTTTAAAATTAGCAATTCTAATACCTCGACAGCAATTCATTACTACTGCACAATGGTGTTTATGTATTTAGGATTATAGGGTATAAAGCATTCACTCATTTAATAATGTTAATATTTTATTTATTATGACATTTTTTCCATTTTAGATTAAAATATCCAATATTTCGAGAACGGGTCACGTTAGTGTTTTATAATGATGGCATGGTATTTAAGAATCAAATCTCAAATCTTTCTATATATGCTAAATGCCAAGTGTCCGTCTGTCCGTCTGTCTGTTACGCTTTTTTTAGATACTTCCCGAATAAATAGCGACTTGCAATTTGGCACACGGCTCGATCGTTCGATAAAACCCCCTGAAAAAATCGAATTTTTCGAAAACGTTCTCTAGAGGGGGTGCGTCACACCAAAATGTTCGAAAAGTGAAATGATAGGAAAGCATGCTTTGCTATAAGATAGAAACTTCAAATTCGGTGTATAGATAAATCGCTCGAAAGGAAGAAAGTGTGCAATTTCAGATTTCCAATATTTTCTACTTAAGGGGATGCCGCATACCAAAATGTTCGATTTACCGAATAAATGAGAAACAGCTCCTTTAAAATTTGATAGAGGTTTAAAATTTGGTATATAGAATAATCATTTGATAAAAACACCCAAGACGATTATAGTTTTTCAAAAAGTTCATTTAAGGGGTGCTCCAGAGGAAAACGTTCGAAAAGTGAATTGATAAGAAAACATACTTCGGGATGAGATAGAGATTTGAAATTTCGTGTAAGGGTAGATAGTTTGGAAAGAAGAAAGTGTACAATTTCAGTTTTCCAATATTTTCTACTTTAGGGGGTTGTTGTTGTTGAGACCCAGAGCGTCCGACCTACCAGAAAGATGTTGAGACCCAGACCGTCCGACCTACCAGAAAGGTGTAAGGTAACTGTTTGAACGGCCGTGGAGTACCATCCAATTTAGACCGGAACCCAGTGTGGGAGGCATCCACAGGGACCGTACCCTCCTTCCCCTACCACCAACTTCTCGGAAGGACTTACGGACCCACATGTTTAACGTGATCGTACTCCGCATGAACACGGCGGCAGTTGTGGCAGCGTGCAAATCCAGCGCGCAAACCACCGGGCTACCGCGCCCGAAATGTGCCAACAGCACGCGGTGTTCCCAGGTGGTCACCCACCCAAGTACTAACCGCGCCCGATGCTACTTTAGGGGGTGTCGCACACAAAAAATGTTCGATTTTCAGAATGAAGTAGAAACTCCTTTTAGAACGTGACAGAGGCTTGATATTTGGTATAGGGGCGAATCATTTAATAGAAAACCCAAGAAGAATGGAATTTTTCAAAAATGTTCATTTATGGGTGTGCTCCACAGAAAACGTTCGAAAGGGGATATGGTAAAATAGCATGCTTTGGGATGAGATAGAGACTTTAATTTGGTGTACTGGTAGATAGTTCGAAAGGAAGATGTGCGCAATTTAAAATTTACAATATTTTCTTCTTTAGGGGGTTCCGCACACTAAAATATTCGATTTGCCGAATAAATGTGAAACGCGCATAATTAAAAATATGACAATATTCAATGGTTGCTTATAGTGAGACAGTTGGTTTTCAGTGGGTATTCGGCTAGTACAATTGCTATTTCTGTTAGCTTCGCAGTTTCGATTAAGAAAATGTTCTTAATATTGGAGACCTATATCTGCTCTTTTCATTCCGTAATTCAGTACGCATCTGAGATGCATCAGTTAAAAGACTAGTACTAAATATATTTTGATTTACTCAATTTGTTCAAGAAATATTACGATCCGCATGAAAAAATACAATTTTTCGACAGTTTGATAATTTTTAAGCAATTTGGTCTATTTATTTTTTTTTGCTGAACACTACTTGTAAATAATTCCCACAATTAAATATAGTGATTAAATTTCATTTTTAATGGGCTTTTTTATACTTTAGACTGAAAATATGTAATATTTCAAGAAATACACACGTTTGCGTGTTATATACGAGTATATGATGCCATTCCCTTCTACATATAATATTACATATAAATTATTGGTTTTCATATTATTTTAGAACATAACTATCTTTGTTTTTGCGATTTTCGTAAAAAAATTTCAATAATTTGACCGTTTTCCTGATATGTAAATCCTGAAAATCACTAAGCCTCTGATGTTAATTGATTGAAATAATTATACAAAATTTCATTCAATTTTTTAAATGTGTTTGAGAGTTATCATACCCACAGAGTCATAGATATATACACTGATCTCATTGCAAAATTACTTACTGATATTCAGAGATGCCAATAATGCGTAAATACATAAAATGCAAAGAGTCGAATGTTTGACTCATCACTTTTCAGTATACAGTCGAACCCCGCAATACAGAGATATATCGAATACAACGAATCTATATTCTGTTTCCTAACACACTTTTATATAAGGAAAACTTGAACATCGTATATAAGCACAAATAACACTAATACAGCACACAGCTGTTTCAAGGATACGCTGGATCTCCTTCGTCAGTGCAAGATAAGTTTTCTTTTGCACTGACAAAGATGATACAGCGTATCCTCAAAGCAGCAGTATGATGCAGTGTTGTTGTTGTTGTTGATGATGATGAGACCCAGACCGTCCGACCTACCAGAAAGGTGTAAAGTAACCATTTGGACGGCCGGGAAGTGCCACCCAATTTAGACCGGAACCCAGTGGGGGAGGCATCCACAGGGACAGTACCCTCCTTCCCCTACCACTAACCTCTCGAAGGACTGTCGGACCCACATGTTTAACGTGATCGTACTCCGCATGAACACGGCTGCAGTTGTGGCAGCGTGCAAACCACCGGGCCACCGCACCCGAAATGTGCCAACAGCACGCGGTGTTCCCAGGTGGCCACCCACCCAAGTACTAACCGCGCCCGATGCTGCTTGACTTCGGTGATCTAACGAGAACCGGTGTTTTCAGCACGCTAGGGTCGTTGGCTGATGCAGTGTTGTGTTACTTGTGTTTATATACGTTGTTCAAGTATTTCTTATCCTTCGCATCCAGCGTACTTTCTGATAACTTACATATTACAGATGCAATACTTTGTTAATTTTCAAAATATAGGAGTGATATATCAATATAACATCAAAATGTCTATAATCAATATAACATCAAAAACACAGTAAAAGTCAGAACACAGTATTAAAAGTTACTCTTATATACTTTGGTCTAGCTTTTCTTATCCTTCGCATCCAGAGCACTTTCTGATAACTTATATATTACAGATGTAATATTTTGTTAACTTTTGAAATATAAGAGTGATATATCAACACAATTTCAAAATGTCTATGCAAAAACACATTAAAAGTCAAAACATAGTATTAAAAGTTGCGCTTATATACGTTGTTCTAGCGCACTTTCTGATAGCTTATATATTACAGATGCAATATTTTGTTAACTTTTGAAATATAGAGATTATATTAACACAATTTCAAAATGTCTATGCAAAAACACAGTAAAAGTCAAAACATAGTATTAAAAGTTGCGCTTATATACGTTGTTCTAGCGCACTTTCTGATAGCTTATATATTACAGATGCAATATTTTGTTAACTTTTGAAATATAGAGATTATATTAACACAATTTCAAAATGTCTATGCAAAAACACAGTAAAAGTCAAAACATAATATTAAAAGTTGCGCTTATATACGTTGTTCTAGCGCACTTTCTGATAGCTTATATATTACAGATGCAATATTTTGTTAACTTTTGAAATATAGAGATTATATTAACACAATTTCAAAATGTCTATGCAAAAACACAGTAAAAGTCAAAACATAGTATTAAAAGTTGCGCTTATATACGTTGTACCAGCGCACTTTCTGATAGCTTATATATTACAGATGTAATATTTTGTTAACTTTTGAAATATAGAGATTATATTAACACAATTTCAAAATGTTTATGCAAAAACACAGTAAAAGTCAAAACATAGTATTAAAAGTTGCGCTTATATACGTTGTTCTAGCGCACTTTCTGATAGCTTATATATTACAGATGCAATATTTTGTTAACTTTTGAAATATAGAGATTATATTAACACAATTTCAAAATGTCTATGCAAAAACACAGTAAAAGTCAAAACATAGTATTAAAAGTTGCGCTTATATACGTTGTACCAGCGCACTTTCTGATAGCTTATATATTACAGATGTAATATTTTGTTAACTTTTGAAATATAGAGATTATATTAACACAATTTCAAAATGTCTATGCAAAAACACAGTAAAAGTCAAAACATAGTATTAAAAGTTGCGCTTATATACGTTGTACGTTCATCCAGCGCACTTTCTGATAGCTTATATATTACAGATGTAATATTTTGTTAACTTTTGAAATATAGAGATTATATTAACACAATTTCAAAATGTCTATGCAAAAACACAGTAAAAGTCAAAACATAGTATTAAAAGTTGCGCTTATATACGTTGTACCAGCGCACTTTCTGATAGCTTATATATTATAGATGTAATATTTTGTTAACTTTTGAAATATAGAGATTATATTAACACAATTTCAAAATGTTTATGCAAAAACACAGTAAAAGTCAAAACATAGTATTAAAAGTTGCGCTTATATACGTTGTACCAGCGCACTTTCTGATAGCTTATATATTACAGATGTAATATTTTGTTAACTTTTGAAATATAGAGATTATATTAACACAATTTCAAAATGTTTATGCAAAAACACAGTAAAAGTCAAAACATAGTATTAAAAGTTGCGCTTATATACGTTGTACCAGCGCACGTTCTGATAGCTTATATATTACAGATGTAATATTTTGTTAACTTTTGAAATATAGAGATTATATTAACACAATTTCAAAATGTTTATGCAAAAACACAGTAAAAGTCAAAACATAGTATTAAAAGATGCGCTTATATACGTTGTACCAGCGCACTTTCTGATAGCTTATATATTACAGATGTAATATTTTGTTAACTTTTGAAATATAGAGATTATATTAACACAATTTCAAAATGTTTATGCAAAAACACAGTAAAAGTCAAAACATAGTATTAAAAGTTGCGCTTATATACGTTGTACCAGCGCACTTTCTGATAGCTTATATATTACAGGTGTAATATTTTGTTAACTTTTGAAATATAGAGATTATATTAACACAATTTCAAAATGTTTATGCAAAAACACAGTAAAAGTCAAAACATAGTATTAAAAGTTGCGCTTATATACGTTGTACCAGCGCACTTTCTGATAGCTTATATATTACAGGTGTAATATTTTGTTAACTTTTGAAATATAGAGATTATATTAACACAATTTCAAAATGTTTATGCAAAAACACAGTAAAAGTCAAAACATAGTATTAAAAGTTGCGCTTATATACGTTGTACGTTCATCCAGCGCACTTTCTGATAGCTTATATATTACAGATGTAATATTTTGTTAACTTTTGAAATATAGAGATTATATTAACACAATTTCAAAATGTCTATGCAAAAACACAGTAAAAGTCAAAACATAGTATTAAAAGATGCGCTTATATACGTTGTACCAGCGCACTTTCTGATAGCTTATATATTACAGATGTAATATTTTGTTAACTTTTGAAATATAGAGATTATATTAACACAATTTCAAAATGTTTATGCAAAAACACAGTAAAAGTCAAAACATAGTATTAAAAGTTGCGCTTATATACGTTGTACCAGCGCACTTTCTGATAGCTTATATATTACAGATGTAATATTTTGTTAACTTTTGAAATATAGAGATTATATTAACACAATTTCAAAATGTTTATGCAAAAACACAGTAAAAGTCAAAACATAGTATTAAAAGTTGCGCTTATATACGTTGTACGTTCATCCAGCGCACTTTCTGATAGCTTATATATTACAGATGCAATATTTTGTTAACTTTTGAAATATAGCAGTGATATAACAACACAACTCTAAAATTTCTATGCAAAAACACGGTAGAAGTAAAAACATAGTACTAAAAATAATATTCTCACTTTTGACCCTAGTGTGATTTCTAATTGAAATGCATGTTTTTCTAGGTGAGCGACATGATAGAGTTCCTTCAAAAATACATAAAAAACGACCAAGTTGGAGTGATCGCCAACGCTCACCTTGCACACGCTGATCGCCTTGGAATTAAATCCGAAGTCTGCTTGGATATTGCGCAGAAGTTTTCTGTGGCTGTGGATTTTGCAAAAAATGGGCAAAGTCGCCAACTGGACAGAGACGAGAGGCCGCTGCATTTTCCCGATTTCATGGAAAAGTTCCATCGCGAAGTGTACAAATCTCAGAAGGCCCTTGGGAAAATGTACAGAGTCTGCAAAGACTTCGAATCAGAGAATCAAGAGAAGAGCATTACATATCAGAATATAATGGTAAATCTTTAATGCATTTTCTATTCACACTTTCTCTAGAACATGAAAATGTACTGTAATTTGGAAAATATTAAAATTCGTAAGACATGATTACAAAAATAAGATCCGCCTATATTTTTTTGAAAAGTGGGTTAAGTGAAGAATCCCAAAATGGAAATATTCATCAGTTTACAAAGAATCTTGCTGCCCCAACCGGGAATCAAACCATGGATCTTTGTGGTGGCTAGCCGACGCTCTACCGTTGAGTTACTGGAGCTGAATTGCAAGATCTTATCGTCGAATTGGATTCTGCATTCTCTACCCTCTAATGCGAGATTGATGTGCAACTAAAATCTGATTAACCACCTCCTACTTTTACCTCAGATAAGCTTCCTGCTGCTATTTTTATTATTCAGGCTAGTTTCCTGCATGACCTCCAGATTTGAAATCGGCGCTCAATATACCAGGGCCCACTGAAACTGTGCTAGTCGTACTAAGGTCCCTTTCAGACCACTGACACTTTTGCACTAACCCACAAGGTGGATTTGTTCAAGCGGCTTTGTTAAGAACCTTGCTGACTCAACCGGGCATCTAACCGCAGATCTTCGTTCTGGCCAGCCGACGCTCTACCTTTGAGCTACTGGCATGGAATTGCACTCTCTTATCGTCGAAGTGGGCTTTGCATTCTTCATTCTCAGACTAACGTAGAACTGACAATCTGACTGATCACCTCCTGTTATTTTTACTACAGATTAGCGTCTTACTGCTATTTTTATCCTGCAGGTTGACTTCTTGCGTGATCATTTCACCCACCGATTAGAAATCGACGCTTAATATAACAGGATCCACCATATCTGTACTAGTCGTACTAAGGTTATTTTCAGACCCCTGACATCTTCTGACCTTTTAATCACTTAAATATTAATATAAAAAAGTATTATTATTAATTATAATATTTTAAAACTTGCAGATAGAATGTCCAAGATTAAATTTTGGATATCTATACGTATTGCAGAAAGTTGATTGTGTGTTTTTATGTATGAAAAAAAAATGTAACTTTTATTAGACAAGTGTGCTTTATAGTTCATAAAACATTTATAAAATGCTCCGTCAGGAGACAATGGCTTTTGATATTTGGTAGATATTTTTGTTAGTACCGTAGCAGCCGACTATTACGCCATTCCAACAACGATAGACCATGCTACGGTGCATAACCTAAATTATGCGTTCGGTCCCAAAAATATCTTTTGTCTAATCGTATAGTATTAGGCTAGCACGCAATTGGCAGTGTTCTACCTTAGCGGCTGCAAACCAGTCACAGGTTTATAAGATAAGCAGCCTTCCTCTTCACTGCAATCACTTCTCGCCACTTCTTCCACTTTTACTTCAGCACCTTAAAAGTGCCCCTTTCTTCTCCATCCGACGACCGATATTGCACGCCTTAGCCAGTTTCACAATGAAAAACAGGCTCTATCGCACACACACACACACATACATTCACATACACATACACACACTTTCACACATACACACACACACACATACATTCACACACACATACACACACTTTCACACACACACACAGACATCACCTCAAAAATGTTCGATTCGTGATCAGAGATGCTTGAAACGTGCTCTCCCGTCGAAAACTCGAATTCGAATTTTCGGCCCCGTCACAATACTTTCCTTATACATTATGTATATAAGGAAAGTAATAATTAGTATATCAATTTTGAGGTAGTTGAGTTTTATTTTAATTCTACTTAATTACTGAATTCTACTTTCGAATTCTACGTTGAATCCTACATTTAATTCTACTTATTATTGAAACTATCACCATCGAATTAATTATTTTTTTTTCTAGGTTGATCCTGATTTAAAATACGATGGTTGGGAGAATTATAAGGATGATGCTGTGAAGGCCAGGAATAAATACAATGGACTTTTTAGGTCTATTCTGAGGAATTACGGAATTCAACATGAAGCGGAGGCACTATCTGGTGCTTTTACCAATCTCCACTGTCGATTTCAGGAGAGGAAGGATAGAAACGAAATCGAGAAAGTTGTAATTGGTTGTGTAAAAAAGCTACACAAAAGCATGCTCGAGGAATTTCTTGAAGAATTTCTAGGAGCGGGGGATGTTTCTGCAATTGAAAATAAGATGTTGCAGAAGGCTTCAGCTTGGTACGTAGTGACTTATTCCGATCCAGATGCAAAGTTTCTGAGTTTTCCTTGGACTGTTTCTAGATACCTAGTCAACATCAAGGTTAGAAAAACTTTGGGCGATTCCCCGCCATTTTCGCCTGCCATCATGGACTTGGATAGAAAGATTCTTGAATGTGAATCAAAAAGTCTTCTCCCACATTTCGTGAAAACGGCAATTTGGAATGATTATAATTTCTTGTGTGATATTGAGGTAGTGAAACGTGCTCTTCGAACATTAATGTTATGGGCACAAGAAGAAGAGATTATCGAAGCAGCAGGACATAATCACATTGGACTTCTCTCTACAGAAATATTTATAAGAATATTCTTGCATGTTGTGGAAAAACTCGGATACGCGACTGATGCAAACAGCCAGTCAGTTAGACGAACAGCTTACTCATCGGGTGCACTTTGTCTGGAATTCCTAAAATTCTGCAGTTCTTTCCGGTTTTACAATAAATACGAGATCCGTGATGTTTTGCCCTTCCCAGTGCGAAATTATAGCAAATTTGCAAAGCGAGCTGTTGTTTCTTACCACAGATTTGCCTTATCAGGTTTGTTTCAAAATCTTTATTTTGATGAAGAAATGGAAGCGGAACTGATACAAATGAAGTCAATTTATATCGAAAGTAAGATATTTGTGAAGACGCCAATAGATCAAGCTTCCCTTAAGAAAGCTGAAGATGCTTTAGTTCAGTATTCCAAAGTTACTGAACTGACTTTACGTGAAATTCTCCAAACCAAAAAAGTTTGCGTTAGTGCCAGAGGATCTGAACAAGCTTTAAAGGAATTGAAGAGTATTTTACGAAAGAAGCATGTATTCCTAAGGCAACTGTTCAATACTGGGGTTATGCCTGAAAACTGAGTAATTGAAATAGAGTTAAGTCAACACTATATTTAATAAAAAAAGCTGTAATTGTTGTTAAACTACAAACAAAAAATCCTTATTTTTGTAAAGAGCCTCCAGAAAATGACTTTTCTGTATTCTTGAGAGAATAATATTATGAAAAATTATTTTTTTAGTATTTTTATGTAATAACATAACTGTAATTCACAGTGCTGTTTTACAATATCAGTTATGCCACTTTTTTAGTGTGGTGATTGCTATAAATTAATTATATTTTAATAATTATGAATGTAACTTTTATCTAAGATAAATAAAACATATAGGATTTTGCATTTCTATTAAATCTTGATATCCTACATAAATCACTCAATATTACTTTCCTTATATACATAATGTATAAGGAAAGTATTGTGACGGGATGGAAAATTCGAATTCGAGTTTTTGAAGGGAGAACACGTTTCAAGCATCCCTGATCACGAATCGAACATTTTTGAAGTGATGTCTGTGTGTCAGTGAGTCTGTGAAGACGATATCCACGAACGAAAGGAGCGATTCGAATGAAATTTGGTACAAAAATCACAATTCGTGAATACTAGAAGCCTATTGTTTTTAAACGTTATCGAATGTTCAGAACGCCCCTAAATTTTCGAGTGAAATTTTGAAAAAATCATCAAAAAATCAAAACCTTTAATTAAGATAAGCAAATAGACATTTATTCTGTAATTGTTCCGTCGAAAACGATTGACATAAACTTTAGAACGCTAGCGTTTTTGAGATATTGCACATTTTTTAAATAAATGTATCAAAAAATCCCATAAATTAAAAAAATATATTAACTGTTGAGAAACCTGGTCACTTTTTATATGTAATATCATGCGATAAATTGGGTGACATCATTCTCGTAGATCTAGCTTGTTCCATTCATGAGAAAATATACTTTGAGTAATACTTTTGTATTTGAACACCAATATTCATTTATCTACTATAAAAATAACTTATTTCTCAGTTTATAACGCTTGGCGAGATTTTGGCGACGAATTTGGCGGAATGTTGCCAACTTGGCGACTCATTTAAATGTTGCCAAATTAACGAAAATCTCGCCAAATGGATAAAAATGACGCTAAATCAATGAAAATGACGACTAATTGACGAAAATTTAATATCTTGGAAAGAATATAAGTATCTACTATAAGAAAAAACTATTTTTTTACTGTAAAAGTAGTAAATTCATTGCATTATATAAGGAAAGTCATGTGTTGCCCACATCAGATTTTTTATATTATCATGGAGGCGGAAGAAATAGCTTATCGTCAAATTTCGTACTCTTGAGATTAGAAAGAAAATCGTAAGAGATAATTGAAATAATAAACATTTCAGAAAAAATTCGATAAGCTCACTACAATATTTAAGTAAGAGTCTGACAAAGAAAACATTCTGATCATTTCTTGGAAAACTTCCTGTATAGTTTAGTTAGAAACGTCCTCAAACTTTCAGGAAACTTCCTAACCAATACGTAAGCTGAACTCAGAACACCGAAACTTTCAGCTATGTTTCTGAAAGCGTTTTGAAATGAAACTGAAAATGAAACATATTTAATGAAAGTTTTAGAATCTCCTTATTAGATAAATTAAGTAATTCCTATTTTATTTTTAATAAAGTTGGTGTAAAGCGAATGAAATCGAACGTATAGAATCATCGCTTAGCAAACGTTAGCAATATTTCTAATTTTTAAATTATATTTGCGCAAAATGTAAGTGAATTGGGTACTTCAAAATAATTTTACATGCTGTCGTCCAGAAAAGCTCCCAATGTCAATGAACTTTTTAGCGTTAAAATCATTCTGTTGTGGGTTACGTCCATAATTATTTCGTATTGAAACGAGTGAAGTATTTGCATTATGTGGCGAAAGTCATGCCCTGGCCACATAAGATTTACTTCATTAAATGTATTTCAATTTATGTTTCACTGTAAGCGTTTCCAGAAACATAGTTTAAAGTTTCAGTGGACCCAGATATGCTGGGGGAAGTTTTATGAAGGTTTGGAAGTCGTTCCTACCCTAAATATTCCTTCCAGAAACATACAGGAATATAATTCCAGATATATTCAGAATTATTCTATTTTCAGAAAATTATTCTGTATATTTTAGAAAACTTTTGGGAAGTTTTCTCGATCTATCAAGCTTAATTTACTCTAATTTGGACAAAACAGATTATTTCTTTTAACACTTTCAAACATACACTCTTTTGCAAAATAAACAACAAAGCACCAAGAAGAAAGTGACTGTTTTTATTGAAATTAAATATGCTTACAGCTTATACACAGGTAATGAAATTATTACAAAATCAAGGCCGCAGGACCCATCAATGGTTAGCAATTGCACATTCAATTTTGAAATCAGTAATTGTGAATCCCCCCCCCCTTTGCGACAATTCATGCTTGTATACGTCTAGGTAAGAAGTTATAAAGTTTCCTAATGTCAACCTGCGATACATTCTGCCAGGCATTCCTCAATTGTTCCAGATCTGCTACATTTCGAGGTGCCAGAATCTGGCAGCCTAGCATGTCCCATACATGCTTGATTGGCGAAAGATCTGGTGACCTTGTTCGCCAAGGAACAGTATCAACAGCACGAAGACAGTCTACAGATATGAGAGCCGTATGTGGTGTGGCGTTATCTTGTTGGAAAATGACCCAGAATGAAGTGCCATGAAGGGTAAATCAAATGGCAGCAGGATTTCATCAACATATAGTTGAGCTGTTAAAGTTGTAAGCAGGATAACTAGGGGGTGACCTGCTGTCGTAAGAGATAGCACCACACACACCACACCCGGGCTGTGTGCTGTGAAAACAAAGGCTGATTGGAACCGCTGACCCTGGCGCCTCCACACACGTCCCCGACGGTCATCTGCTGAAAGACTGAAGCGTGATTCATCGCTGAACACTATGCAATGCCAGTCTGCTGGCAGCCATGATGCTCGACTACGACACCACTCCAAACGACTCTGTCGATGTTGTGAGCAGATATCTTAATCGATGTTGTGAGCAGATAAGACCGCTGTGAACGTAATCCCACCTCAGCCAAGCGCCATGAGATGGTGGAAGGTACCACGGGTGGTATGGAAGAAGCTGTAGCACGTTGGATGGCGGATGCTGATACCGTTGGGCCAGTTCGGGCCTGTCGCACAATCATCCGATCTCGCCGGGCACCTTGGCCTTCCAGAGCCTTCATTCCGCCTATAAATTCATTACAGCACCTTTGCACAGCTGTGTCCGTTCGGAGCAGATGGCGGCCTATTGCTGGGTATGACCAGCCAGCTTCACGCATCCTGAGTATATGACGACGTTCGAACTCGTCTAATTGCTTATAAGGTCTTCGGCAACGTCGTAACGGCATTATTGGTTGTGTCTCTACGAAACTGCAACGCTGATAAAGAGCAAAAATAATCCGCCCACATTTTTAACCTGTTTTATAGTATGCTAGTTGTGCAGTACGAACGCGTGCTGTGACCGAAGTTAACACTCATTGGCCTTGCAAATTTAATCATTTGCATACTTGGTATAAAGGAATTTGCAGGCGAAATTTCAAGATGATTGGATTATTTTTTAGGGTTGCTTAGCTTTTTTTTTTTTTTGGAAAAGAGTGTAGTTGAAAAGTGTTTATGACTTTGTTCATTCTGTCTGTCTGCCTGTCCGTTCGCACGATAACTGCCGTAAAAATGACTTTATCAAAATGAAATTCTAGTATGTTGTTGAGACGATCTCTGGGGCATATGAGAATGTAAATGAATAATATCGCCCAATTAGTTTTGGATTGAACCCGGGTTGAAAAAGTGAAATACATTGAACCCTATGAGACCCAATTTTTCAAACATTTTATAAGCAAATTTAAAATTCCCAAATTGTTTCGAAAATTTTAGGAAGTATTTAAATTATTCCATAAAACATAAAAAAAATGTAGCAGAATATGTCAAGTAGTTTTTTAAATAAAAATAAAAGTAATAATTACACCCATATTATATGAAGTGATAACGTGACCATCTTCAAAATAAAATATGGCATCCATCTTTTTTACCTATTGAAAAATCGGATTTTTAAAGTTCTTTTAAATTTGTATATAGTATGGCATCTGTCCTAAAACCGCTTTATTTTTCATATTTTCCCTGTATCTATATTCTGCACTAACGCAATTACAATATTTTTTAGTTTAAATGGTCATCACACTTTGATTATTTCTACATCGAAGCCTAATTTTAATGGATGCAGAATGTAAACAAGTGATTGTAAGATGAGATGTATAAGAATAGCTGAATTTCTTTAACGCAAAATTATTTGGCTTTGGAGTCTGGAATAAAAGTGATATGAATGAAATATGTATTGCTTTTATATAGAGAGCCAGACGATTTATATTTCGATTACGTCATTTGAATAAAATTTATATGTTTTCGATGAAGTTTTCATATATACTAATATTATTGTAGTATAGTGATAATTTAAAAAATATCGCCCCTGAATGCATCACATTTTAGGGATGTTTAAATAAAATTGCATTTCAGTTAGAAAGTGTTTCATAATCAATGCTGTATGCATGATTGATCTTTCTTGTTCTTCAATTTCCTCGACTAGGATCACGAAATTTGGTTCCACCTTGATCCATGGCGGTATGTCGCTGTGATTGAGTAAAAGCATCAGAGGAGACGAGGACAACTTAGAACGCGGTCTTCTTGATACGTCAATAACGGAACGGAAGTAGATATGACATTGTGTGTTTTACTTCCGATATATCTCACAGATCATTGCAGAACTTTCACCTGTGCAGAGGTGAGGAATTTCTCCAGTGGATTAAAACGAGTCGAATTTTTTATATGTGACTTTTATACGATTTAAAAATGCAATATGCGACGAGAAAGTTCCATCTACTGCTTTTAAACATTTTCTTCTTTGGCCAAGGTAAGTTTTTATTTTAATTTAGGTCATATGAAGCCTTGCAGAATATCTAGCAGCATACTTGGTGTTTCCTGGAGTAATCTATCTACCACCAATATAAAAGCGTCAGTATGTCAGTCAGTCTTTCCGATTACAACCCGAAGACTGTAAAATCTCATGTATACTAATTTGAACTTCTTGTCTATGCTTATTTAGCTTCTTGTTTATACCTATTTAGCTTCTTGCCTATGCTTATTTAGCTTCTTGTCTATGCTTATTTAGCTTTTTGTCTACTCTTATTTAGCTTGTCTACGCTCATTTAGCTTCTTGTCTACGCTTATTCAGCTTCTTGTCTACGCTTATTTAGCTTCTTGTCTATGCTTATTTAGCTTCTTGTGTACGCTTACTTAGCTTTTTGTCTATGCTTATTTAGCTTCTTGTTTATGCTTATTTAGCATCTTGTCTATGTATACTCCTATTTATTTTTGATGTGAATAACATCTATAGTTGGGGTTTCTCTGGCGGAAAAAAGGAATGTTACGAACAATGTAAATACTTTGGACACTTATACCCGAAACCTGACAGATGAAAACGTAAATAACTTCTTGTTTTGTCGGAAATAGGGCCAAAATTATGAATATATAAAAATTACTATATATTCATAAAAGTAATTATATATTTTAATATTTAGAATTTTTTTTTTTTTTTTTTTTTTTTTTTTTTGAAAGAACTTCAAGAAGTAGCTCTCCGTCCGAGTATTTTTTTCATTTTTCTAACTTTCGCTCGAAATATCGTTGAAATTATATAGCTATAAATTGTAAATGACAAAAATATGAACTACAAAATTTAGTAATAAAATCTGCATTTATTAATAAAAAACGCTCTTATAGTTATCGATTAATCGTCTTGTTAATTTAAAGAAGAATGAAAAATTTCCTTTATTCAGGTTTGTAATGCTTATGTTTTAAAAATTAAAAAAAGTTTCAAAAACCTACCTACCTTAATAAATAACTTTATCTTGCTAATAAAGGAAGATGTCTCTGTGCCTGTCTGTGTATTTGTGCAGTCTGTAGCAGGGTATGTAAGCGTCGTATGACCAAGAAATTTGGTATACAGGCACTTCAGGACGCGGAATGATGCCCCTTTACGTTATATTTTAAATATCGAATATTAGTTTTTTAGTTATTTTATGTTTTAGACCGATTAACAACTATTCGAGCTGATATTCGCATTAATCGAATCCTTAGCGATCTAAAATATTATCACACAGTTTTCATCTTTGACACCATCCGAAATATCTTCCCAACTTTTATATTGCGATATACAGAAATTGACTTGACATACATCGTTCATTTTTTTTGTCACCTTGATCTCGCAAATGTCAGACTAATCCAGAAAAAAAAAATAATTTCACAAACCCATCCGTTGATTAACTATACATTTTTTTTCGAAGCACGTCTATGATTTTTTGAGCGAATGACGTGGGTTCTTTGACCTCTCGGAGCTGTAAATGAAGGAACCACACATTTTGTCGTAGAGGAATGGATATTTTGGGATGGACTGAGAAAGGGGTGCATAAACAACAACAAAAAAAGACTTTCCTTATCGCCTGTACAGGGATGGCCAGAATTTGCGTTTACACGATAGAGCGATGTGTTGAATTGTGAGTGGTTATACGGTCAATTGTGATTCTCATAGGTTTTGCTTTTTCGGAAAGCGCATGCGATTTGATTAGTGCAATTTTCGGATAGAAGCTATTTTAAATTGTGTTAAAATGAATTATTGAAGAAGTGGGTGCTTATTTAATCACTAGCGAGGTTCACAGGCATTCTTCTTGTAAGTTTTTTAAAAAGCCGGTTTATTCCAATGAGTTTATATACATGGAGACACTACTAGCATTCTGGCAACATTATCTGCCACAAGTCACCGTTCGCGCTGCCGGTGACGTTAAAAGCAGTCAATTTATTGGTTATTGCGAAAATTGAAATCAAAATATAGGAAATTAAAGCAAGACATACGAAATAAAATTAAAATATTAAAATATTCATTCAATAGCAAATATCAAGATCGTAGAGTTGAGGTGGTAATGTTGTTGTTGCAAATCCCCTAAGACCAGCAGAGCTAGATCAGGTCCATGACATTATAACTAAAGAAATCCAGCACTAACAACGGACTGGCAGCGAGGTTCCGCGTGGAGAGCCCCAGGCACGCCGCAAGAAATATGAACAGGGGAGGCTAGCCCAGAAGAACACTTGGTGCAGACCTCAAAACACTTAGAGTCCTCAGTATATTTCATAGATCTGAGATGCCCACTGAGGAAGCGATACCAGTGGTGCAATGGTGGAACGAACCAGGTGTCTTTGTTATTGCATTTTGTCCTGAAGAAAAGTTCCATATAGGTGAGAGGCGCAGAAGGCACCGAGGCAACACAAGCACCCGCCTTGGCCAGGGTGTCCGCGATCTCATTTCCCTCGAGGTCAACGTGAGAAGGAATCCACTGTAGGTGGATCCGATGAGACGAGGAAAGCTTTTCAACTTTTTAAGAATAGTCACTCTTATATTATCCCCCACACTATGCCAATTGGCCAAGCGTTGGACAGAACTCCTGCTATCAGACAGGATCCAGATTTCATTTGTATGCGTGAGTGACACAAGCGAATCAAGGCCTTCATCTATGGCTATTAGTTCACTAAGATAACCAGAACAGAAGTCAGGATTCCTGCTTTGAATCTTTACTTCCTGGTTTTGCGATTTGATGTAAATTCCACTACCAGCACCATCACGTTCGTTCTTGCTACCATTAGTATACACCCGAACAGCATCCGCTGGACTATCATTAATTCTCTCGAGAGCCAGTTGCCTTAAATAAACAGGAAGATTGAGGTGGTAATGCTGATAGTTGACTGTAGGTGACGTCAAGTCCAGGAAGAAATTTAACTTATGGCGCCGGCACCAGCAGTGTCTCTATGTATATAAGCTCTTTGGTTTATTCATGGGATAGTCTATCATAATAAAACACAGCACTCAATCACTGTCTACATAGCCACAACATAAAATGATGTACTATAATATACACATTGTTGTAAATAAGTTAAAAAAGAGTTCAATATTCAGCTTCGTTTTCAGTATCTGATGTCATATGCATCGCAGAACTCCAGAATACTGCTCTTAATTTATATATAGATGCACCACGTTTGGTAACATTTTGTAGTAGCGTTACGCAACGAGCTTATATACATGAAGACACTACTGGCGCCGGCGCCATAAGTTAAAGGTCTTCCTTGACTTGGCTTCACGTACAGTCAACTATCATTTACCACAAAAACTCTGAGATCTTGTTATTTGCTATTGAATGAATCTATTGATATTTTAATTTTATTTCGTATATCTTGTTTTAATTTTATATAATTTGATATCAATTTTCATAATAACAAATAAATTCAATGATTATGACGTCACAAGCAACGCAGACGGTGGCATATGGCGGATAATGTCGGCAGAATACAAATAGTGTCTCTGTATCGTTGGCGTCACCCAGAGATAGATAGATAAACAGACAGATAAATCAAGGTGTTTATATTATTAATTTATATGTAGAGGATGCCTATTTAAAACCGGGGCAGCGGCGGTTCTGTAAGAGAGGAGTGTAATTGTGGCAAAAACAAATTACTAATTTATATTTATTTATTAAATTTAACGTGTTATCGATTACTTGTTATCATGGCCGCAATAATCCACCATAATAATTGACTGTGTTGTCCGGTGTTTCTTTTGAAAAGCAATTTGATTAATAACATAAAATTAATTTCATTTATCCGATAAACAGACATTAAATTTACTCAAACAAAACTTTATTAATTATTATACTTAATATTAAATTTTAGAATAGCCTAACTTTAAATCAATAGTTATATTTATAATTTACTATCTTGTACGAAATGGTAGTTTCTTTGACTTAACCGAGTTGGTAGTGTTACAGTTTGCATTCTTTCACAGACTTTTCGTCGAGTTACGCAATTCCTTATATTTAATATGAATAGTTTATATCTTTGCTCTTTGGAGTATAGTAGGTCTTTGGACATCCTTTACTGAAAGCAATTTTTGTGCAACTCTATCACTACAGTAATCATATCACTTTCAAAGAGGAGTAAAAATATTCATCCCTAAAACCACCTCCTTTCCCCTAAATCGCAATTCTTTGAATCATAAAAGTATTTCCACACGAGTTATTAAAATATTGTAGAATAGTAGGTTTGGTGTTAAGATATCAAAAATTTAAGCACCGAATTATAATATTATTTATTTATTTCGAATCTCATTGAAATTTTATGGTTATCGATAAAAGAAATAGTAAATGTCCTTGATGCTTTTGTGCAACTGTATCACTACAGTAATCATGTCACTTTCAAAGAGGGGTAAATATATCTATCTCCTAAAACCACCTCCTTTCCCCTAAATCGCAATTCTCAAAATCATTAAATGTTTCAACGCTAGTTATTGCAGATAAAATTGTAGAATAATTGATTTGGTGTTAAGATATCAAAAATTTAAACACGGGATTATAATATTATTTATTTATTTCGAATCTCATTGAACTTTTTATGGTTATCGCTAAAATAATTAGTAGATGTCCTTGATGATTATTCGAAAATAGATAACACAGGATGATGATCAGGGTAAGAGCCGCACTTTCATTTTGCATCTTGCTTTCCGTTTAACAAGAATTATCTCGTCTGCTTCCTGTGAAAAATATTCCTGTAAAGTTAAATGGGTTTTTGCCAACTTTTGAAAGCAAATGATATAGTAATATTTGCAATTTAGAAATTTTAAATGTATGAATCATTAAAGATGCCATAGAACTCAATTCGATTTGGATCTCACAGGTGTTTTGATTATATCATTCATAGACGAAAGGGATTATTAAAAGACGCATGCGACCCAAAATTTTACAGTTTATTTTCATTTACGTGTATTCATGCTAAGGTTTACTTTTTTAGTCATGTTTACTTTCTCATCCTACAGATAATATCATAGTATGATGACTTGGAAAAATATCGGGAGTTCTAGAAATTTAAAATCGAATGACATTTTTCAAAATATTGAAGTCTCATTTGAATTTCATTCAGTCAGATTATCTGGCACAAGTCGGCAGATCGCGTTTCAGGGGTCATACACAAATTATAAAAAAAAAACAATGATTACATAAATAAATAATAATTTTGCTATTTATTGATACGAAAGTATCTACTCTGTGTAGAAATAATAACTTTACATAAAGATTACAAAGTTTGTTCAAAATGTTTTCCAGCCATGCCAAAGATCCATTAAAGATAAGAGGCAGATATTATTTACTTATGATGCATTTCTGCATTGCGTCATTTGCACTCTTGCTGTAAACATTAACATTTCAATTTATTTGGGATTAATTCCTCACCAACTTTGTTTAAACATATCCCTGGGACTTTTTATGATAAAATGCTGAAATTTTGTACATCACCTTATTAGTGTATGGGCCACATTTTACTCATTGAAAATGTTTTTGTACGGGCCCGTATAAAAATTTAAATATTGTATTTCTTAAAATTTAATTCGCTTGAAAATTTTAATCGATTTCATAAAATTCTGTACCTCTTTTTACGCAACTTTGTAATTTATTATATATATCTAAGACTAATATGTAAGGAATAAAAGCCTAGGTCAATGTTTTTGGGACGCCCTGAATATATATATATATATATATAATTCAATGAAAGAATGAACAGTACCAAAAAGTGGTTGTGGGGGGGTTGTGACCGCCACTCTGTTAAAAGCATGCTTTGAGTGCCGCGGCAAACAATCCCGGAAAACCGGCACCGTTCACAAAAAGTCCTTGCGACTAAAGTAATTGCAGAAAATTAAGACACAGAAATTAATCAAAATCCAAGAGAAATATCTTATATGTAAAACCAATCGAATCCACCTCACGCCAACACCACCAATATATCCATCGAACTCAACAAACAAACGCTCTACCCCATCCCCTTAATCACCAGGATAACTTCGAGATCCGAGGAATCTCCGATTATATACTGTATACCGTTGCCACAGATTCATATATATATATATATATATATTAAAAAAATGTAATAATATATATATAACAGAAGTTTGAAAATCTGAACGAAAAGTAAGAAGATGTAACACGGTAAACCTAACTTTTTGAAACACCCACAGAATAAAATATAATACAGCAAATCATCAATCAAATGGATAAAAAATACAAAACACAAGCTATCAAGTTACAGAAAATCCACAAAATTAAAAGGTATGGAAACAAAAAAAGAAAAACTTAAACTAAATTCAACTATCTAACTGGCTTACAAAACAAAAGTAAAAATTAACTAATCCTCAAGCAAATGGAAAAAAATAAATAAAATAAATATCGAATCAACAAGTCAATGAAAAATATATAATACAAAGGTATGGAATCGAAATAAGTATAACAAACGAAATCAAGCACAAACGCCATACACGTGGACGAGGCTCTAAGCCTAAATCATGAATTGTTAACCTCTACAAAAATCTAATCATGTCCAAGTTTTTTGTAGAAGCAAGCACAAAAATGTATGTTTCTGAAGAAATAGATAGATTATATCTATAAACTATTTCTACTTGGACGGCATACATAAAGAAGGAATAAAAAAGAAAAAATGAATACCTGGAAAAAGCACAGCGTATGTACAATCGAGTCGATATAGGGAATATATATATATATATATATATATATATATATATATATATATAATTTATTCTTCAGTATTTTTATCAATGTTAAAAAAGTCAATGAATTTTCCTTTAAATTATTTCTGAGTTAAAATCAGGTATTCAGAATACAGTAAACAGTCTGAGGAGTAAATTTCTGTACACAATTTATATATAGTAAACAGGAAATGAATAATGAAAAATTTGAACTGATAACAAAACAAAATGTATGCGTATATTTTCTCCCTTATATATGCACAAAAATATTAGGGGATCGAGTAACCCCTACTATTTTTGTGCATATTATTAGGGGTTCAAAAATTGTCTCGAACCCACGAAGTCGGTGCCGCTGGAAAATATAGTGTAGATAAAGTACTGTTTTCACGGAAATTTTCGAATTCGAGATTTGGATTCCAATATAGTGATCTCGTTTTTTCTAAAATTTTATTGCTGTCTTCCTGTCATGGAAGCTGAAATAAAGAAACATTGCAACGCTACTCGACAATTAATAATCCTTTTTTTTACATTTTGTGACCAATGTCCATTGAAAAAACAGACAGCTAAACGTGGATTAGTCATATGTGCCGTCATTTCATATTCAATAAATTCTTGTGCTAAGCAGACTTGAAGGATATGCAGGTTGAACAAGATAGAAATTACCGGTTTATTATGAATTATTGAGACTATCTATCCAAGATCCCTGTTCTTTGTCTCCTTAAGAGCAAAATCTCAGGAAATGGCCTACCAGATGATAGATATGTTTTATATATTTGATGGCCCATTCATACTGTAGGGTGATAACGCCCACTAGTTTTCGAACAAAATAATACAGAATTTGGCTGACATGTGGTCAGAAGTATAAGCTCTTCTTTTTCGACCGGAGTCGCCGCACCTCTAAATGCAAGCGTTGTGTACAACAAAAACCAGCGAAATATTTAATCCTCTGTAGACGTCTACTAAAATTATTATCAGACTGTATTATATTTAAGACGTAATTATTTCGTTCTGGATCTTGCTCTATTTTAAAGTCAATTTCATACAGTATTGCAAAACAATAATTGCACTGTAATAGCAAAATTGCAAAATTTCATTTTCATTGCAATTATTATATTTGATTAGTAATAGCATGGAACTTTCTATTTGCTATTTTTGGTCTCTAATTTTGTCTTTTATTTGGTTATTTGTTTTTATTTTATCAAATTTCCCCACTGTCCATCATGTTGTTGTGGTTGTTGAGACCCAAACCACCCGACCTACATAAAGGTATAAGGAATCTGTTTGGACGGCTGAGAAGTGCCACCTAATTTAGATCGGAACCCAGTGAGGGCGGCATCCACTGGAACCGTACTCACCTTCCCCTATCACCAACCTCTCGGAAGGACGAGCTGACCCACATATTTAAGTGCTCGTATTCTGCACGGGAACAGTTTTGGGCAGAGACGGAAATCGATCTTGGCTCGTCAGAGTACAATCCCCTCAAGCTAACCACTATAAGTTGTGCCACCCCTAGAAGTAAAAGCTCGTCCACGGCAGCCGAGAAATTTCCACAACTAAATCAGTTGAATAATACGACCAAGACGTTTGAGCATTGCCGGCTGCCAAACAGCCAAGCAGAAGTGCGGACCCCATCTCCCGGTTTACGGGTATAGTTCCGCACCGCTGAGGCATGGCCGGCTGGAAGGCCAACTTTGAAACGGTGCAGAGGATTGCATTCCCTTCAGAGGATTTTCCCTTCACGGACGACATATACTGCTCAATAGACACTGCAGAAGAATTGCCAGGGGAATTCAATGCAGGAATGACAGACCAATAGTCTAATGGATGACCAATTGTCTAATATGATGAAAATGAAACCAATGAGACTTCAAAAGTAACAATAGGGATGAAAAACGACAAAAAATCTAGATGGTGAATGAAATCATGATGATATTTGTTCATTTGCTAGGATGCGTTACGGCTCATTAAAGACATCCAGGACGTGGAATATCTAGTTTTGGCTGTTTTTCTAAAGTCTCCAATGCGTTCTGATTATTTTTTGTTCACTGAGCAGTTTTGCTGTTTGAGAACAACATGCATAACCAATTTCTTTAACCTCCGCATAGTGACTACAACTGATGAACCATATTACTTCCGGACACCAATATATATAATACATAACATACATTTCTAATCGTACACAATCAAAATTCACTTATGGCAAAAAACGCAATGTTTTTAAAGTTAATTTTGTTCTAAATAAGAGTTTAGAAACAGCGTGTGAAGTCCAAATGTATCTTGATCCTCTTTAAATCCCTTTGTAGAGGATTTTTACTCAATCTGTCAAAAGTGACAACTCAAACTTATAGTACTTGATATTTCGAAATTTCGATCTAAGGGCAGTAATACAGGATAAAGATAAATTTAGGCTTTACAATGGCGCCCGAACAAATCAGCACAGTAGGTTAGCGCAAAGATGTCGGACGTCTGAAAGTGACTCTAGTACGACTAGTACGGTTTCAGTGGACTCTGGAAGATTGAGCGCCGGTTTCAAATTGGGAGGTTAATGACCATGTAGGATACTAACCTGGGTGAAAATAGTAGTAGCAGGAGGCTAACCTGAGGTAAAAATAGCAGGAGGCTAACCTGAGGTAAAAATAGCAGGAGGTGGTCATTCAGATTGCCAGTTGCATTTGACATTAGAGAGTGGAGAATGTAGAGTCCACTTCGACAATAAGAGCTTGTAATTTAGTCCCAGTAGCTCAACTGTAGAGAGTCGACTGGCCAGTTTGGAGATCAAGGGTTCGATTCCCGGTTAGGGCAGCAAGGTTCTTTACACGTGTAAACATAATTCTGAGCCTATCTATGAAAATTGTAAAATATTTGAGAATTTTAAATTTTTTGCAAGCAATTATTGCTTTTAGCTTTCTTTCAAAAGCTTATTTTTCCATTTTGTATCCTTTTGTTTTAAATGATATTTTACTTCATGCAGCAATTTTGTTTTATTACAGCTATTTTTCACTATAGCTTTTTTTATATAGCTTTTATCACAGCTATTTTTTATATTTTTCATTTATTTATATAGCTATTTTTCACCTTTTATATCGAATTCTGTGTGTTACATGTGTCTTTTTTTCATTTTTAGATTTCGCAAATGTTTACTTGACCCATCTTCCTGTGGTAAATTTAAACCAAAGCTACACCGGCAAGAATCAGTCCAATTCAATACTTCATATTTACTGTGAAAGTCCTTGGGGTACACGTAGCAAAATATGGATTACAAATAGCGAAAATGTAAGCTAAATTTTGTTTATGGCTTTAACATGGTTCTTGTTGCTAATGCAGATATTGGCTATTCCATGCTGACGAGTACATAATTTCGAAACCGGTCCATGGAAGTAATTATCTGCATTTAAAACATAAGGCTAATATTTTAATGCATAGATCTAATTGATCTAATTCCTTTTGGATAATTGGTTTTGGATAATGTTTTTATTAAAGATCGTAATGAAATACTTTGCAATTGTATATAGTTTTTTCATCATTTCAAACATCATTAAACGCATTTTATTTTAGTTTTAAAGCTAATTTAATTTTTATTTTTACTCTAAAATGAATTCATAACCAGATTTTTAGATTGTTTCGATACTGTTTGAACTATATTGCCATCCTGTTCCATGAATGTTCTATATACTATTATTGAGAACAATGAAAGTTGCTATTTAATAGGGAAGTGCCCATATGCATTTAAGATGAAAACATCTGATGTGGCAGCACATGCCCTGCAGACTCATATTCACGATCTCTTTATTTCTTCAATAATTTATGAAATTGAGTTTAATTGCACAAAGTAACATCCATAATTATTTAAAATTACACTGAATTTGCACTTTTAATTCAATTTTCTTTCTCATTTGGTAACTGGAATTATTTTCAAAGGTTGCGTAGTGAAAATGTGAAAACACTGAAATATCCCGAGAACGGCTAGTCCTAATGTAATAAGGTTGGTCTTATTCCTTGCATCGTTAAAAATTACGTATAAAACGAGCATTTAAGTGATATATTTGAGCATATGTAGTTTTTTATTTTGACGATTTTCAGAAAATTTCGGGCCATTTTTCAGACGATTTTCGGGTCATTTTTCAGAAAAAGGCAGGTTATTTTTCCTGAATTGTACCAAAATGTAATCAGCACCAGGGTCACACACAAGTAACTTACCTACCAAATTTTATGAAATTGGGTCCTTTAGTTTTTGAGTTAGAGTAGGTACAGGAAAATTTTTCAGTCCATTTCGCAAAAAAAAGACTAATTCCTTAATTCCGAATCGTACCAAAAACTAATCAGCACCAGGTTCACCTACAAGTAATTGGCCTACCAAATTTTATGAAATTTGGTCCATTAGTTTTTATGTACACACCCAGACGTCACGCTAAAAATAGTTTTTTCGTATTCCAGAAGTCCCGAAACGTGTAGATCCGTCGAAAAAACTCGATTTTCGGCATGCTTCCTATATTTTCCCTATACATTACCATGTATTGGAGGGAAAGTAAAATATATTGATTCTCAAAAAGCCATGCTCTTTCTATTGGCCGAAAGGAAGTGATATTGCGATTTGGATTTGGCGCGCTGTTTCAGGAAGTTCCCATTAGTTATCGCTCTCATTGGCACAAGTATGTTAAATATTGAATTTAGAAAGTTATTGCGGATTTTACAATATTAAAATGCGCATCATCATGTCACTATATTAGCATATATGTAGGTATATGATCTGAAACTCTGGTTCTTAGGAATATTTTCCCCTTCATGGCTATAGCATATTTTTAATGTTCATATTATAAACATTTATCTTAAATTATCCATCTTAAAAAAGCAACCCTCATTCATTGATATTAATTTCTGCAGAGAGACTTTGTCAGGTTGCAAACTTTTTGGGTTTGCCCCATGCTGACCGTGAATGAATAAATACAGATTTTGTGTGCAAAGATTGCCCTGTGAACAAAACATTTAAAAATTGAAAAATATCAAGATATTTTAAATTATTTCGAAAAACTCGCCTCAAACTTTGTTCAACATTTCGTTTTATGTACCATTTTATTAAGATAATTTTGACAGACATAAAGGCATGCTTACAATAGCCGTTCATTTGAAAGAGAATGAGGTTATTTTTTTTTAACATACTCTTTTGCGGCAATGTTCTTTCGTGGAAATTTATTTGAAGGAGGCGCTACGAGTTTTGTTTAAATAAGTATTTTAAATACGGAATAATAAAAAGCTATGCATTCGCTGAATAGTTATGCACGGATTGCATGCATTCGCTGAATCGTTATGCACGGATTGCATGCCCTCGATGCATCTTCTCCGAGATGAGAGCGGCTGTGTGTAGTTTGAGGCTAGCATTCCTTTGCAGTTTTTTTTATTTAAATCCTACTCCCGTGCTCTCTGATGTTGTTTTGTGCGATTTGTTGCGTCTTCAGAGACCGAATGGAGATGTGTGAAACTTTTGCCATTTCCTGTAATATTTATGTTGATCCAAGATGGTCCGCGACTTATGCATTGTCGGCAGAGGAAGTGTTACCGGCCAATTAAGAACTTGTTTCTCCTTATAAGCTATGAGCTCTATTTATGAAGAATGGAATTGTTATTTCCGTTATCCAATAGACGGACACTTTAGCTGTTTTCCATTCTGATGTCAGTAGTCCGGTGCAACAGTTTGGAGAAATGATTTTTATTACTGGACGTCCGTTCGATTTGGAGAATCCCCCTTGGAGTTGGACTTCGTGGAATGGTCGTTTTTTGCTGGACATAATTGTGATTCTGTGCCATAGATTTCCTGTTTTTCTTTTCTCTGGATCTGCAGCACGTCTGGTATTTCTGTCTCCCGCTGATCTTTGCAGCTTATCTTGGAACCTCCGTGAAATCCTTTTTAATTATATTCCTCAGTATAAGTATTTGTTCTAATTTGGTATGAATAAGACCCCTTGACTTATAAACTTTAACTCTCCAGAACCAGATGTATTTTTATGTTTTTCTTTGGGTTTTTAACTGTTAGTTGGGATATTTATTATGTTCTAAATTTCCTTTTTGGCTAACTCATGTTCCTTTTTATTCTAAATTCTCATTTGGCAAATAATTCTATAATTTTAACATAGCTTAATTTAAACATTAAAAGCTGTTTTCTTTAACTTTTAGTATTCTAACGTTTTGTATACCGCTATACGATCGGCCAAATTTATTTACTTAATTTATTCATGATATTTAATTTAATTTGTTTGGTTAATGAGATGTTAGAAAGGTTGTTAAATGTTTTAAAAGTTCTTTGAAAGTGAAGTTAAAATTTTAATAAACGTTAGATTTGGGAAACTTATATTTGTCTTTGTCTCTCTCTTTTCTTTTAATGAGTTTTTGTTTTTAGGAAAGATTGTATTTAATGTTTATAGGTTTACATATTTGTAAATTTAAGGTCACTGGCCAGTTGGCACCCTTTTTAGTTTATTTACAAGTTTTTAGGCTTTTAGAATGTTTTTGGAATATCATTTAATGATTTTCTCCCTCTGAATCCAACAGATATAAGTAGTAAGCGACAATCATGAGTATGAGAAATTTTAATTTCTAAATCTATTTTTATTTTTAAGAAATCTCTTATAGTTTTTCATTCATCATCTTGTCAAGTTGAAATATGAACATTTTACGTTCTCAAGTTTGCAATGCTTATATCTTAAATCTAAATGAAATAGCTCTTTGAAAGTTGAGCTTTATTTTACAAAAATTTATTCACTTATAAGATTGTTAGCAATTCCTTCACTTTTGAAAATCAATTAAAGATCAGTTTTCAATGACATATAAAATGATATGAGTTGCATTTTGGATAGTACATTTATAAATCTATTGAATGCAACTCAAAACATCGCGTGCATACAAAAGTTTAGATTGTAATTGTTAAAGGTATTGAATGTAAGTGGATGACACTATTGACTAGTGGAGTTAACAGATTTTTATGTACATTCCTGTCGTCAAGTCAGTTTTGCTTAAAATACGATAGTTTTCATCTTCGTTACAACCGGGACACTTTTGGAATATCCGACAATAACAGAAAGCACTAAATTGGCCTTTGCCGGTGAATTTTTATTCATTAGAAGATCAGCTATGCATGAAATGAAGTCTACAACGAACTAATACCCAAGTGCATAGATATATTCTCAAAAATTTGAAAGATAAGGTGGAACAAGAGAGTTATGAAAGAGCCTTCACAGCGTGGAAAATCGTGTGTACACTTCAATCTCAACGGAACTGTTAAGCATTTATGTACACTTTTGCACATTTATTTTGTACGGTCACACGAATTTTCGAAAAAACCGGAAGTGACATCTCCAGAACTGGAAGTAGAAATCCATAGTGAAATCCATAGGGTGTGTTTTCCTTCAAGAGTTTTCGTAACATGACTTCAAGTATCTTGATTAACTAAGGGGGGGGGGTCGCGATTAACTAAGTGGTTCAGCATTTAGAGACAAAATACCTAACCAAATTTTGTAATGTGGCAGCTGCAAGATATCGAATTGAGAACGACTGCAATCAGTGTCACACACCATAATCGTAACTTTGGGAAGACCACCTACAATCAAGCTTTGTGACTATAAACTTGGCCGATGAAACTCGTATATCATTGTAAACTTTGGTAGAAATTCGATACCAGTTACGTGTTATGACTAAATGGGTCGCTTTCCATTGAAGGTCGCAAACTCGTGGTCTATAGCCAGTTTTTTAGCCGACATTGCAGGTATTGGCTATTCCATGCTGACGAGTGCATAATAAGTGCGAAATCGGTCCGTGAATGCTGTTATCTGTGATGGAAGCTATAGTGTAATACGTTGAGACATACAATGATTCGTATTACTCTAGTTGTCTCCGACCCTGTTCATTACTCTCATAAACCCTAATTTGGATGTGTGCTCATCAAGATTTCAAAACAATAAAGCATTGGAATAACGCTGGCGGCATGAGTCGAATTCCGGCAGCAAATTTTGAATATTACGCAGGGATAGGCTGGTATTGGTTATATTTCAAAGCAAAACACAAAACGTCCGTGAAGCAAAAAATAAGTCCGCCGTTTTGTTTCTAAACATATCGTACTCCCTATTTTAAATTTTAATTCGATTAGAATGTTTTCTAAACTTGCTTTCCTTCTACTGTTATCTTCAAAACGTATAACAATCTCTGCATATTTTATGCCATTTGAATATTTAAATTCTTGTATATTTCTTGTTTACTCAGAATACAACTCAAGTAACTTCATTAAGAGCAGTATACAACAGAAAATGAATACTGATGACTTCCTTCGAATGCAGAAACAGCTATCTTCGTCAAGAGGCGCAACTTTTAATCGTGAGAGAAAAATCGGCAATTGATGTAAGATCAGCAAACGTGACTAAAGCAGAGGAAGTGTGTTGTTCCTTTTTACTTTCCTTATATACATAATGTATAAAGAAAGTATTGTGACGGGGTCGAAAATTCGAATTCGAGTTTTCGACGGGAGAGCACGTTTCAAGCATCCCTGATCACGAATCAAACATTTTTGAGGTGATGTCTGTGTGTGTGAAAGTATGTGTATGTGTGTGTGTCAGTGAGTCTGTCGAGACTATATCCCACGAACGAATGGGGCGATTCGAATGAAATTTGATGCAAAAATCACAATCCGTGAATGCTGGAAACCTATTGTTTTTAAACGGAATCGAATGTTCAGAACCCCCTAAATTTTCGAGTGAAATTTTGAAAAAATCATCAAAATATCAAAACCTTTAATATAGTTAAGCAAATAGACATTTCTTATGTAATTTTTTCTCATGTAACGATTGACATATACTTTAGAACGCTAGCATGAACCGTTCTCGAGGTATTGAACATTTCTCAAATATTTTTATCAAAAAATCCCATAAATTAAAAAAAATATATATTAACTGTTGAGAAACATGTTCACTTTTCATATGTAATTGTGGCAACCAAAAAGAAAACCAGAAACTTAAATTTTGATTAACATTATTTATCATTACGTTGTGCGTTGTGTTTGCAATAACCCTCCAACTTCTCTCTGAGGTACTGTGATTTTCATAATTTTTAAAGCCTATTTTAAAGTCTAGTAAGCTGGTGTTGATTGGATTTGGGTAGAAGAGGCCCTATTTAAAAAATATGCTTTCAAAAATTAGAAAAATAAACAACTGCTTTTTGCTGCGTTCTATGTAGCAACGTTTAAGATTGAGCCTCGACGCATGACTACTTAGACTCTATGTAGAGTTGACTTGTCAATGTTTCGTTTAAATATCTCAAAACAAAGACCATAACAAATTTTAAATGAACTATGTAAACAAAGCTCAACGTCTAAGGACATCAAAAAGGGTTTTACATACACCCAGAAACGCTTCATAATCCCAACTCCCGATAATAGCTGATTGAATAGTGAAAAAAAAGTTTTAGCAGAATAAAATGATAAATATTGGACGGGTGTCTTAAAGATGATTCATTTATAGACCATTTCTGGGACCATGCCATATATTTACATACCAGAAAGAATCGGAGACAAAAATGGCATTTACTGAAATCTATGGACAATTATATCCATCAGCCATGTTGATAACGCAAAAAGTTTGTCCAATCATATAAAATTTCGCCAAACGGCCTCACACAGGAAGTGAAACCTTTACTATTTGCGATGAGTGACAGATAAGGTATTATGTGGTAAAGAAAAACAAACTATCTGCAAAACTTAATTCCTAGGAAAATAACTGCGTCAAATGTATAGAAGTGATGGCTTCACAAGGAAACGGGAACTGGCTTCTGATATTGGCATGGCATGGCAGGAAAAAAGGATAAAAATATAAAAGAAGATAAATATTATGCATGAAAAGTAAAAAAAAAGTAATACACATGCAATCGGAAAAAAAACTGCCTTAAAACTTAGGCTTACACGGCTAATGGAAAAGATAGCACATAAAAATGTTACTTTTAAACACTTAAGATTCTTAGTTTTGAATATACATTTGTATGTACTTACTTCTTGCCTCCCAAGAAACGTTTGATCGCTTTCCAGATCTTCATCACTTCAAAACAGAGTCAGAGAAGTTTTTAAACGTGCGAGTGTTCAGTATTGAAAATTCTTGAAAATTTATCAGAAAATGATCTCCAAACAATTGGAAAGCAGAAACATCTAAGATTGGCTAGGAAGGTCCATTGTGACGTCACCTATGCATTATTGACAGCTCGAAATTTTATTGAATTTTTTCGGGTGAGCGTTGTAGGGGAGCCTTGCATTTGCTTACAAAAACAAATTTATCCGAAACATACTATTTCATTGAAACTGACTAAATAAATAATTTGAAATATCAATTTATATGGGCACATGCTTCTATTTGCAAGGTCAATCTTTGACTTAATGGTCATTCATTGATCCCAAATCAGGGGGACATCACTTTTCATTTTTCAAATGGATCTTTACCGTCCTGTTAGGTGATCATTTTAATATGGAACATGTTACAAATCCGTGTTAAGTTTCATTCAGCTATTTTTGTGTCATTTCGAATATGAGATAAAATATTCAAAAGAATATTATAATTTTTTTCTATGATTTTTTATTTCGATGTGTATGACCAACCATTTAAATTGAAAATTATGGTAATCTAAGCGTAATACATGAATCAATGTAAAATATATATTCTACTTTATAAAGTAATATAAATTTAATATATATACTTTATAAAGTGATATCATGTGACGTCTCAGTATAGCTTGTATAATCTCATAGCTAATTTTAAGTAATCTGAATTATATCTCATTGGGATTTTGTGATAGATATCTTTTTCTGTTTTGTTATCGTGGAGTGCTTTCTTTGTGCTTCAAATACCGATTTCGCATTTCGTGATGAGTTGAATTCAAACTGATTGGGCGATTTAGAAATCGAGTGGTATTATTTATGTAGCGGTCTTTTACCTAGAACCCGGACAACGGCGAGTCATTCGTTTCAGTAGGAAATAATGCAATGAAATTCTTGATTCTTGCTCTAATTGCAAGAATGACCCGAAATGATATTTTACACTGTAGTGTTTCGCGTAGTAGAAATCTGAGCCAACGGCCCTACCGTGCTGAAAACACCGGTTCTCGTTAGATCACCGAAGTCAAGCAGCATCAGGCGCGGTTAGTACTTGGGTGGGTAACCACCTGGGAACACCGCGTGCTGTTGGCACATTTCGGCCGCGGTAGCCCGGTGGTTTGCGCGCTGGATTTGCACGCTGCCACAGCTGCCGCCGTGTTTATGCGGAGTACGATCACGTTAAACATGTGGGTCCGTAAGTCCTTTCGAGAGGTTGGTGGTACGGGAAGGAGGGTACGGTCCCTGTGCATGCCTTCCCCACTGAGTTCCGGTCTAAATTGGGTGGCACTTCTCGGCCGTCCAAACAGTTATCTTACACCTTTCTGGTAGGTCGGACGGTCTGGGTCTCAACAACAACGTAGTAGAAATCCATGTACAAAATTTTATAGGAGTATTCGTTCGGTATAGGGCAGGCGCAAGGATGTAAGCAAGTCCGCTTCGTCGTGTGTTTGTATGGTTAGCGTCCATTGGACTCGGCATTGCTTGCTTGCGTTTTGTTTTTCAAATTTCAGAAAGAAAAGCCCCAAAAATGTCTTTGGATGGCTACGATAATGCGTATAATTCTTAGGTCTTATCAGGTTATGCTAATTGTTTGGATTTCGTAGCAAAAGAGTGCTATGTATGTAGAAAAATTGAAATTTATAAGTCATAGTGAATCAGTATACTCTTTACCTGATCTATATATGATTCGTGCTAAAGAGTGGTTGTGTTATTTAGGTTACACTGGCCAAATATAGAATATCCAGATGTGTTTAATATTTTTATAGCATTTTAAGACTTTACCTCGGATTGCTTTAAAAATTACGAATCTCTCTTGGCATATCAGTATGTGATATAAGATCAGGTAATTTATATCATTTATGTAAAAGATATTTCTGTAATGAGTTGGTTTTAATACAATTATAACCTATCCAAAATGGCTAAATTCAATGAGTTAAAATGTTAAACGATTAATTAACTAAAGATTAGCTATTATGTATAATTTTTTAAATGTAATAGGTTCAAAGACTTTTGTGGCCAACAGAACTTGAGATACTTCACATTTTTTTTTATTAAATTGTTTACTATTCATACCTTTGATAATGGGTTGCACTTCTAATGATCTTCATGGTGATATTTTGAAAGAAAATATCTTGTTTAAATTTTTACCATCAGATTAACTATATGTTTTAAATGAATAGCTTTTAATTTTTTCCTTATCTTTTACAGTTTGCACAAAGTACTTATTAATTTTGTTATTTGTCCTAACTGATAATTACAGCACTAGCACTGGTTGGAACCAGAAACTTAGGGGGGGGGGGGGTAGATGACTGATAAACTGTTTTTTTTTAATTTTGTTGTATATTCTATAAAAATCTGTTATCGGATCTTTTTCAAGAAATGGGTTGAGGTCTTAAACGTATTTTACCATCAAAGTGTCGAATTTGAATAGTTTGGGTGACCCTTATTTTCTCCAAAAATAATATAAAACGGTAGAAATGGAAGTGGATAAAATGGCTTGTAAATCGCCTGATGAGGCTATGATTTGTTTCAAATAAAACCTGAAAATTTTGTGGTGTACACAAGGACACATGCTCGTACGATTGGATGGGGAGGGGGGGGGGTATTGTATAAAATCAAGTACTAGACAATCTTGTTTCTGCATTTCGAATGATTAGAACACGGATTATTCTTAAATGGATATTTTCATGGCTTTATGTCTTATAAATAACCATCGATTGAGATACATATAAAAAAATGTGACGTGGCCAGCACATGACTTTCCTTATAAAATGCAATGAATTTACTACTTTTATAGCAAAAAAAATCTGATGTGGGCAGCACATGACTTTCCTTATAATTCAATAAATTTACTACTTTTACAGTAAAAAAATAGGTTATTCTTACAGTAGATATTGTTTCCACGATATTGAATTTTCGTCAATTAGTCGTCATTTTCATTGATTTAGCGTCATTATTATTCATTTGGCGAGATTTGCGTTAATTTGGCAACATTTAAAAAAGTCGCTAAGTTGGCGACATTCCACTAAATTCATCGGAAAAACCTCGCTAAGCATTATAGACGGAGAAATAAGTTATTCTTATAGCAGATAAATAACTATTGGCGTTCAAATGCAAAAGTATAACTCAAAGTATCTTTTCTCCTGAATGGAACGTGTTTGATCCACGAGAATGATGTCACCAAATGGAAGGCATGATACATATGAAATATGCATGATACATATAAAGGCATGATATTATATATGAAAAGTAAGCATCTTTTTCAACAATTATTATTTTTTTTATAATTTATGAGATTTTTTGGTAAATTTATTTGAAAAATGTGCAGTATATTGGAAAAGGTTCATGTTAGCGTTCTAAAGATTATGTCAATCGTTTTCTAAGAAAAAATTACATAAGAAGTGTTTATTTGCGTAACTTTATTAAAGGTTTTGATTTTTTGATGATTTTTTCAAAATTTCACTTGAAAATTTAGTGAGTTCTGAACATTCGATTGTTTTTTAAAACAATAGGCTTCCAGTATTCACGAATTGTGATTTTTGTATCAAGTTTCATTCGAATCGCTCTATTAGTTCGTGAGATATCGTCTGCACAGACTCAGTGACACACACACATACAGACATCTCCTCAGAAATGTTTGATTCGTGATCAGGAATACTTGAGACGTGCTCTCCCGTTTAAAACTCGAATTTTCGACCCGTCATAATACTTTCCTTATACATTATGTACATAAGGAAAGTAACAATACACAAATACATACACAGACAATATACATAGAGCATACAAAGGCATACATACATAGACAATAAACAAAAAAAAAATCTGATGTGAGCAACACATGACTTTTCTTATATAATGAAATGAATTTACTACATTTACATAAAAAAATATGGTTTTCCTTGTAGTAGATACTTATATTCTTACCACGATATTGAATTTTGGTCAATTAGTCGTCATTTTCATTGATTTAGCGTCATTTTTATCCATTTGGCGAGATTTTCGTTAATTTGGCAACATTTAAAAAGTCGCCAAGTTGTCGAAATTCCGCCAAATTCGTCGGGAAAATCTCGCCAAGCGTTATGGAGGGAAATAAGTTATTCTTATAGCAGATAAATGACTTTTGGCTTTCAACTACAAAATATTACTCAAAGTATCTTTTCTCATGAATGGAACGAGCTAGATCCACGAGAATAATGTTACCCAATATATCCCATGATATTATATATGAAAAGTGAACATGTTTCTCAACCGTTAATATATATATGTTTTTAATTTATGGGATTTTTTGATAAATTTATTTAATAAATGCATAATAACTCGAGAACAATTCATGCTAGCGTTCTAAAGTTTATGTCAATCGTTTGCTTTGAAAAATTACATAAGAAATGTTTATTTGCGTAACTTTATTAAAGATTGTGATTTTTTGATGATTTATTCAAAATTTCACTCGAAAATTTAGGTGGTTCTGAACATCCGATTGTGTTTAAAAACTATAAGCTTCCAGTATTCATGGATTGTGATTTTTGTACCAAATTTCATTCTAATCATTGCTCCATTCGTTCGTTAGATATCGTCTCCACAGACTCACTAACTGACTGACACACGCACGCACGCACACACACACACACACACACACACACACACACACACACACACACACACACACACACACAGACACACACACACAGACATCACTTTAAAAATGTTCGATTCGTGATCAGGGATTCTTGAAACGTGCTCTTCCGTCGAAAACTCGAATTCGAATTTTCGACCCGTCACAATACTTTCCTTATACATTATGTATATAAGGAAAGTAATAAGTTAAATTTTTGTAAAACAGAAGCGGCTAAAAAACCCTGCTCATTAAGAAACTAAATGTGACTGCCAAAATAGAGTAGCACTACAACAGACCCGTTAATAAAACGCTTAATAATAAAGTATGAATTTAAACATTGATTTTTCATTTAAAAACTATTTTTGGCTCCCTCCTTCTAAAAAGAACCCCCTTGTAATATTGTGACTCGACGTAGGAGTTTTCGACGTAGGAACACATTTCAAGTATGTCTGAATTTGAATCGAATGTTTTTGAAATCATGTCCGTGTCTGCATATGATGCGATATATCACAAACGAATTGGGTACGCCTATTACAATCTATGAATACTGGAACCCTGTTAAATTAAAAGCAATCGAACGTCCGGAGGACTCTCCCCCAAAAATTAGGGCATTTAATGATTAATAAACATTCATATTATACATAAATTTTTATTCTAAAACGAAATACCCAAACGTTTGAATGGTGTTAGATTATCTAGATATTGCACGATTAATATCGAGATATTGCACGCTCAAATAAATGCATCTAAAGAACATAAAATTGGACAATAGTAAGTATCATCTAATGTGTAAAACATGCAGACGAATTTATAGACAGATTTGCAAACGAATTTATAGACAGATTTATAGACGAAGTTATTGACAGATTAGACGAAATATCGCCAACTTGGCGATTTATTAACGAAGTCTAAATTGATGAAAATGTTGCCCAATTAGCAAAAATGGTGCTAAAGCTACAATGACGTCAAATGGATGAATTAATAATTAACATATTTTAATATCATGAAGCGTATGGCGCAGCAGCTGTTAGCAATATTTGCAATTGTCAAATTATATTTGCGCCAAATATTAGCTAATTGGGTATTTTAAAATAATTTGACATGCTCTTATTCAGGTAGCCGCCTAATGTCGGTGGATCAACGTTAAGATCATTCTGCCGTGGATCCTGTCCATCATTTTTCCGCATCGAAAGAAGTACTTGCATTGTGTAGGGAAAGTCATGTGCTGCCCATAGATTTTTTTATCTGTAACTTGGTTCATGTAAAACTATTTTATCGTTACAAATTACCCATGACTGCATTTTTACTGACACCAGTTTAGAAACTTTCATTCAATTCTCTTGCGAACTCCAGGGATGTATGTATGCTATACTAGATTCCCGGCCTGTGACACACATGTTAGTGTCCGATTTGAGGAAGTGCATCCACAGATTTGTGTTGTAGTTTGCAATTCACCTTAACAGGGACTCAAAAATGAATTAAGTGCTTAGGGTCCTGTTCGTAATGGGTTCCAATAACCATTCACACGCGACAGAGACGTTTCGAATTATTTTTACTTTCCTTATATACATAATGTATAAGGAAAGTATTGTGACGGGGTCGAAAATTCGAATTCGAGTTTTCGACGGGGAGAGCACGTTTCAAGCATCCCTGATCACGAATCAAACATTTTTGAAGTGATGTCTGTGTGTGTGTGCGTGTGTGTGAAAGTATGTGTGTGGTGTGTGTGTGTCAGTGAGTCTGTGGAGACGATAACTGACGAACGAATGGACCGATTCGAACCAAATTTGGTACAAAAATCACAATCCGTAAACACTTGGTCGTGTGGTCAGGGTCTTCAATCAATCAATCCGTAAACACTGGAAGCCTATTGTCTTTATACGTAATCGAATCCTCAGAACACCCCCTAAATTTTCGAATGAAATTTTGAAAAAATCGTCAAAAAATCAAAACAGCTAATATAGTTGGGCAAATAGACATTTCTTATGTAATTTTTCATTAGAAAACGATTGACATAAATTTTAGAACGCTAATATGAACTGTTCTTGAGATATTGCACATTTTTAAAAAAAAATATCAAAAAGTCATATAAAACAGAAAAAAAAATATTTCCTATTGAGAAACATGTTCACTTTTCATATGTAATATCATGCGATAAATTAGGTGACATCATTCTCGTGGATCTAGCTCGTTCCATTCATGAAAAAAGATACTTTGAGTAATACTTTTGTATTTGAACGCCAATAGTCATTTATCTGCTGTAAGAATAACTTATTTCTTCGTCCATAACGCTTGGTGATATTTTGGCGACGAAATTGGCGGAATGTCGCCAACTTGGCGACATTTTGAAATGTTGCCAAATTAACGAAAATCTCTCCAAATGGATAAAAATGACGCTAAATCAATGAAAATGACGACTAATTGTCGAAAATTCAATATCTTGGAAAGAATATAAGTATCTACTATAAGAAAAACCTATTTTTTTTACTGTAGAAGTAGTAAATTCATTATATTATATAAGGTGTTGCACACATCAGATTTTTTTAAAATTAAGAATGGGCAGTATGACTGAAGTGGCATGTCGGTAGTTAAACATGTGGCACGTCAATCACGCGAAAGTAATAGATGCACAGAGGTAAACTGGAGACGGTACCTGCTGGCATTCGCGGATATAAAACAGTTTTAAACTCTCTGTACTGATTCATAAAACGGAAGAAATACTTTAAATTTCTTAAGCACACAGAGACAGACGTTTAAACACCGGAGAAACAAATGAGAGCGTAACAAGCGTGCTCCCCCCACAACCCACAGTAAAAGACTCGTGACAGGTGGCATATTTTTAAGAGAGACATTTAAAAGTGCAAAAATTTAAAATTTAAAAATTTTAAAATACATTTTGGTTAACATTGCGTAGCGGAAACGAAATCTCACATTTTGGAGACCCACTACTGGGCATTGTGGCGATAAGGCTTATTCAAATTATCTTCAGGGTCAAAAATGATTTGAAAGGAATTTCACAAAGCATTCCCAATTTAAATGCGCTTAGTACCCGTCTTCGTGCATGTGTGAAATGTTTATTGAAGACCTACGGTCCTCCTCTACCGTGTTAACTGTTGGACCTCAACGAGGAGAGAATTAACCCTCCAAGAAAATGCGTTTTTGAGCATTCTGATTATAATTTAAAAGCGGAGCCAATTCATTCGAACGCAGCATGAACAGGGACGATCCTATTGGGGGAGATGGTATGAGGGTTTAACCCCCCCCCCACACACACACACACTAATTTCTGAGTCGGCAAATTGTCATATTAAAAACAATGTTTAATATTCCGTTTGATTGGCTGAACAATTTTACGTACTGAAAAAAAAACAATGTTTTTTCTTCATTTTAATTCACTTAGCAAAGAAAAAAAAAGTTGACAATTATTCTAAAACTATGCAAATATCAAACTACAATGATGACAGATTGAAACAGGAACACTACTTCGGGAACGTGCGAACACTATTCTATTCAACCTTTGTAATTAGGAATTACAAAGTGATAAATAATCGCTGTGTAAAAACTTTGGAGCCAGGTAAAATCGGACATGAAGAGTTTATCCTAAAATTCGTATTTATTAGACGAGATTTTGAAGACTAAATAAAGTACGAACCTTCACCAGAATGAAACGCATGCATCGGATGTAGGGTTTCCGGATCCAATTTTAAAAATACCGAACATGAAATCTTTCTAACTACTAAAAACGTAACTAATAAAAACGTATTTGCGTTCCAAAATGGATGATGACAGATTAGACGCTATACTGTTACTGAATAGTGAAAAAGATTTTGTTGAAAGCATTGAACTCAATTCTGTTGTAAAGAGATGGACAACACTGAAACGTAGAGGAATTTACGTGACATAAAATAAATTTAGAACATTTAGCATTTGCAACCTTTTAGAAGGAGCCTTCCAAATATTAAACTGGTAGCTAGTACTATATAATAATGCAAGATATACACATGCTGATTTCTCTACTTAAGGACAATCGATTTTCTCCAAACTTGGTACCATAATAAAGCTTATTAAGGGTTATGATATGGCTACAACATTAACTTAACTCATTTAAAACCCCCGATTCCCCGATCTTGTACTTAAGAACCCATCCCAAAAGGATTTGACACCGGGCGCACGGTAGCCCATTGGTTAGCGCGCTGGAGTTGCACTCGGTAGGCCCGGGTTCGATTCCAGCCACTGCCAAAACTGCCGCCGTGTTCACGTGGAGTACGATCACGTTAAACATGTGGGTCCGTAAGTCCTTCCGAGAGGTTGGTGGTAGGGGAAGGAGGGTACGGTCCCTGTGGATGCCTCCCCACTGGGTTCCGGTCTAAATTGGGTGGCACTTCCCGGCCGTCCAAACAGTTACCTTACACCTTTCTGGTAGGTCGGACGGTCTGGGTAACAACAACAACAACCCACCGGGCGCGGTAGCCCAGTGGTTAGCGCGCGGGAATTGAACTCGGTAGGCCCAGGTTCGATTCCCTCCACTGCCAAAACTTCCGCCGTGTTCACGCGGAGTACGATCACGTTAACATGTGGGTCCGTAAGTCCTTCCGAGAGATTGGTGGTAGGGGAAGGAGGGTACGGTCCCTGTGGATGCCTCCCCCACTGGGTTCCGGCATAAATTGGGTGGATCTTCCCGGTCGTCCAAATAGTAACTTTACACCTTTCTGGTAGGTCGGACGGTCTAGGTCTTAACAACCCCCCCCCCCCACACACACACACACCTTTGGAGTCTTGTGGGGCATTTGGTATGGCGTTTTATACAAGAGGTCAAATCTTCTCATTAACCGCATAAACTGTTCCTTATTTCTTGTTGATTTCGAGAAAAATGCATTTGAAATTTGATATTTTGACGAATTATAGTGATGAAACTGTACTTCTATTTTAGGGGTAATTTTTTCTCTGTTCAGAATAAAATTATAACCAGAAATTTGGCGGGGATTTAGGATGGTGGGCCATGGTGTCTTCCTTTTGTATTGAAAAATAACATTAGTTCTAAAGTGAACAAAGTAGAATGTTTGGTTCCTCCTTTTCAAAAATCTATTGGCAGCCACTGCCAGAAACGAATGAGTCAAAATTTGGGAGGGGGACATACACCGTGCCTATCCGCTCGGGTCCTTTCTTATAACGAATTTGAGGATATAACGAATTTTTCCCATTTCTTATGTATTAGTTTATTATTATTTGTTTAATACTAATTATTAGCAAAATGAGTCGGAAAATTTCAATTTGCAGTCAGCAATATTCAGACAATATTCATACTGACTCATCACCATCGAGGTCATCACCCTTTACAGCTGTGAGGTCCTCTTAGTTGTGCCTCAAAAACTCAGTACTTCAAGTGCGGATGTTTCAGATGCAACTTTGCACCACCTGAAAGACAACTGAAAAGAGTCTTAGAGGATAATTAAAGTATTTTTGTAGGCTAAAAAATACTCAACAGTGCAACTATATAATACATCTCTTGAAGTAAGCTTCATCCATAGAACAGGGATCTGAAACTATAGCAAACCATAGAAAAATGTCCTTAAAGTGAAGTACATCTAAGTGAAAATCGTAATAGTATATAAAGAAAGATAATCAATATGATTAGCGTAACTCATCCAATACAAAGTTAAAATAAGAGCTTTAAATGAGTCAGCATCCATGTTATTTAATATGGGAAGATTCACAATATTTATAACTTATGGTTGCCGCAGTTTGAGATCTCCGTCCAAGAATGAAAGGATTTTGGTGTTTCTCAACCACTGCGTAATCAAGATTATTTTATTGGGAGGAATGCTGAAGCTGGACTCAATAAGGCTCAGAGGCAGGTCGTCGGCATATTTTGGACTGGATTGTAAATTTTCTGGACAAAAATAAAAAACAAATGTGCCAAACAAATAGTTCTGACAGGGTCATGAAATTTTGCAGTAAGAGGCGTTTCTACTGATTTAGAATCAAGAATTTTAGAATTCTCCTTTTGAATTATGTAGTCGATTAATGACAGGATTTATGTCGTAAGGCCATGCTCAGTTTGAGCTTAATGTCCTGAGAATTACCGCCTTTTGTGTGGTGTGACGGACTCTTTACGCTAGTTACCACAAAGGAAAAATTGCAAAATGGTATTACATTGCAAGTTCTTCGATTGTCAATACAGCAAATGCTATTCGCTGCTTGTAAACCCTAATATACGCTTATTCAGTCCATCAAAGGACAAACACGTGGAACTGCCTAAAAGGAACTAAATATTGTTCTACAAGAGTGGAATAAAGTAAAAAAAATGACTTGCATGCTTTGTGTTCCACTTTCTAAAATGTTGTAAACAATGACCGGTTATTATGAGAGTATAATTAGTAATTAGTATAAGAGAACTCATCAGTAACACTTACAAAGTTTTTAGTTGAGAAACACCTTTTTGAGGCACTTAAACCCCTCCACCACGATAAGGTCGGGACCTCATAGGAGGGGACCCCCCACCCCCCTATCCCTAATACCCCTATTAACGACACCAAGACTTCAACGCCTCAACAAATGTAACTCGGAAATACAACAAACAACGACGCTCTTAACAGACACCAAAACCTATTTCTTAAGACTCCTATCCTAACGCATCCAACCCTAGTCGACAACAGACACTAACCGAGCCAGAACAACCGACACCGCAACACAAGAATCGACGCAAAAGCAATCTGAAAACTAGAAGAAGCAGAACTGGAGAACCAAAAGGAGTTAAAAAAATTCCCAGGCCTATTACCAACACACAGCACCAAGCTATTATTGCAGATGACTATTTTCTATTACCCTATATAGCAGCCATTGAATGTACTATTATTTAACTCAGTATTGTTTATGAAAAGAACTATTGAATAGGCCTATTCCATAGGTTCCATAGAATTGTTTCAGTGAAGTTCTATTGATATATTGATTTTACTATTGCACAGCTTCAAACTATTGAATTGACTATTGTTTGTAAAACGGACTATTGAAATTTCTACTGTTAACTATTGAGATGACTATTGCCGGTTTACTGACTATTTTAGATTATTGACAATCTTAGAACTTCAATTTAAATTACTTCTTTTGTCATAAAACATGAATAGTGGTATAAATTTTGAATTCCAGGTCGAAATGGAAACGCAGCTCCTCCTCAGTTCATACCCGGTCTAGTTTCTTCCCGTTATGCTATAACTTAAAACAGGCTTCCAATTTTTCTTGAAAGCTACTCCCATTAAATAATTTTGACTGATCCAGTTACATATTTAAACATTGCCTAACAACATGAAACAGAGTATGAACTGAAGATGAACAGCATGCGAATTATTCAGTACACTTAGACTAAATCAGGATGCCTTTATTGAGCATGCAAATGGCATCCTTTGAAAAAATTTACCTTTTCACTCATTTCTGAGTGATGGCCAAATGGTGTTTCAGAAGTTTCAGTAGACATTCGGTAGGATCCATGTATGTTTCTCTTTACGAATGTTTAAAATTATTTCTATAGTGGTGGGGACCAGTGCTTAAGGAACGAGGATTGCATTTGAAGGAGCTGCCCGAACTATCTACGTGTCTATGCGGAGGTAAAATTTGGGGGCCCGAAAGTCTTTCCGAGCGGTTGATGGCTAGATAAGGAAGGTACGGTCCCTTTCGATGCCACCTGCACTGGGTTTCAGTCTAAATAGTGTGGCAAAATGCTGAAATCTGATCTGCCCCCTGTGGTTGCGCAGGTGAAACATTGTGTGATGGCCAAAATGTTTCACGCTTCAGCCGTTATGGGAAAAAGATATAATTCAAAGTACGTTATAAAGTACATTACAAAGTTCCATTGGGAAAATATATATTTATTTGTCTGCTTGAAATTTCCGAGATATATAATTCTGTCAAAACTACGACTCTATAATTTAGATAGATTTACACGTTTTGATCTTTCCTGAATATAAATAGAGCCTTTTCTTTCATAGGTGGCCAACAACGTTCCCCTATAATGATTTGAATTAAATTAGATACATGTCATTTGCTTATTGTTTACAAGGGGACCCAAACATGGTTAGGCCCTCACCCCCCTTTGTAACGAAAATCGTAGGAAAAACTTTAAGAGCATACAAAATAAAAATAAGGAAAATTATAATAAATTATATCAAAATGTAAAGAAATATCCGATGCATATATTTTTTGCTTTTCCTACAGTGCACGTTTATGTATGAGAGAAGTATTGGAATTTTGGCAAAAATCAGAACTCGAATTTTCGATGGATCTGCATGTTACGGGGCACGCTGGAAAGCGAATACACTATTTTTAGAGTGACGTCGGTGTGTGTCAGTGCATTGTAGATATTTACTCTAGTTCCACAATTATTCAACGGAATTTCCCAAAATTGGTTGGATGAGTCAGTCGCTCGTGGGCTATGATGGTGTTGATTAGATTTGGGTATAAGATTCCGAAAAACAGAACTTTGTTTTTTTGCGTAATGGCTTGCAAAAATTGTTAAAACCTGTAACAGCAGACAAAATAGGCTGAGCCGTATTCATCAAATGCCTTTTCTTATACAATTTTTGATACCTAAATGAATAAGCCTGATTCCATTAATCTATGATAAATCCACCCGAAATATTTCAGTTTTTTAATTTTTTTTAATTTTTGTGAGCCGACGAAGTTTCACTAAGTAGGTAGATGAAAAAGAAAATATTTTGAAACTGCCAATTGGATGTAACTTAAAAAAATATATATGAGTTTTATTTTGTGCAACGGAACTCTATTTAATGGATTATGAAAGCAATGAAGAAAATACGAATTTTGGCCTGCAGGGAAAGAAAGTCATGCGCTTCAATAATATTTATAATTTTTTAAAACACTGAGAAGCTCGGAATCTGCTAGGTCCACACTTTAGAGGGACTGTCGTCTGATTATCAGGTCATCATTTTTATGGTTTTATTTTAAGGGACCGTTAAACACGTGCGTGCACCTTTCAATTCATTTCATTTTGTATTCGAGAGATAAGAAACCATGGACAAGACCGAATGCCTACACCAACTGTGCTCTTAAAACTAACTTAAAATCTAAGGATATATAGTAATACTTAAAAATACTAAAGTAAATTTCAACATCAAGTTCCGAAAAGTAAGTATATCACCGTCATTCAGCAGGTCGGGCCATACTCCGGAGGCTTGTCATAGAGGATGGAGGTGCTGGGGAACTTCTTCATCTGAAAAGAGAAACAAAATATTTCGGTTACAATAGAATTTCCTATACAGATTAACACAAGTCATTTCTTCAGAACGTATATAAGCTATCTTTCTTAGACTAGTAGGTTGGTCTACAACCCCCGACACCGCGAACCGACTATCATAAAGGGATATGGGAGAATCGTCTGAATGATATCTATATAAATAAAGTGGAAAATATGTCAGTGGGCGTGCATGTATGTTTGTCTCATCATCACGGGAGAACGGGTGCACCGAATTTCAGGAAACTTTTCCCATACACTTGGAATAGCCCAACTTAAAACTGAATCCGTGTTTCGAGTTTATAGAATCAGGGGTTATGAAGTTATTGCTGAAAAACTCACCGTTAAAACTTCCATAGAGATATCATTATGTAGAAGGTACATTTTCCGCGTATTTATTTGAAGAAAATTTTATCATGTCGCTCAGAAACTGATTTATAATCAGTGTGCTTAATAAAATTTGTTTCGAACAAAAGTCAGTTATTAGAGTTTGTATTCCAACCAGCATCCTACGGCGGGCCATTCAGCACTCTCGTATTTAGCGTTGAGGGCTATGCAAGTTGAACGGTTTTGCGGTTTGATTTAACGTTTTGAAAAGTAATTCTGACGAGGGTCTTATTAAAGGCATGTTCGAATTTTTTAAACTATGGATCTCCTGAAGCAGGACTTCGCACACGATTTTACGCGTTTGCTAATAAAATCCATTCACACAAGCATAAAAAGTTAAAAACTGTGTGACAGTCATGACCTTGATCGGCATGATTTTCAGTGTGAAAACGATCCTATTTATGGGATTTCTGTGACATTTTGTGCGATTTCTATGACTTTCGTGTGATTTCTTTTCAATCTGACTTTCCACCCCTTTATCCATTCATCACTTCAATAATCGTGCCAATTTATAGTGAGTTATGAAGATGCAGTTTGCCTTTTTTTATCCCTCGTTCCAAGTTTAAAATAATTTTATAAATTAATTTTGGGGGATCATATACAGAGTTGAGCCTTATTTCTTAGAAAATGCAATGAGTAAGTTGCCTTTTTTTTGTTAATATTTGAGAAGCGTTAGAGTTACTGCGTGATGCCACTTGATGTTTGTTAGAAAAATTGTTTGCTTTTTTCAATAAGTTACATAACGCAATTTCAAACACACCATTCCAATTTAATGTTTTAATATATATTTTAAAATACTAATAGTTTTAATATGAGGTTCCTAAAATTTCAAAACATCTGAATTTCAAAATTTATTGTTAAGCGAAACTGTTAAGTTTCATTGAGAAAAACAAATTTTTCTAGAATGTTTTCTTTTATATTTTTCTTTTAATTTAGTATTTTTGTCAAAGAAGCGAACACTAAGATTTACATTTCTAATTTTGTTTTCTCCACTGTTTTTATTCAAGTCCAACTATTTTGATTTCAAATTTTGAATCGTTTAATATTCTCCTCTTCAGATGTCATGGTCCGTTTTCGTAATTGAACAAAGTGCGAAAAAACGCATTATTGGTTCATACACAATTGTTTTTTTATTGTATTAAGATATAAGTAAAATACTGACAGAATACTGAAAATAAAAATTAACGATTTACAAGTGAAAATAATAGAGTATTAGAAAAACTAACAAGTATGTGTTACTCTCTGAGCACCGTTGCAGCTACTGCTTTATCGAAAAGTAACTTGTATCGAGCACCCAAATATAGTTAACTCTTCCTTTGTTCATTATCTCTCTGAATATATATATATAATCTACGAATTATATAAAACATTTATGTGTGTCAATCCCATAGTAATAAAAATTGTGCACGTAAGAAAATGCAAGAAATAAAATATAGAATTCCACTTACGTTGTAGATACAGTCAGGATCGATGACACCTGGCATGTACACCCTCCTGAACCCCGTCATGTCACTTTTGCAAGAGGCCTGTCTTTTCTGGAAATAAAAAGCAGAAATAAAGTATTTCGTTTATAAATAAAATATCTGTAATTTTGTTTTAAAAATGACACGAAAATGTTTAATATATTTGCGGATTTTTGCATTTTTAGTATGCTCGTTGAAAAAGGTGTATAATTATCATAATGAATATTCCACAACTGCAGCGTATAGAAAAAGAAAACAATGTGAGGGAATGGTTAGTTTAATTTTTTTGTTGAAAGTTTTAGATATTCCGGAATATGTGAAATGGGATCACATTTTACATAAGTAATCTTCAAAATGTTTCTAAGTCAAGTAGTGTGCAAATGAGAGAGCTGGACCACAGCCATAAACCCCCCATTAAAACCACACCCACTTTTAGAATGTAATGGCTCTATTTCATCCACACCATTGTGATTAAACAATGGTGTGAAACCTCCCATTAAAACCACACCCACTTTTAGAATGTAATGGCTCTATATCACCCATAAAATTTCCACCCACTTTTAAAAACAATGGTGCGAAAACCACCCATTAAATATCCACCCACTTTTAAAAATAATGGCTAGTAAAACCCCCATTAAATCGAATCCACTTTTAGATATCAATGGTATGAAAACCGCCATAATTTCCTTACCCCCCTTTAAAAAACAATGGCTCCCAAAACCCCATTAAAACTAAACCCACTTCTAGAATAGTAATGGTTCTATTTCAGCCATACAAATTAAATTAAACAATGGCTCTCAAACCCCATAAAAACTGAACCCCCTTTTAGAATAGTGATGGCTCTATTTCAGCCATACAAATACGATTAAACAATGGGGTAAAGACCTCCATTAAAACTACACCCCCTTTTAGAATAGTGATGGCTCTTTTCCAACCATATAAATTAAACAAAGCAATGGTATCAGAATCATCCATTAGCAAGGTTCTAGCGCAAGCACCTTCCGAGCCGGACCGAACAAGCGAAAAGTCGTTGGGAGGGAAGGGTACCCCCTTCGGCGAGCACCCCCTTTTCCGCGGACGGAAGCTGCCACCCCCTTTTAAAACAATTAGCCATTAGTGATCAAATGTAATAGTTAAACCAACGCACCCTCTCTGCCGCATTGAGAATGAATCGAGCGCACCTTTAAAATAATAATCCCCATCAACAAAATTATGATTGATTTATCTTTAATGGGTGAAAATAATCATTAAAAATTTTTGCAAAATGCCCCCCGGTAGGCTCAGAGTATATTCAATCTCAAATTCGACCCACCAAGGGGCCCTTCTTGATGAGCCGAATTCAAGACCAAATACACCCTGAGCCTACCGCCACTGAGGCTTACAAACAACATATAAGGACAACACTGTAAGACTTTGACGCCTAGCGTCGGGCCCGCCCACCACTTAGTATCGATGAGTGCTGCTTTGGAACAACGACTAAAGCAAGCTGACATGTCATTTTTGGCTCGGTATAGTTCAATAAACCATCAACCCGGATTGATTAACAACCTGGGAGAGGTCGGGATTTGAACCTGGGACCTAGATGTTAATAGGTCTGCGCGCTAACCGTTTGCCATGGGTACCCATCAAAATATACACATACCTTTAATTTAACCATTACACCACAGGCGAAAATCTTCAAAAATAGCACTTTAAACAAGTTATTTCCCTCTTATAATGTAAGAATTCTTCAAAATATCTATCACTATTGTATATCTGATTAAAAAATATAGAATAAAATGCTTAAAATCAATCGCGAAAAATAAATTCTACTCCTGTCCATATAGTGCTTCCTCCCCATATAGTGCTGCCATCTCTCTTTGATTCTCGTAATCTCCGCTTTTTTCTACCTCTGAGAGAACTCTTCTTTAAAGAGGAAGAGATGTTAGTCAAGGTCAGCGCTCGCTACAGACGTTATGAAAGCAGGAAGTAGAAAACAAGGTCGAAACTCTCCAAGCGGAAAATAATACTGCTTCGTATTTTATCTGAGTTAAAGAAAACAAAGATATATATAAATGAATGAAATTGAGTCTGAGATATTTTGCTATAGAATTCTTTATCAGTATGTTCAATTAGATGTTTATAGCGATGACATTTCAGAAGTGAAAAAATCCTTAAAAAAGTTGCATGATCAGTTTGAAAAAATTGTCAAACTTATAAAAGATGATCGAAGCATCGAAGGAAATGTTGGAAGTAATAAGAATGTTAGGTCTGGACAATAAAGTTTCCTCAGACGGAGACTTGAAAACTCATGAATGTGAACACGAATATGTAATTCAAAATGATGATGGCTGGTACATTTGCCAAGCATGTCACGAAGAGCTGAGGTATAATCCAAATATACCCCCTATCAATAATCTCGATATGTATTTAAACATGCAGAAACAACAGAGGCGAAAACATCGAATGAAAAATCTGGCTAAATGGTTAGGTTTGCATAACCTACCCTTTGAAGAAGAAGAGCTTTTGAACGACTTTTCTTCTTATATCCATAAATATGAGGAGATGTACCCAGAGCGAAAAAACATAATCAGCAAAGACTATATCTTATACCATATGTTACGGAAAAGAGGTTACGACATCTATATTTCACGCCTTCTAGTTAAGTTACCTAAACTCAAAAAGACGCTTATTCAGAATGAAGAAATCTGCAGAACCATCTTCGAAGCATTAAATTGGAGTTTTTACCCTATAAATTAAAAAAACGGCTGATACGTCTGAACAACATGTCACGAAGAGCTGAGGTATGACCCCGATAAGTGATTATAATTTTTAATAGCCGAATAAGCTATTAAAAATTAATCAACTAAATCTTTTTTATCAATCCAGCTAGTCTCAGGATAACCTAACCATTTAACTAGATATTTGTCCCCTTTCTTTTTGATGATTTTTTCAATCTTATACACATTGTCTTTCTTATCATATTTTACTAATTCATATTCATAAAAAGTACCTTTAACCTCATCATTATTTAAATCCTGAACTCTATAAGTGATTGGGTCGGTTTCTAATACTTCAGAAATGACAAATATTTCATCTGTAAAAGTTGCTTGATAACCCCTTCTGAAGGTAGACTTATATATAGATATTCTTACTTTATCGCCTACCTGGTATTTATGTTTACGTATGACCTTTTCTTTAAACAAATTGCGGTAGACTTCACTACTGTTTTCTTCTAGACTGGCTTCAACAGGAGTCATTTTTATACTTCTGTGGTATGAGTTGTTGTAATTCTTCACTAATTGACCCAATACATCTATGTATCTTTCAGTGTTATTTGCACACAAGTAGAGCTTTATTTTATTACCAAGAGTGAGATTAAATCTTTCAACCATAGCAGCTTTTATTTCAACATTTTCTGTTGTGAACCATTGGATATTATTTTCTTTGAATAATTTTTGAGTTGTTTTTCCGACGAACTCTAAACCCTTATCTGTTTGAACCCTTTCAGGTATTCTTTCTTTGAAGATCTTTTTAAATGCTTGAGTTACTTCTTCTGCTGATTTATCCTTTAGAGGAACAGCCCATGCATATTTACTGAAACAGTCAACAGCTGTTAATATGTACTTGATACCATCATTAAACTTACTTCTCGCAAATTTATAGACAAACAGTAAATCAGCTTGCCATTGGTCGTCGATATGTGACACGTAAATTCTCCTTCTTTTGAACTTACGGATAAGTGGTTTATGCTTTGTGTATACATCCTGTCGGTGTAAAAAATCGGAGACTTCTTTTCGACTTAAACCAGTTTTTCTGCTCAGTACATTTATGCCACAAAATCCTGTTTCGGGATCGTAATAAACCTTTTCGGGGCAACCCTTCTCAGTTACCCCTTCAGCGGTAAAAAACGGCACTTCTTAGAACCACAACCCACACAAATACCTTTCAACATTGGTCTAGCGTTTTTAGAGGTGACATGCTGTTCATCTTTAGTGTCGGTGTGTGTTTTACATTTGAGACAATATATTTTTGAGCCCATTCCAAATGTCTTCTTTGCTTTGATAATAGGCTTCACAACAGCTCTATCTAGCCTTTCACGAAAACTTGGATTGGGAATGTCGTCCAATTCTTTAATCATGTTTGAGTCACACACTTTGTTTCTGGTTTCGGTATCTTTGTTTTTAATGTAGCACACGTCATGTTTATAGGCACTATCATCAACCCTATTAATAGGCTTACTCCATTCTTTGTATGTTAAATCGGGGTTCAGTCTAGTTTTTCCTCTGAGCAGTTGAGTTCCTGGTCCTGTAAATTGATGCCCTGGCAGATGCATTTCAAACGGTAAATTATTAATTGCTGCGTTAACAACACCTTTTCCTTTCTTGCAAGTCTTTTTACCACACATTTATTTATATATAAAAAATTATTTACTCACAAATTGATATCCATTCAGCAGGGTTTGTTTCATATATTTTTCTCTGGGTAAGTAGACTAAATTATTGATGAAATCCTCCTCTCGCTTATACACTTCCTCTTCTGATAGGGTATTCGATTTGTATGAATTGAGCAGCTGTTTGTAAAACTTGTAAGACTGTTTGTACTCTTCTTTCCTTTCCGCGATATTCAAAGCTTTATCAATAACTTCAACAATACCGACGCTTAAGCTCAGAGCAGCTAAGGGAACAAGTACAAAAGCTGATAAACCCAATGAACTTAAAACGAACTTGCTAACGGTCATAGTGACACTAATTTTATGGTAGTGGTGGTAGCTCTTTCTATATACGTAAATTTTCTTTTGCAAGTATTCTTCCATCTTTATTTATAGGGGTGAAATATTTCTTCCGATATCTCAGAGCCGGATTAACTAAATCAAGCATAAAGAAATCATACGGCTGTTGCATGCACTTTTTATATAATCTACTGAATTCTTCTTTTGTCAAACTACCATCTATCTCTCTTATGATCTGTTGAATCTCCCTCGGTTGAATATTAAAAAATATCAAGTAATTACAGTTTCTTCTGATAACAATGGGTGTTCTATAATAAGATTGAGAAAGATAAATGATTGAGGCGTTTTTCTTCCGACCTCTGATGAAAAAATCTTCTATGCTCCTCTGGTCCTTGTCAGTCATGCAGTCATCAAAGACAACAACATTTTTACAAGATGGGTCCAGGTCATCCACTTTTATAAATTCTTTTGTATCAGAGGAGAATAAAGTTCCTTTCTTGCCGAATCTTTCATATAACTCTAGGATAATTTTCTTCTTCTTTTTGGGGTACTTTATCGAGTCAATATCCACGCCCTCAAACATTGTGTACTTTTCTTTCAGTTTACCATACTTGGGTTCGTACATATCTTTTGCACAAACGAACAAATTATCAAATTCGAGATAGTCGTATATAAAATTCAACAATAAGTTCGTTTTACCAGTACCTGAAGCTCCAGCGATTAGAAGTCTGAAAGGGTGTTTAGGTAATAAATAATGTTGATTTGCATCGACAAGTTCTTCTGCTTCTGTATAATTTTTAATTTGAATCATCTTTATTTAATGTTAAAAATTTGCTTCAGTAAAAATTTAATTTGCTTAAGTAAAAATTTTTTTGCATAATAATAAAGATGAATGCTATACAAAAAGAACGAAATAAGAAATTAAGAAAGGAAGTTGAATATGAACTTAAAGTTTATAAGCTTCAGGCTGAAATTAGAAAAAACAACGAACAACAACTTGAGCAAAAATTAGGTATCCAGAAAGCACTATCGGACTTTCACAAGCCTGTAACTGAAAAGCTACAAGAACAAGAAATTAATCGAAAGGAGAATATTCAGGCTATAAAAGATGCTGTTGATCACATTCCTCTAGCTATTGAATCGCCTTTAGAAGTCTATGATTTTGATAAAAAATTGGATGTAGAGTTTTTAGAGAAAAATAACTTTCCAAGACCCTCAAAATTGTACCATGAGACCAAGGAAACTTTGCAAGAAATTATGAGTAAAGTAAATGATACTTACCTAAAAATGTCTCGTCAAAAAGGAAACATTATGAGTCAGATGTCTCGAATGACTAAAAAGGATGAAGAAAGAGAAGATCGCTTATTAGCTAAGGCTGATTATTTGAGAGATCATATGACTACGTTAGGAGATTATCGGGATCGACTCAGAGACTTGCAAAGAAAAGGAATTTATATCGGTAAAGGAGTAGAAGACAAAATGGAAATTTTAGCCCGATTGACTGATAAGATATGTAAAGGGTCCAAAAGTAAAAAGTTACACAATCAAGTCGTCGATTTATTGGATGCATTGTTGAGAGAAGGAACTATGACCAACGAGCAAGTAAAACAATACTACAAAAATTTTTCATTGAATAAATGAGTAATTACATAAAAACTAAAATACATTTAAGCGATCATCAGATTGCTAAGCTAAAATCTGCATACCAGAAAGGAGAAGAAGTATCTCTACAAATAGATAAGACAAAAGCCCCCAACAAAGATATACATTTAACTCGAACACAGATAGCTCAAATTGGGAAGGGGAAGCGTATCACTATCAGTAAGACGCAGCTCCAGAAAACGGGTGGTTTTCTACCTTTTCTATTACCTGCGTTAATTGCTGGGGCCAAGGCTTTAGCACTAGGTGCTGCAAGTGGGGCGGCTGGATATGGAGCAAAGAAAGCTTTGGAAAAAATTTCAGGATCTGGATGTGTAAAAAAAAGACCCATTGGAAAGGGCGTCTATCAAAACTGGGAATATCAGACGAAGTAATTGAACAAAATATGAAACATGAACAGGGGTTTAGGGGCGTCTTTACTTCCGATCTGTTGCCTAAAAAGATGAGTCGGTTTGAAAACGGTATTATTAATCTGGACATTGTCACAGGACCTGGTACGCACTGGGTCTGCTACTATAACGATCCTAAAAATAACTTTGTTGAGTATTTTGATCCTTTTGGAGAACACGTATACAAAATTCATCCTAACATTAAGAAGTATCTACTGACTTCTGGAAAGAAAAATATCGGGTGTAACTCGAGCTTTCTACAGCACCCTGCTTCCGTCAAATGCGGCTACTTTTGTATGAAGTACATTCGTGAAAGAAACAAGGGTAGGCCAGTTGTAGATGTGCTATATTCTTTTACCCAAGAACCCAGCGACTTCAATGAAAAAAATGTTCTCTATAAATAAAATGGTTCTATTGATATTAGATTCTAAAAACGCGGAAAAATCAGAAGATTTTACGATTGAATACACTAGACCTTTCACCTTTAAACAGATTGCCCTTCAGTCCTTTTCGATGTACGTTTCATGGGACAATATCAAAGATGAGGAATTATCATACTTTGATGGTCAGCAGTGGTTAAATTTGACGATACCAGATGGAAATTACACTATCAAGGGGCTGAATCGTTACATGATTAATTTTTTTGGAAGCGATCCGCCGATACAATTCGGTATAGTGGAGGAACGACAACGAATAGCCATTAAGTTAAAAGACGGGTATAAGATCGATTTAACGAAAACCAAAAACCTGCATACACTTTTAGGTTTCGAGCCTAAAATCCACGAAGAGCTTGAACAAGTAGGAAAGTACATTGCTGACTTATCTGGGGGAAACGATAACATTTATATACATTGCGATGTCGCAGAGGGGGCGTATATCAACGGTTTCAACTCTACAAACGTCATCTATTCATTTACAAACAGTAATCGTCCAGGTAGTCAGATTATAAAATCATTTGACAAACCTCTGTTTTACCCTGTTCGAATGGATAGTGTTTACCGAATCAGAATGCAAGTAACCAATCATAGAGGTGATTTAATACCGCTCAATAAGCAAGAAGTACAATACAATTTTATCGCCCTATAATAAAGAAATGAATAAACACAGACTTCAAAGAAAGAGTAAGAAGATACAAGGAAGAGGGTTCTTTTCCGACGTCCTGCAGGAGGCCGAATTAGAAGGTAAGTATGTGCAGGATAAAATAAAGGAGATATTATCAAAGCAGAAAAAACATGGAGCTGGACTAAAGTTTTTCTAAATTCGATTTAATAGCCATATAGCTATTAAATTGAGGAGAAGAAAAAAAATTATATTATAATAAATGAATAAAATATTTGAATTAAACAGCACCAATTATTATTACGATGATGACATCGAAAGTTTCGAATATAGAGAGGTAAGGCATGAAAATAGTGATAATTCTATGGAAAATGCCTCTTACCATTTCTTTATTCAAGACACCAACGCCAACATTTTATACTCTAACGGTTATTTACAGCAAAAATTGAAAATTGTTAACAACGATGGTACTGCCATAGTGAATGATAATGTAGCTCTCGTGAATGGAGGTGGTTTGATCAATGCTAACAGGTTTACATTAGGAACCACTGAAATAGAATCCAACATAAATTATTCCGCTCTTATGCGACAAGTGTTGGGCTTAATACATTTTACGCCTGACTATTCTTCTGCCGAAGCTACTAATATGCTGTTCTACACTGATACGTCGGACACAGCTGATAGAGAACGCTTGAAATATGATGGCACGTTAGTAGATACCACAAAGATTACTGAGTTTTTCGAAAAATTCAGAATTAATGAGAACCATAACCAGGGATTTACAGAAAGAAGCGAATTCACTAAAAATAGCAAGGTTGTAACTATATGGATCCCACTAAAGTACGTGTTTGATTTCTTCCGTGAATATAAAAAAGTAATCACGGGGTTCCAAGTCAAATTTGAGTTCCAGAGAAATCACAGTCTAAATATGCTGTACACCAACGAGCAACATAAGATCTATAAAGTCGTTGTAGAAGATTTATCACTCTGGCTACCTTACGTACGATTTAAAAATGCGGCGGCTTCAATATTTAACGAATTAAAGTTATCGAATAAGGATGTAGAAATAAACTGGAACCAACACAGCATTGTAAAGTCTAATATTTTCTATAAAAACGCTAGCGGCTCTTATACCATAAAAGCTACTTCTGATGAAGTCTTATCTTTGTACGTAATTCCTCAGTACACTGAAAGATACGAAAATTCGAAGCGCAATAACATGCTGTTTGATAACTTAGATATGACGGAATGTTGGTTAATGATCAACAATGTAAAAGTGCCAACTGTCAGTTACATGATGGATTTTGAGAAAAGTGATTATAATCGATTATACACAGCCTTTTTGGAATCTGGACTCAACACCATCACGTCTGAAACAGGTTGTATGGTCAATTATTCGAATTTTGGTAAGTTGTATCCAATCATCTGCTTTAATCTCTCTCATCATCAAAACTATACCGATACGAATAACTTAATGATTGAGTTTAACTGGAGGTTAAGGAACGCTGCCCCCAAAGATTATGTTTTTTACTTCATCTTAAAAGAGCACAAGAAATGCCTCTTAAATATTAACAATCAAAATATTACCATGATCAAGACTTTGAAATTATAAGCCATTTTTATAGTCCATTTTAAATTTTTATAGTCCATGACTATAAAAATTATTTTATATTTAAATAAATGGCTGCCTACTACCCGCTTTTCGATGAAGAATTAGAACAAGGACCTCCTGGTATTCCAGGCATAGGGTTTAAACTCACACACGACGGTAACTACGATATGGAAAATAAGATCTTGAAAAACTGTCAGACGCCGATTGAGAGTCGGGATGTAACTACTAAAAGTTATCTGGAAGCTGAGTTAATTCGTAACTCTACTACCGTCACTCACACGGTGAAGGTTGAACTACGAGAAGAGATAGCAAAAATTCTGGAAGATTTAGATCAGAAGTACCTGAGTTTAGGTGATAGAAGACCCATTGACGCTAAAGGTAAAAGGATAGGCAATGTCGCTGACCCTATTGAAGACATGAATGCGGTTAATAAAAAGTACTTGGAAAAATATGTTGACAATAAAGTATGTTATGCAACCACCACATCAGGGTACATTACTATTAGACCTAGTACCAATGCGAATGCCGTTATTTTTACGAAGTTTTCCGGTGATGCTTTGAACTCAGATTGTAAATTCTCTCGGGACGGTTTTTTTAGACTGGGATTGTACCTTGATCCTCAAAAGATAATCGATGAATTAATCGTTGTTAAGTTATACATTAATAACAAGCAGTACGTTCACAAGATAAAAGTAGCCACTGAATTCGTGTTAATTCTCGGAGAGGTTAAAAAAGATGACCAATTAAAAATTTTCTTACGATGTGATGCTGAGTTCACAGTTCAACCATTTCTAAAAATTGAAGAAATCAAGTGGACACTCCAGCTGCCGTAAAAAATTGTACATATAATAAATGGCGTGGAACGAAATATCCAAAAGCGGTTTGTCGGAAGAACAAATCAGAGTTAGTAAAAATTATGTTAACTGGTCGCTCATAAGTCAATATTCAACTTTATCGGAAGAGTTTATCGAAGAATTCGAAGGTTTGGTAAACTGGATGGTCATCTCTCAGTATCAGAAGCTTTCGGAGCCTTTTGTAGAAAAACACAGAGGTCTATTAAACTGGTACTATACATCCAAATATCAAGTTCTATCAGAGGATTTCATGGATAGAAATACTGAATATTTAGATTGGGAAGTAGTTTCCAGATATCAGATAATGTCAGAACCCTTCCTGGATAAACATGCTTCCAAATTAGATTGGAGAATGGTTTCTCAATTCCAAGTACTCTCAGAAGAATTTATTCGTCGGCATATAGACAAAATCGATATGGAACTCATTTGCGTCAAACAAAAGCTCACTGAAGATTTTATGACGGAATTCGCAGATTACCTTGAATGGGGTAGAATTGTTCAATGGCAAACCTTTAACGAAGATTTTATTATGAAAAATCTGGCTCGTATAGATCTTTGTCACCTCATGACTTATAAAGCCCATTTGCTCTCAGATACCTTTTACGAACTCCATTTTAAAAAGCTGGTTTGCATCCTTCTGACAAACATATGTAATAGGTTTGTGATACAATATGAACCTGTCGACATACCTCCCGAGTTGGGTAAAAATGATCCTATCGACAAACAACCCGAGTTGGACAAAAATGAACCTGTCGACATACAACCCGAGTTGGACAAAAATGAACCATAATTATATTTAATGGTTGATCAACCATTAAATGTTTAGATACCCTTTGTTACCTTCCTCAAGTTTGAATATATTTTTCCTTTAAATAAAGAATATGGATCGTATTGTAAAAAAATTAAACGATTTGAGTACTGATAACTTTGAGTCAGTGGATGGCTTATATTTGGTTTCTGACATTACTGATCACGGGAAATCTATCCTAATACGTTTGTCGAATAACTCAATTATATTTTTAAAAAATGATATACCCAGGGTTGGTATGATTTTGACCAGGGATGAAATAAGATTATTAAGATTATATGTTGGCTTCAGGGTTTTATATTATTGTACACCATTAGAGGGTTTCGTGGTAAAAAAACCACCTTTTCGAAACCTCTACGAAACCTTTTCAATATATCAGGTTGACAGTGATAGCGATAGCGATAGCGATCGACCGACAACGATGACATGCCCTTCCATAATTTAATAGATGTAGATATGACTATATTTTTAATGATTGAAATACTCATTAAAAATTGAATCGTTTAAAGTATACCCCTTCAGTAATAAAAGCATTTAAAGAAACGATTTGTAGTTCTAAAGAAAGACAAAATGGATTTTCAATCTAAAACCGTTCGACAGTTGCAAGGCTACTGTCGTGAAAATAATATTCGAGGTTACTCGAAACTTAAAAAGTTGGAGCTGGTCGACCTTATTCAATATCATAACGGCTTTTCCAGTTTCCACAATGACTTGTTTAGCAAGCCAAAGAAGAACAGAGTGCGTAAGATCAGGTGTTGCGGTAAGTTATTTAAGGGATCAAGCATGAATAAGCACCTACAATCTAAAGGGCACCTAAACTATAAACCAAAGAAGGCAACCGCTCTCCCAGAGTGTGGAAGGGTGGAGCATCGACTACATCACATGACTCTCCCCCAACTACGGGAATTTTGTCGAACGCATGGCATTAGAGGCTATTCCAGGTTAGGAAGGAGGGCAGACATCATAGCATACATAGAAAGCGTATTGTTCAATCGTCATTTCGGGTTTGATTCAGACCTGTTTTTAGATACGCGAGAGAGAAGGCTCTACACCCTCCACAAAGTTAATACAGCCTTTGAATCTCGCTTGAAGACGTACGACATCCAAAATGAACACAACCTGATGCTTCCCGAAGACTTTTTGAACGATGTGGCATCACTAGTCCGGGGACTCATCACTAAACACATAAAGAGGCTGCATGGTTTGAAGGTTAATTTCGAATTCCTCTGTGACTATCAAAAGGGTAAAGACGATGCTATTATAGAAATGGAGAAAAACTTCAAAACAGAAAACGCAGTCATCTTAGAATCAACTGATTTGGTAGCTTATTACAGATCGGTTATCCAAAAATTATTGACAGAAATGGAGGAGTTTGTTGCAAAGGGTTCGGGATGGACGCTTGTTAGAATTAAAAACCTTGAGGTGAGGATCAATAAATACAACCCACTGAGAGGATCATCCTACATTGATTTACCGAAAAGAATTAAAGATAAAAAGGCAGTCATTAACGTGAAAAATGAAAATGATAACGAGTGCTTTAAGTGGGCGATACTGTCCGCTATTTATCCAGCTGATAATCACGTAGATAGAGTCTCTAAATATAAGCCATATGATAATGAGCTAAATTTCGAAGGTATCGAGTTTCCAGTGAAGATGGAAGATAGAGTATTTAACAGGTTCGAAAAGTTGAATAACATATCGGTGAACATATATTCATACGAAGGTAATGATATTTACCCATTGAGAATCACTAAAAATAAGGAAGACAAACACATCAATTTGCTGTACATAAAGAATAAGGAAGGAAACAGTCATTACTGTTGGATAAAAGACCTCTCCAAATTGATAAGCGGACAAGTGACTAAACACAACGGAAAGATATTCACCTGTGAGAGATGCCTGCTGTATTATTACTCCGAAGAGGACCTCCAAGCTCATGAAACGGATTGTAGGAAGAATACACCAGTAAAGATTGTAATGCCCGAGGAGAACGAATCTCTGCGGTTCAAAAACTATCAAAGGTCTTTACGATTACCCTTTGTGATGTATGGAGACTTTGAGTGCTTGACAAACAAGATAAACACCTGCTGCCCTACAAAAGACAGCTCATTCTTACATAAATATCAAAAGCATGAACCTATGAGCTTCACTGTCTACATCAAATATAAACATGCAGACTATAAGGCACCAATCACATACAGAGGACCCAATGCCACCAAGCTGTTCTTTGATACAGTGAAGACTGAGGCGCTAGCGATAAAGAACATTTATGATAAGAAGCAACCCATCAAAATGACCACCGAAGATGAAGAGCATTTCCAAAGGACCCATGTTTGCCACATCTGTGACGAAGATATCAGGAAGAAACCTTCACCCTATTCACCCAAGGATAAACCAGACTTCCGAAAAGTTAGAGATCATGACCATCTTCTCAATCCGGCGAAATGTGAATCGAACTACAGAGGACCTGCTCACAACCTTTGCAACCTAAAGTACCAAGAGCCTTCGTTCATTCCAGTGTTTATCCACAACTTATCTGGCTACGACGCCCATCTCTTCATAAAGGAGCTCGGTAGAGACCAAGGTGATATCGACGTCATCCCGAACAACGAGGAGAGGTACATTTCCTTCAGTAAGGAGGTCGGGGCAAAAACTGTAGAAGTAGGCGATGGGAAGAAAGTAAAGGTACCTGGTATAAAGTTGAGGTTTGTCGACTCATTCAAGTTCATGGCCGCTAGCCTCGACAGTCTTGCGAAGAACGTAAAGGAGTTCAGGGAGACAGCCAAGTACTTCCCCAAGGACAAACTGGACCTCGTCACCCGAAAAGGCGTCTATCCATACGATTACATGGACTCGTGGGACAAATGCGAAGAAACCAAGCTGCCCCCAAAAGAAGACTTTTACAACCAATTGAATGAGTCACACATAAAGGATGAGGACTACGAGCATGCTAAAAGGGTATGGAAGGCCTTCAACATTAAGACATTGGGTGAATATTCCGATTTGTATGTGAAGACTGATGTACTCATCCTAGCCGACATCATGGAACACTTTAGAGATGTCTGTCTAAAGACCTATAAGTTGGATCCTGCATGGTACTTCACTGCACCCGGACTCTCGTGGGACGCCATGCTCAAAACCACAGAGGTTGAGCTAGAGCTGTTGACAGACTATGACATGATACTCATGCTAGAAAAGGGGACCAGAGGAGGCATCTCTCAGTGCTGTAACCGATATGGGAGGGCGAACAACAAGTACATGAGGGACTATGACGAGAACAAGAAGTCTAACTACCTGATGTACCTTGACGCCAACAACCTTTACGGATGGGCCATGAGTCAATACCTACCGCATGGTGGCTTCAAGTGGAGCACTGTGTCAGATGTGACCCAAGTAGAGGATGACTCAGACAAAGGATACATCATAGATTGCGACCTACAGTACCCGATCCATCTGCACAACCTCCATTCAGACATACCTCTAGCACCTGAGAGCAGGATGCCCGATGGCTCAAAACAGCCAAAACTACTGACGACCCTCTATGACAAAGAGCATTATGTGGTTCATTACAGGGTTTTGAAGCAGCTGTTGCAGTTGGGGGTGAAGCTCAAAAAGGTGCACAAAGTGTTGGAGTTTCAGCAGTCTCCCTGGTTGAAGAGGTACATAGACCTGAACACTGATATGAGGACCAAGGCAACCAACGACTTTGAGAAAGACTTCTACAAACTTATGAACAACTCGGTCTTTGGCAAGACGATGGAAAATATCAGGAAGCGACTCGATATTAGGCTAGTATGCGATCCCCAGAAAGCGGAGAAGCTAGTTGCTAAGCCCAACTTCAAGGGAAGGACCATTTTTGACGAAAGATTAGCCGCCGTGCATATGAACAAGACGAAAGTGATTTTTAATAAGCCAATATACGTCGGCATGAGTATATTAGATCTATCGAAGCATCTGATGTATGACTTCCATTATAATCTTATGAAGCCTAAATATGGGGGTGATATCAAGCTATTGTACATGGACACTGACAGTTACATCTATGACATACAGACCGAGGACTTTTATGAGGATATGAAGGGATTGATTGACTACTTTGACACATCAGATTATCCAGAAAACAATAGGTATGGTTTGCCCCGAGTAAATAAAAAGGTCTTGGGGAAGATGAAGGATGAAAATGCAGGGAAGATCTTAGAAGAGTTCGTTGGCTTAAGATCTAAGATGTATGCCTGTAAAACTGAGGTTGACCTGGTGAAAAAGTCGAAAGGAGTAAAGAAATGTGTCGTGAAAAACAGGATATCCTTCGAGGACTACAAGAACTGCCTATTCAAGCAAGAAGTACAGCATAGAACCATGAATCTCATCAGGAGCACAAAGCATGAGATTCATTCCATACAAGTCAATAAGATTGCCCTATCAGGAAAAGATGACAAACGTCATATATTGGAAGATGGTGTCCATACCTTGGCTCACGGTCACTACTTGATCTCGACTACAAGCTGACGTATCAGAGTTGATAGTGTTATAGTTGATAATTTTGACCTGGACAATGCATTGGAAGACAGAACTGGAACGGCACTTTGAAAAAGACCCTATAATGAATGCATACTTTTGGCAGATGATGGTTGCAAAGCAACGAACCCATGTCGGTGCAATGCTTTTAGAATCCTTAGGGTTTCAGGGTGACCTTAGGGTTCAACAACAACACTTCAAACGGTTTTTAAAGAGCAATAACATTCACCCACTTGAGTATCCCAGTCATATACAACTCCTACTACACAGAGCCCGCAAACCTCAGCGACACCACTCTCCAACCGATCGAGTCCACCACCGGCCTCGAACTCACAGAGAGCATCTCTCTTTTTCCAGAGTCATCCCAGACAATCGCGATCGACGGCATAGATAACGGTGACGGAACATACTCCGATATCAACATCACCATCAGCGGCAACACGTATAACATCACCAACAACGACGACTAATTTTAATGATAAGACAATCATTAAAATTAAGGTCTTATTGCCTTTGAAACAGCCTCGGCAATTGTCTCATCCTCCTCTGGGTTGAAGGAGGGGTTGGGTGCCATTGACTTCATTGAGGGCGAGCCATTCACTCAGAAGCTGCTGGACATGAACGACATCCCGTACGACGCGTTCGAAGTTGTATATTTTTTAATGGTGATGATACCATTAAAAGAAAATTTACTGTTCAAATTTAAACATTTGCCCTGGTTGTGCTTTCCCGACATCTTTAGTTCCCAAATATACAAAGAATAGAGGTTTAATCTCATTAAGCTCCATATATTCGGACGCCTTTTCATCGCATCGTTTCGGCAGATACAAATTTGAGCCGTCTTCTAACTCCACTACTAGTTTATTACCATATTTGGTTGAGATCAGTTTAATTTCCGTGACAGGGTATTTTACGTCGATATTGAGCTCATGCATCTTCTTGAAACTTCCTTCCAATGTACTAATTGCGTTTAGTTTGTTCAACAGTTCCATGGTTTTTGTTCTTTCTCAACATTAGAATTCTTTTCTTTAAGTGCTTAAAATATTGTTGGGGTACGAACCCGCAGATTCTAAAAGGGGGTGCTCGCCGAAGGGGGTACCCTTCCCTCCCAACGACTTTTCGCTTGTTCGGTCCGGCTCGGAAGGTGCTTGCGCTAGAACCTTGCTAATGGATGATTCTGATACCATTGCTTTGTTTAATTTATATGGTTGGAAAAGAGCCATCACTATTCTAAAAGGGGGTGTAGTTTTAATGGAGGTCTTTACCCCATTGTTTAATCGTATTTGTATGGCTGAAATAGAGCCATCACTATTCTAAAAGGGGGTTCAGTTTTTATGGGGTTTGAGAGCCATTGTTTAATTTAATTTGTATGGCTGAAATAGAACCATTACTATTCTAGAAGTGGGTTTAGTTTTAATGGGGTTTTGGGAGCCATTGTTTTTTAAAGGGGGGTAAGGAAATTATGGCGGTTTTCATACCATTGATATCTAAAAGTGGATTCGATTTAATGGGGGTTTTACTAGCCATTATTTTTAAAAGTGGGTGGATATTTAATGGGTGGTTTTCGCACCATTGTTTTTAAAAGTGGGTGGAAATTTTATGGGTGATATAGAGCCATTACATTCTAAAAGTGGGTGTGGTTTTAATGGGAGGTTTCACACCATTGTTTAATCACAATGGTGTGGATGAAATAGAGCCATTACATTCTAAAAGTGGGTGTGGTTTTAATGGGGGGTTTATGGCTGTGGTCCAGCTCTCTCATTTGCACACTACTAAGTCATAGCACCGTCGTGTTTAAACATTATCATTTTGTGAATCAATTTAATTTTATTCATTTTTTAGTACTTGTAACATCGAAAAAGCGTGTTTGTGATTTGAAGAGATTAATATGGAAAACTACTAAAAGAAAATAAAAGCTGTTTTACTGTTATTTCAAGTGGTATTTTAGCCTGCAATGCTCGACACAATTAGAGGATTAACATCTAAAATCTCTATACACACCTGTTGAAAGAGGATAATGGCGAGTCACTGGAATCCCAGAACTGATCTAGAACTGATCCCAGAACTGTCTTGATCTATGTTGGTGCAAAGTACAAGATGAAACTTTGATTTTCTTCAAGATCTTTCAACCGGAGTTAACAAAATTACCATAAGGTATTAGTTGCGTAGCATTCATATGTAGAACACAAGCTTAGACGAGGCACAATCGCCAAGTAAATAGACAGCTACAACGGACATCCAGTCGAAAGGATCAATTTTAACGCTGTGGTGATAAGTGGTCGTGAAATAAATTCACCTCAATTCAGTTAAGTTTTTTCAAAAAATGTTCATTAAAAATTTTTCCATACTTCAGAAAATATTCACTACCGTTACAATATTGGCAGGATCAGGTACAGTCTTATAAAAAAAACTGTGATCGTATCATGTACGATGTTTGTGTCATACATTTTTTTTAGAAAATTGTGTTTTGGTTTGGTACCACGAAGTGAGTATTCTCTGAGTGAACAGGGAAGAATATTTTAGTCACAGATTTTTTTAATAACAGAATATAATCGAGGCACATTATAGTTGCTTTTCACCAAAAGTTAGTAAGTTTTAAAAAGATTTAACCTGCTCTTAAATTATATTACAGCATTACAAACAATTTTATAAATACTAATTCCACTCATTTTTTGAGCAATTTTTAATGAAATGAGGGCAACATTTCAACAACAACTCAAGAATCGACTTACCAGAGGATCCTTGATGCGGTAGTTGAATTTATATGCATCCATGATGTCCTCTGCGAAGAATCTTGCATCAAATTCTTCCTGGACCTCTTCAGATCGGGCTTTGGGCTTGGGCAAGTCTTCTTCCAGTTCGAACCCCAGGTTGTCCACTCCACGCTCCTCCACGTATTCTTCAGCATCTGCTTTTCCCTTTTTGGACCTGCAAACAAGAAATGTCACATATTACGAAGAGTTGTAAGTAATCGCATTTGCATAAATGATTTTTACTACAGGATATCCTTATATAAAATAATTTTATTTTTTATCCGAAAATAATTCTTCGCATTGAACCGCTCTGTACAAGAAAAAAGCACAATTATGAGAATCGTTTTAATGAATAATACGTTTTCAATAAATTTTGTTTTAAATATTTTACTTTCAGTTGTGTATCCGGTATTCGTTAGAAATTTTATCTGACGGTAATACAATTTATCAGATTTTTATGGATTGCCAAATGTTTGCATGTTGCATAGAACTCGGCTTTTACACAATTCTTTAAAAGTTTCGATAAACAGAAAGAAGATATTGAAGGAACATTGTTTAGAAAGAATGATAAATAGATGATAAATAGATGATAAATAGATAAAATATAAAAAATAGATAAAATAGAATGATAAATAGATAAAATAGATATCATTACATACGTTTAATTATAAACTTTAACAAATAGGGGATGTCGTGGTCATATTGGGTCATTTAGCGATGAATAAATAGTTCCCACCTTAGATAAGAATTGAAATGATTCAGATAGTTTCCTTCCGGACATGGGTAAATGACTATTGAGAGAAATATGATCATTGTACATATATTGAAATGGAATTAAAATTCCTAATTAAACTTCAATCTTGAAAAGGAATTACTTCTTTATTCTTATTCCTTCTTAAGCTTTAAGTCAAAATATATTAAGTCAAAAAGATGTTAATAAGCAATGTACAGTGCGTAAAGTTCACTTACTGACATTCAAACGGGTCTTCGCGTTGGCTCAAAATAATTCGCCAATCGATGTTGAGACTGAAGGTCAAACACATGCCCTTCCAAACACTGATAACGATTTCGTAATTATATTTAGAAAGAATCAGTAGCATACTAATCTATCAAGAAATTTTTAAAATTTAGCATTTCAGGTGAATTTTAAAATAATACGACTTAAATCCCTAGCCAAAGGGTCGCCTGCCAGATCTTGTATTTAACACATTGACACAACTTGGTATGCAATTCATAGCAGAAATATAAGCAGTGAAAAGAAAGAGAACGATATTCATACACGTTTTTTTAAAAATATTTTCAGGCTATAAAACTCAGTTAAAACTATTCGTGAGATAAAATAACATGCCAGCCAGAAGCTGATTTCGATTTGTACAGAATAAAAATTATGCTATGTGAAATAGCGATCACATGATACGATAAAACGCAAGACATATATATATATATATATATATATATATATATATATATATATATATGTCTTATATATATATATATATATATATATATATATATATATATATAGACAATATGTCAATACAATTATAAAAAAAAAACTATGCATATTAAGGATTACACTGTTTGAGGAGCTCATGGGCAACGGAAGCTAATGCAATGATGCTATTTTCGAAAACTTTACGTTGTTATTTTCGCATATAAATCGATAGACTTACTTCTTGCCACCGAAGAAACGTTTAATAGCTTTCCAAACTTTCATGACTTCGAAATATATGACTTCGAAATATCAAATGACTTATCAAAATAACGAGTCTTAGTATTTTCAGACTAGCAGCTTGAAAGTTTATCGGAAAATGATCTCCAAACAATGTAAAAATATAAATATCTCCCATTGGCTGCGAATGTTCATTGTGACGTCATATATTCATTGTTGGTTTAAAATGTTTTAATTTATTTCATTGTTGCGACTGCGCATTGTGACGCACGGAATTCTTTTGTTTTCAAAAACGAACTAAACTGGATCTTTTGTTTTGAATTAAAATACTCTTAAACTTGATATTCTTTAATTGAATTTTACTTTACTGTTGATGTGGGTCAAACACAGTGTTTTTGAATGAGTTTGCTTTTACCTCAGATAGCATCGATCGTTTGTGAGAGCTATGTTCTCAAGTCATGTGGTGTTAATGCGGTACAGTTTCCTTTTGAAACTCCTTCCGAAAAGTAAATTCGTTGTTTGACAGCAATGCCATTTCTTTTCGGAATTTCCCGAATCGGGCAAGATGAGTAAATAAAAAATTTTAATATCTACAATTATTCTATAACGTTCTTTCCAGACCTCCTGGAAATCCCCTTTGGAGGCCTAGAAATCTGAATTTTTGGACACTTATCGTATCGGTCACTGAGTCATATTTTCGATTTTTTACTTTCCCTGCAATACATGGTAAGGTATAGGGAAAGTATTGGAATCATGCCGAAAATCCCAACTCGAGTTTTCGACAGATCTACACGTTTCGAGACCGCTAGAATACGAAAAAACCATTTTTAGTGTGACGTCTGTGTGTGTGTCTGTCTGTCTGTGTGTCTGTCTGTCTGTGCAGATTTTTTATCCACTCTAACTAAAAAACTAATGGACCGAATTTCACAAAATTTCGTAGGTAAGTCACTTGTGGGCGGGGCTGGTGCTGATTAGTTTTAGGTACGATTCGTAATAAAAGAACTCGCATTTTTTTGCGAAATGGCCCGCAAAAGCTTGTATCCACTCTAGCTGAAAAACTAATGGACCGAATTTCACAAAATTCGGTAGATGAGTCACGTATAGGTCACCCTGGTGCTGATTGGATTTTGGCACGATTTAGAAAAAAATAACCTGCCTTTTTTTGTAGAATGGCCCGCAAAAATTGCCAAAATCTAAACTAAAAAGCTACGTATGCTCAAATATATCCATTAAATGCTTGTTTAATGCGTAATTTTTAACGGAGAAAAGAATAATACCAACCCCATTACACTAGGACTAGCCGTTCTCGAGATATATTAGTTTTTTTCGTATTTTTCCACCCCACCTTTGAAAATAAGTCCAGTTATCAAATGAGAAGGAAAATTGAATTAAAAGTGAATTACATTTAATTGAAATAAATAGAACGTGGACATAAGTTTGCAGGGAAAGTCATGTGCTGCCCACATCAGATTTTTAATTTTCGTCCAGAGGCGGAGAAAACTGGGAATCTTTCTTGACCTTCAAGAACATCATCACACACACAAACGGCCACTCACTTCTAAGTCACTTAAATGTTTAGTACGTTGAATATTTATATACTTTTAGAACAAAAATTTAGAACTGACATTTCAGAGACTGAACATAACTGAGCTGGAATTCGGATTTCTCCCCAGAGTGATGAATTAAACGGGGGGGAGGGGGGCAAAAATACTTTCCAGGTCCCCCAGGACCCCTTCGGTGATGTAGAAGGCAGAGTTTCTGCATGCTTACATGACTGGTCATGGGACAGAACCTAACTTAGCAAATTTTGGATTAAGACCTCTATCATCGAAACCCGGCTCCCTATGTTTTTAAATTAAATAAAACTTAATTAAAGAAGATTTGCAAAGCCATAATTAAGCAAACGTGTTTCTCTGTTTTTGGCAGGCCTAAACAACAGTTATAAAATGTTATTCCAAGTTATTTAGAAGAGATATTTTACTGTGAATCTGCTGTCGTTTAACCGAGACATTTGACTCATAAAGGTATGCGTTCATAATTTTACTTTTATGTATTACAATAAGAAAAAAAAGATGTATTTACCCAATCATTTTGGAATTCGAGATTTTGACGGAAATACATGTTATAAGTAGATTTCAAACAATAGTTCGAATACATTTCAAACAGTTTTTGATGTTTTATATGGAATGGATTTAAGGAAAGGGGAATATTTTTAAAGAGTTTAAAGAAAAAGATGAGGAGAGGAAGAGATGGCTTTGGTCACTGGGTACCAAATAGATAAGTCATGCGAATGTAAATGAAAGCGGATGCACAAGAAAACCGTTAAAATGAGTATGACTGGTAACGGTTCCTAGAATCGAGGATACGGATGAAAGATGAGCACGACAACTATACCCTACACCAGGGGTCGGCAACCTGCGGCTCGCGAGACGGTTCGAAGGGTTCGAGCAACGTCCCGCACAGGGATCTGCTTCATCACGATCTTCTTTCACATCGGTCTCCAGGCAACCGGAGCAGGAGGTTCCCGGTCAGTCAACGGAGGCAGCAGGCGAAGAGGCTCGGTACCAACGAAGTCGAAGACCCAATCACCGAGGTGGCGATGGTAGCGGCGGTGGCATCTCCCCCCGACCCTCACGACACGGTAACTCAACCTGGGGGCAAAGTCCCGCGTCGACGTGAGTTCGAAGATGTTTCCAGGGAGAGAGCCCCGAGTCCAGAATCACTCAGCTTAAATACATTCCAGATGGATCCAGAACCCGTCCAATCAAAAATATCAAGGGCTCACAACTTCTCCTTTCTTCCAATACAAAACTTCACTGCTTTCAAACACATCCAGGGATCCGCCCCCTTCAACCGACGAATTTCAAGGCACGTGTATAACCACACGAAATCCAGCAGAAGATTGCATCATCCAACAAAGCGAAAAAACATGGAGACAACTGTCTCCACCCGCAAGCAAGTGCGACCTTGAGCGACGTACGTTGTTCCTCGAGTGTGAGAGAAATATTATAGCATGAAAATGGCCACAATTCGAAACAGATTCAGATATATTTAAATAAGATAAAATGACGAGAGGGTTCCAGGACACAAATTAATTAAATAAGAGTTTAAAAAGTACAGATATTATATAATTTACAAGGAGTGACGAATGCCGTCACGACAACTCCCCCTCCCTCCGGAGAAAAAAAATTCGACAAGGGAGGATTTTTTTTTTCAACCAAGCCAGCAGGAGCAAGTAGACATCAGGCTCCTTGAAGTCCATGAACCTTCAAGAAAAAAAATTTCAACAAAATTTTGAAAAGATGCAGTCGGCCAAAACTACATCAAGGGCTCTTGACACGAACACCATCCCACATGGGCGCATGTCGAAGAACCAGGGCCAAAAGTAACCTAAAAGTGACTGCAAATGAGTCAAAATCCTAATGAATACAAGCCCTTCACAAAAATTTTCACTTTAAGTGAATTTCCAAAAATATTAAGTGATTACATTAAAATTTCAATAAAATTCTTTCAATTAAATTCAATTAAATTAAATAAATATTTACAAAACTAACCCTCAAGTCAGCACAAAAGTTAAAATAAATTTTTCAAATAAAATTTTCAATTAATTTCAAATTATAAACTATTTTCAATTATCTGCTTTTTAAATTTTCAAATTATTTCACATTCTTTAAATAATTAAATTTCCAGCAATTATATTTACAAGTGGTCAGCAGAACATTCTTCAATAATTATATTAAGTTTCATTTTCTTTATATTGCAATAAAATTTTATGACCACACAAAGTTTTCTTCAATTATATACAGCAGCAAGTTTGTGGCTCAAGGCTTGTCTAAATAGACACAGAATTTATAAATAACTATTTTAAATAATATACAGATTCAATTTAAGTGACCATACCAAGACAAATAAAATTTTTATACCAACCTGGTCCAGTGGCGAACAACAGTCCATTGACAATCAAAAGGTGTCCATTTGACACAAAAGTATTTTCATTCCTCTTACAAAGAGGCAGCGAGCAGGCAACATTCATTTGACATAGGTATTCTTACCATAATACCATTCCAATATTATACAATTTTCAATTCTAATATTTAAATTATTAATTAATTATCATTTTAATTTTTAACAATATTTCCAAAATCATACATCTCATTTAATATTCAAATCATTCTTTTATCAATTTATGACACTTTTTCCAAATTAACATTTCACATTATTATCTATCTCAATTATTCAACCAGATCATGTGGCAGAAAAAGGGGGATCAGTGGTCGAAAACACATCCACATTCTAAAAATTTCATCTCGAAATTAAATTATTTCTTTTTCTTTTTTTTTTTTTCCCAATATAATCAATTGTAAACAACTGTGGCAAGCAGTTAACAAAGGTGACCGGGTGACAGAGCCAAACTCAACACACTGTGATCATTTATATTTTTTTCTCAATATTCGAAATCATTTTCTCCAAAGTCCTGTGACTCGCAAAAAAACACATGAAAATATACACTGAATAAATATGTCAAGAAATTTTTCTCAACATCAAAAGATTAAATAATTAAATATGTAAATATAATATATGCGATTAAATATGCAAATAATTATTAAGAGATTCTTTCTCCCAATAACAGCAAAAGGATATATATGAACATATAACATAAATAAAACAAGAAACAAATGTGGCAGTAAGGGAAGGTCTTACTCCACAAAACACATTTATATACATACTTCTCACACCAAAAGTCATTCACCTTTTACCAAGCAATGGAATTTGGAATATCCCCGAAGCAACAGACAACCAGCCTCAAGTTGTCGTCCGCAATTTTAAAGAAATTTAGAAGAAAGGCAGTGTGCCCGTCAACACCACCACCACACCTACAAGAACAGAATGCGGGTAACACTCAATACCTGCAGGGCAAAAGTTCCGAAATAGGCCTAAAGAAAGGATGACCAATTCCACAATCCTACTACACATGTAAAAAAAAACAGTTTTCATATTAAATTTAATCTATATACAACACAACAATATGCAATTTAATTTTGGTCTCGCTTTTCGAGAACCAACCGAGTCACGGAGAAAAAGCCAAAAATTTTTCTGTCACCACCGGTTCACACCGAATTAAAATATTTTGTTTCGTAAATAACAAGTGCCTCAATTTCATCAGTGCTCTACAGGCACGGGCACGAAAATCAAATTGAACTTCAATCCACACATTTTTTTGTAATAATCATTTCTTATGTATTATTATCTTTTCTTTTTCTCATGAAGTTCACTAAGCTTTGCCACCAAGTAAAAATATCGCCACTCCCCAATCAAAACATCAAGACCACAGATCAAAATTTCAAATTTTCTTAAATCAATATCTAAATATTACCAAATTCTTAAAATATTTGTAAATAACAGATCATCAAAGTACCAATTTTTCAAAATTTCAAACATTTATAAATAAATAAGTGTCATCTCAAAAATTCACTAATTTCCATTTAATTTCATTAAATTATTCTCAAATTCAATAAATTTCTCTTAAAATTAAGTTGCCTGTCAAAGATGTAATTAAGTTATTTGAAGTCAAGGACGAAATTCAATTATTCAAAGAAAAAAATCTTTTTCTCAATGTTATTTCACATTCTCAAAGTCAATTTATTTCTTAAGTGCAAAAAAAATTCAAATGATGCATAACTCCAAAAATTAAATGAAATCCAAAGTTTATTTTTATAATTAATCATTAAGTTTTCAAATTAAAATTCTTAAATTCAAATCAAAATATTTTTAAGTATGGATTTCAGAAAGTAAATATGTAAAGTAAAATTCAAAAAATTATCAAGTAAATTAATTTGTGGAATCCAATTTAAAAATGTAACATTTCTCAAAATAGATTAGAGTTCACTGACTCTAGATTTCCACACAAGTAAATAAACTTTTAAACGTTCTTATTTCATTTTAATTCAACTTGTGGAACAAATTCTCAATGTTTCTTATTAACGTAATTAACTTAGAGTTTCTTTACTCTATCCCGTTCCACATTTCCAATACAATAAATCATTATATAACTTTAGAATATTTCAATTTGCATTAAATTATTTGTGGATTCACTTTCCATATATCAATTCAGTAGTTGTAAATAAATTTAGAGTTCCTCTACTCTAATTCAAATTTCCACAAAACCAGACTCCAATTCAATTATTAATTATTTTTTCTCCAAATATTTCTCTAAATATTTCAAATTACCAATAGGAGTCGCAAAATTATTCTAAGTTTTTAAAATATTTCCACATTCAGTTATTTTATAATGCATTTATCTTTTAATATCCACTTTCGGGTTTGATCGACAGAACATTTATTTCAGTCAGCACATTTTTCGATGATAAAGACATTCACTTCAATTCAGTCACACAAAAAACCAAAAAAAAACATTACTGCTGCTTTTCGAACCAAAACCCATCGAAAGTAGGTCAAATGTTTCTCATCGTCAACAAAATTATTTCACTGGCGCTCAGCACGAAGCAGAACGTTTCGAATGGGGGGGGGGGGGGGGGGGGGAAAGAAGGTTTCGCCCTCACATTCGGCGTCAGCTCCATCGGCTCATGTAAACACAGCTGCTCTTAGACATTAGACATAGACCGGGGAATTTAACTCAATCGAAAAAAAATCAGAGCCCAGGCACAGAACTTTCTATTTCTTTTCGTAATTAATTTCAGAAACAATATTATTTTCTCATTCAATACCAAAGGGGGATCAAGGGAAATCTGAGGCCGAAAATACATTTCAAACTTTCAATTCAATATTAACGTTAATAAATAAGTCACTTTTAGACTTTTCTCACAATATTTTCAAATTAAATCATTTCATTTTTCTTATTTTTAAAACATTTCTCCACAATTTCTCTTTAATATTTCGACATTATATTTTCAATTTTTCAACATTTTATTTTTCAATACCTCACCTGCGAGCAACTCATTCTGACAGAATTTTTAAACTTTTCAACAAAAACTCGCTGGACACAATACGAAATTGAACAAATATTCTGACCAAGAGTTCTTCCCGAGACAAAAAATTTTTTTTACTTTTTCTTTTTGAGCAAGACTTTTCATTGCTACCGAAATTAAACACAGATGAGTACAAAGGGGGATCAACCCACGTAAACAACAGTTCTTAATATTAAGTAACATTCCAAACAAACAAAGTCAATTCCAACCCAAGACATTCAACACTCCTCAAAATTGTTTGTGAGGCAATTTCGAGCAACAACACTGAACACAAACAAGTACAATCGGTTCATGACTCCGATTATACAACAAAGCACAAACAAGTGAAAAACGGGTCGACTTCCGTAATCACAACAAAACACAACAGAACTTAGGAAGGTCAAGACACGAAAACAAATATTTTGCAAAATGTTTGGATGCAAAATTTTAGCAAGGAGGCAGAAACAAGCAGTGGAGAATCATTCATTCAATCATCCTGAGGCAGACAAAATCAATTACAATCACTCACAAGCACTCAGGGAAAATCAATATACAAACATGGCTCTCAGTCCCACACAAACACATTCTCACAAGTTGACTTTTCAAAAATATCATTTTTCATAAATTACTATTTATTCTCAATATAAAACCGTGGAAACAGATTTTTCATTTTTTTTTCTCAAAAGTTCCACAAACAATTCAATTTATTCAAGTCAAAATTTCATCTTTCAAATTCTAAGTCAACATTTTCCAATAAATTTACCCCTTTTTCGAAAAAATTCCTGACTCATCCCCGAATTATTGAAATGACACAGTACATACATTTCATTTTGATAATACACAATTTTTCATTTTATATATTTTTATGTACTTATTTAATATTTCATTTGTAAATATCATCATCAAATATGTGTCAATATAATAACTCATATGTAAATCATTTTTGTTTTCAATTTCAGTATTCAATACATAATACAATATTTTTCATTTACCGCAATAAAATGTACACTTTTTCTTATTATCATAAACAATTCACAGCTCATTTATTTTACTCAATAATTTACGTGATCAAAAGGGACCTTTATTTAATATTATCATATATATATATATATTGTTTTTTCCATCAAAGCTCAAATTTATATTTTGGTCCAACAACTCGAGTCTGTCTGTCATACAGAACTCAAAACTATTTGTGTGCTCTCTTGGCTACACAACAACAAAACTTTTTTCACACGGAATTATTTTTATTTTCTCACGTAATTATTTTTATTTTTAAACTCATTATATTTGTCAAATCTTATATGTCATAATTAGTTGTTATAAAACACAGGGTGTAAAATCAAATCATTAAACTATTTAATATTTCAGTATTTAATATCTTAGTATTATTTAAAATTCAAATATTTAATTTAAGCATTTATGTACTAAATCAATTTTCAAGAATTTAAGCATTTATAATCAATTTACAAAATTTTTCGATCAAATCTCAAGAACAACTCTCATCTCCAATTCAAAATTTCAAATCCATTTTTAACCATCTAACATTCCATGAGACTCGGACTCTGCAAACCCCAAATTTTCATTCTTATTATTTTTTTTGTTTTTCATTTGGGAAAGGGCTCAATGAGCTCGTCGTAATAAACTTTTTTTTTTTTCTCATTTGCAGCGAATCTCCTTGCATAAACTCAAACAAAAATTTCAAACCGAAACAGGAAGAATTCTCAAAATTCAAAACGAAAGTTCTTTCAAAACCAATATTTACATTTAACTTTCTGATATACCAAATTTAATTTTCAATTTAATTAATGTCAAGTTCTTAATTTAATCAATTTCTTAATTCTTAATTTTTCACAAATTTTCCAAAGTTTGGAACATTTCTTAAAACATTTTTACTGTCAGCTACTTCATATGTATTATTACTTTATATCACTCTATTATACACCCCTCAACAAGTCATAATAAATAAACAAATATAGAATTTTTCCGTTCCGTGCAACTTTTGCACCATTTTTTTTTTTTTTTTTTCAAAACTGGCTATGTGCCACTCTGCACATACCAACAACCAATACTTTATATTTTTCACTTCACAATATTTTTCAACACATACTTTTTTCACATTAAATGAACTAAATTTATTCTATATTTCAGATGTTATTTCAATAACACAAGTCATATTCATGTAGTCACAATCTGGTAGTCATAATTAAGGATTGTCATTTCAATGCAGGTGTACTTTCGATTAGATTCAAGTTAAGCAATTAATATTTCAAATATCACAAATTTTATTTTATTTTATTTTTCGAATGAAATTTCAGAAGACGGCCTCCATTCCCGGCCCAAATTTTCAATCTCACATTTTAAAACAAAACTAAACACACGGAGTTTCAAAAATTGCCAACCCAATTTTTCTCTCTTTTTTTTTTTCTCTTCTTATTGGGAAAATTGCTCAACAGAGCTCGAAGATAAAATTACAGCAAATTCTTAAATCTCACACATTAATACTTTCAAAATTTAGGACCAAAACAGAAGAATTCCACAAAATTTCAAATCGAAACTAATTCTCGCAGTAGAATTTTATACTATTTAAATTCAATTTTTAAAGTAATTCTTTAATTAAATTTTCACTTTTAACAGCTTTATATATTATTATAGTTAGTAATTTTCAATATCATAAAAATTTTCAGATTCTAAACAATTTTTCAAAACTGTATTTTTAACCATTTTTATTGTACACCAAGCATTTTTCATTGTGCACCATGCCACTTTTCACCAAGATTTCACACATTTTAAATTATTTTTCTGTATAAATACTTTTTGCAATAATTTCATAAATAATATATACAAATTTTCAATAACAAAAGTGTGCAACTCTCCAAACCAAAACTCAAACCATACCAACGGTCCAGATTTACCAAAAATTTCAAAAACTCCATACAAACAAAATTTTAAAACACAGGTGCTCGAGAGGGAAGGTCAAAGGCACCAATTGTCAAAGCGGGTATTCCGAGGGCATCTCGCAACGGATTCCCGCCAGACACGGCTGACCGAGAAAGTCTAACTTTCTCCGAATTTCATACCCAGGTTCGAAACACACCTCCCGTCAGTTGGAGGATTCCAACTGATGACCTGTGAAGGAAAACCCAACCAAAAACCAAGGTAAACAGAAACCAAACCTTTACCTCAGGAACTCCACCAAGCTGAAAAATACATAATCAACACAAATAAAGACTCAATTTAATTTCTAATCTTCATTTATTTAAATATTTAGGAAAAGAGGGTTAGCATTCAATTTCAGAAATATACTAGAATTAAAACCACTGGACCGTTTCCATCCAAAAATCATCGGCTCTTTGCCGGCATTAAAATATCTATTCAAAGTATTATTAATTCCAAATTTTACATATAACAGCAACACTTATTAAAACATTGGTATGGTCAAGGAGAGGAATCACACACTCGAGGAACGCAAATTATCAATTTGATTCAATTTAACTAATTTACTTCAAAGCATTAATTTTCTATTAAATCAGCTCTTGTGGAAACTTGAGATCAATCATCAGGCGGGTCACTTCACCGGAACACAAGACGGTCGAGGCAGCAGCCTCCAATTGAAAGTTCGCTTACCTCCATATCAGGAAGGACTCATAAGGAACGAAGACCAAACATCCGTCAGAGTTCCCTCGGGGGAAAAACTTCCCCCGACCAAGGAGAGGCGGCAGGACGGTTCGAAGGGTTCGAGCAACGTCCCGCACAGGGATCTGCTTCATCAGGATCTTCTTTCACATCGGTCTCCAGGCAACTGGAGCAGGTGGTTCCCGGTCAGTCAACGGAGGCAGCAGGCGAAGAGGCTCGGTACCAACGAAGTCGAAGACCCAATCACCGAGGTGGCGATGGTAGCGGCGGTGGCATCTCCCCCCGACCCTCACGACACGGTAACTCAACCTGGGGGCAAAGTCCCGCGTCGACGTGAGTTCGAAGATGTTTCCAGGGAGAGAGCCCCGAGTCCAGAATCACTCAGCTTAAATACATTCCAGATGGATCCAGAACCCGTCCAATCAAAAATATCAAGGGCTCACAACTTCTCCTTTCTTCCAATACAAAACTTCACTGCTTTCAAACACATCCAGGGATCCGCCCCCTTCAACCGACGAATTTCAAGGCACGTGTATAACCACACGAAATCCAGCAGAAGATTGCATCATCCAACAAAGCGAAAAAACATGGAGACAACTGTCTCCACTCGCAAGCAAGTGCGACCTTGAGCGACGTACGTTGTTCCTCGAGTGTGAGAGAAATATTATAGCATGAAAATGGCCACAATTCGAAACAGATTCAGATATATTTAAATAAGATAAAATGACGAGAGGGTTCCAGGACACAAATTAATTAAATAAGAGTTTAAAAAGTACAGATATTATATAATTTACAAGGAGTGACGAATGCCGTCACGACAGCCGCATGTGGCTCTTTTGATGTAAAGTTGCTGCTCTCCAGTTCCATACGAAAAAATTAATATTTTATTATCAAAACCCTTAAAAAATAAGAAAATATATTTTTAAGTACCTAATTTCTCAATAGCTTCTATTTTCATAATCGTTAATTACAAATCGCTACGCTTAACATGACCGTAATGAGATAAATTCGAACTATTGCTTTGTTCTTAGAGATGAGACTCCGTGACCCTGTTTATCTTTCAGCCAATTGAATTTCATTTCCGTCTCACCCAAACAGCCACCGTCTAGAGTCTAGACAACACGTCTAGGCTCTAGACGTGTTGTCAGTCAGTCATTCTCGGATATCACGGTCGACGTTACGTTGCATGTGTGTTAATTTAATCGCTTGCGGTTTCTGCGTGTCTATTCGCTTGTTGTTTCAAGAAGAATACGATTTAGATGCGAATTATCTTCTTAAATGTATGTACGCGTATAATATAATAAAATCAGTAACAGAATTGAATTACATATCTGAGGATCGTGCTAACGAAGTAATAATGGTAAATAAATTGTTTGCCGTTTTAGATAGCTAAGTAAAATTTTAAAAAGTCATTTTTTCAGCTCCGCGCCATCATGGCATCTGGTAAAGGAAAGAGAAGAACTGAAGAAGAAAACCGAGAATTCAATCAGGATTGGACGGAGTCGTTTGCATTCATATGCAACACAGATGGCCTTCCGACTTGTCTCATTTGCCACGAAAAACTCGCACACAATAAGAAGTCAAATTTGGAGAGACACTTCACTACAAAACATACCCAGTTTGCTGCTAAATATCCAACCGGTGACGCACGAAAAAAAGTTGTTGAAGAGCTCCAAAAAAACAACAACAGTCAAGTTCCATGCTAAGTAACTGGGCGCAATCTTCCAATAATGTAAATCTGGCAAACTTTGCAGTATCATTAGAAATTGCAAAGAGAGGAAAACCATTCACAGATGGTGAGTACGTCAAAGATTGTTTTATACGTGCATCTGGAGAACTGTTTCGTGATTTTAAAAACAAAGCAGAAATCATGAAAAAAATCAAAGATTTGCCATTATCTGCTAAAACAGTACAAGATAGAACTGCTAAAATGTCTTCAAATATAACACATATGCAAGTGGAAGACATTCAACTGCCTTCTGCCTTATCACTTGCTATAGATGAGTCTTGCGACATAAAAGACACGGCACAAGTCACCCTTTTCGTCAGGTATATGTCGTCCCTAGGTCCAAAAGAAGAACTGCTAGGATTGCTACCGCTCTCAGGGCAAACTCGTGGAGAAGATACAGCAAATGCTGTGCAAATATGCCTGGAAGACAATGGAATCGATATAAATAAAATCGTTTCTATAGCAACTGATGGAGCCAGAAGTATGACAGGAATACATAGAGGGGTAACATCAATTCTTCAGAAAAAATAAACCACTAAATTCTAACGTTTCACTGCATAATTCATCAAGAAGCGCTTTGTGCCCAAACATTTCCGGCCGAAATAGTTGATGTCATGAACTTGGTAATTAAGATTATTAACAGTATCTTGGCAAAAGCACTCTACCATCGCCAGTTTAAAGATTTCCTTGCAGAAATAGATAGCCAGTTTTCTGACCTACTTCTGCACAATAAAGTGCGATGGCTTTCCAGAGGTAACGTATTGTAACGTTTTGCTTTGTGCTTGAGTGAAATAAAAATATTCCTCAATGAAAAAATCATTGACCATCCCGAATTGGAAGAAGACAAATGGCTGCAAAAATTCAACTTCATGGTAGATACCACAATGAAACTAAATGAACTAAATCTAAAACTGCAAGGAAAGGGCAACCCAGCCTACGCCTTGCTTGAAGAAGTAGTTTGTTTCGAAAAAAAATTACTTCTTTTTGTTGAAGACATGAAAAGCGGTAAATTACTTCATTTTAAAAATCCGAAGCAATATCGCGATGAGACCAATGCAACTATTGACACGAATTACTTCAGCCTAGCTTTAAAAAACATGAAGGATGGATTCGCTGAGATTCGAGCAATTCAAAACAAACAAAAGTACTCTCGCGTTCATAGTAAATCCTCTCAACACAAATGCAAATGAGATCAACATTGAGCCATTTGGAAATTTGGAATTGATGCTGGATCGCTCCAAACGCAATTGCTAGATTTGAAAAGGAAAGACTTGTGGAGTGGCAAGTTCACAGAACTCAAGAGCCAGTTGGAAGAGTTGGGGATCCAGAAATGCATGCATATCGCGCAGCACAAGTGGACAGCTCTAAAAGAAATTCCTAGAGTTGAGGCCCTCATATTCGGCGCATGGAATAGTCTTCCAGAATGCTACAGTGAGGTGAAGAAGTTGGCATATGGAGTGCTGGCGATCTTCGAGTCGACATATTCGTGCGAGCAAGCGTTCTCTTGCATGAATATAATAAAAAGTAAAGTTAGAAGTCAACTAACAAATAAATCTAGAGTCGTGCTTGAAACTTAAAATAACAAGTTATAAACCAGATTTAATAAACTTTCAAAAGGCATGTAAAGCCAATGCTCCCATTGATGTAACTATCTATATTTGTGTTTTTATATGAATAAATATTATTCCGTATTTAAAGCCGTTTATTTTAAATCAAAATCCAATATATATAAGCAAATATTATAATATTGAAACGAAAATTTTTAGTGCCTCTTTAAAAATTGGGAAATTTTGTAAATTGTAACTTTTGGCTCTTCCGTTTCAATAGGTTGCCGACCCCTGCCCTATACCTTACTGTACCCTACTACTTTCCTTATATACATAGTATAATGTATAAGGAAAGTATTGTGACGGGGTCGGAAATTTGAATTTGAGTTTTTGACGGGAGAGCACATTTCAAGCATCCCTGAACACGAATCAAACATTTTTGAGGTGATGTCTTTGTGTGTGTGTGTGACAGAGTGTGTGTGAAAGTATGTGTGTGTGTGCGTGAAAGTATGTGCGTGTGTGTGTGACAGTATGTGCGTGCGTGTGTGTGTGTTTGAGAAAATGTGTGTGTGTGTGTAAACGATATCTTACGAATGAATGGAGCGATTCGAATGAAATTTGGTACAAAAATTACAATTCGTGAATACTGGAAGTCTACTGTTTTTAATCACAATTGAATGTCCAGAACCCTTCTAAATTTTCGAGTGAAATTTTGAAAAAAATTATCAAAAAATCAAAACCTTTAAAAAAGTTACGCAAATAGATATATCTTATGAAAATCTTCATTAGAAAACGATTAACATAAATTTTTAAACGCTAGCATAAACCGTTCTTGAGATATTGCACATGTTTGGAATACATTTATCAAAAATCACATAAAATTAAAAAATATATTAACTATTGTGAAATATGTTCACTTTTCGTATGTAATATCATGCGATAAGTTTGGTGACATCATCTTCGTGGGTCTAGCTCGTTCCATTCATGAGAAAATATACTTTGGGTAATACTTTTGAATTTGGACGTAAATAGTCATTTATCTGCTATAAGAATAACTTATTTCTCCGTCCATAATGGTTGACAAGATTTTGGCGACGAATTTGGCGGAATGTCACCAACTTGGCGACTTTTTTAAATGTTACCAAATTAAGGAAATTATCGCCAAATGAATAAAATTGACGCTAAATCAATGAAAATGACGACTAATTGACGGAAATTCAATATCTGGGAAAGAATGTAAGAATCTACTATAAGAATAACCCATTTTTACGTCCGTAACGTTTTGCAAAATTTTGGTGGTGAATTTGTCGGATTATCTCCAACTTAAAGACATTTTTTAATTTTCCAAAATGACAAAACTTTACCCAATTTATCATTGGGTACCAAATAGTTCAGTCATGAGAATGTGACCAAGTATGCGCGAGAATGTATTCACCAAATTGATGAAACCGACGTTAAATCAGCAAAATGACGACTAATTGATGAAAACCCAATATCTGGAAAAGAACATAAAAGTAGATAATAAGAATGACTTATCTTTCCATCCATCTGTCTGTACCGTTTGGCGAGAAATTAACGTGACGTCGTTAGAAATTCTATCTGACGGTGTTACAATGTATCAGATTTTTATGGATTGCCAAATGTTTACATGTTGCATACAACCTAGCTTTTACACAATTCTTTTAAAGTTTCGGTAAACAGAAAGACGATATTGAAGGAAAATTTGACCGTTGTTTAAAAAGAATGGGGTTGGTTATCATTAGATGCGTTTGATTATACACTTTAACAAATAGGGGATGTCGTGGTCATATCGAGTCATTTAGTTATGAATAAATAGTTCCCTCCTTAGATAAGAATCGAAATGCTTAAGATAGTTTCTGTACGGTAATGGGTGGATGTCTATTGGGAGAATTATTTACATATATTGAAATGGAATCAAAATTCCTAATTAAATTTTAATCTGGAGAAGGAACTATTTCTTCTTTATTCCTATTCCCTTTTAAGCTTTAATATTTAATAAAAAGATGTTAATAAGCAATGTACAATGAGTAAAGTTCATTTACTGACGTTCAAACGGGTCTTCGCGTTGGCTCAAAATAATTGGCCCATCGATGTTGAGACTGAAGGTCAAACACATGCTCTTCTAAACGCTGATAACGATTTCATTATTATATTTATAAAGATTCAGTAGCATACAACCCTATCAAGAAAATTTTAAAATTTAGCATTTCAGGTGAATTTTAATAGAATACGACTTAAAACCCTAACCAAAAGGTCTGCTGCCATATGTTGTATTTGATCCATTTACACAGCATGGTTTGTAATTTATAGCAAAAATATATGCAGTGAAATGAAAGAGAATGTTATTCATAGATGTTTTTCAGAAACATTTTCAGGATATAAGACTCAGTTAAAACTATTCGTGAGATAAAATAACATGCCAGCCAGAATATGCCAGATGATATTAGCTTTGTACAGAATAAAAATTATGCTATGTGAAGTAGCGTTCATACGATGCGATAAAGCGCAAGACATTATTTATATATATATATATATATATATATATATATATATATAGACAATATGTCAATACAATTATATTAAAAACTATGCGTATTAAGGAATACATTGTTTAAGGAGCTTATGGGCAACGGGAACAAATGTAAAGATGCTATTTTTGAAAACCTCACAGGGTTATTTTCGCATATAAATTGATAAACTTACTTCTTGCCGCCGAAGAAACGTTTAATAGCTTTCCAAACCTTCATGACTTTGAAATATAATCAAATGACTTATCAAAATAACGAGTCTTGATATTTTCAGACTAGCAGCTTGAAAGTTTATCGGAAAATGATCTCCAAACAATGTAAAAATATAAATATCTCCCATTGGCTGCGAATGTTCATTGTGACGTCATATATTCATTGTTGGCTTAAAATGTTTTAATTTACTTCATTGTTGCAACTGCGCATTGTGACGCACGGAATTCTTTTGTTTTCAAAACCGAACTGAACTGGATCTTTTGTTTTGAATTAAAATACACTTAAACGTGATATTTTTTAATTGTATTTTACCTTACGGTTGATGTGGATCGAACACAGTGTTTTTGAATGAGTTTGTTTTTACCTCAGACAGCATCGATCTTTTGAGAGATCTAGGTTCTAAAGTCATGTGGCGTTAATACAGTACATTGTCCTTTCAAAACTCTTTTCGAAGCGGTAACTTCTTTGCTTGACGGCAATGTCATCTCTTTTCGGAATATCATGAATCGGTCAAGAAAAGAAGATACAAAATTTTAATATCTACAATTACTGTAAAAAGTTCTTTCCAGATCGCCTAGGAGCCCCTTTGGAAACCTAGAAATCTGAATTTTTGGACATTTTTCGTATCGGTCACTTAGTCAGATTTTCTATTTTATTAATTTTCTCCTGGGACGGAGAAAATGAGGAATTTTTCTAGACCTTCAAGAACAACATTTAACGGCCACGCACTTCTAAGTCACTTCAATATTTAGTACGTTGAATATTTATATACTTTTAGAACAAAAATTTAGAACTGACAGTTCAGGAACAGATCATAACAGAGCTAGATTTCGGATTTCTCCACAGAGGGATGAATAAAACGGGGGGAGGGGGCAAAAAGCTTTTCCAGGTCCCCCAGAACACCTTCGGCGATCTAGAAGGCAGAGTGTTAAGAACCTAACTTAGCAAATTTTGGATTAAGGCCTCTATCATCGAAACCCGACTCCCAAAGTTTTTAAAATAAATAAAACTTAATTAAAGAAGATTTGCAAACCCATATTTAAACAAACGAATTTCCCTGCTTTTGGTTCTCAACAACAGTTATAAAATGTTATTCCAATTTATGTAGAAGAGATGTTTTACTGTGACTCTGCTGTCGTTTAAGAGAAACACTTGACTCATAAAGGTTTGCGTTCATAATTTTACTTTTATGTGTTACATTAAGAAAAAATGATGTATTTACGCAATCGTTTTGGAATTCGAGATTTTGACGGAAAGACATGTTATAAGTAGGTTTCAAACAATAGTTCGAATGCATTTCAAACAGTTACTGATGTTTTACAAGGTAAGGGTTTAGGGAAAGGGGACTATTTTAAAAGAGTTTAAAGAGAAAGATGAGGAGAGGAAGAGATAGAGTTAGACACTGGGTACCAAATAGATCAGTCATGCGAAAGTGAATGAAATCGTATGCACATAAAAAACGTTAAAATGGGTGCGATTGGCAACGACCTCTAGAAACGACGATACGGATGAAGGATGAGCACGTCAACGATAGCCTACGCTTTAATGTACCCTATTACGTTCCTTATATGCATAGTATAATAGTATAAATAGTATAAGGAAAGTTTTGTGACGGGGTGGGAAATTTGAATACGAGTTTTTCACGGGAGAGCACGTTTCAAGCATCCCTGACACGAATCAAACGTTACGAGGTGATGTTTTTGTGTGTGTGTGTGTTTGCGAAAATATGTGTGTGTGTATGTGTGTGTTTGTGAAAATATATATGTGTGTGTGTGTGTGTAAACGATATCTCATGAACGAATGGAGCGATTCGAATTAAATTTGATACAAAAATTACGATTCGTGAATACTGGAAGTCTATTGTTTTAAATCGCAATTGAATGTTCAGAACCCTCCATAATTTTCGAATGAAATTTTGAAAAAATCATCAAAAAATCAAAACCTGTAATAAAGCGTGTAATAGATATGTTGTTATTACATAAGGCTTTAATCAGGAATTAATTCCACACAAGATTAGGCAAGGCATTACATCACAAAAAGAAAAAAATATAACAAACAGAAACAAACAAACAACAACGAAGGAAACAAATTATAAACTGAGAAAACAGACAAGCAACATCTCTAAACAAGGAAGAAAGAGGAGTAGAGTTCGGTCACCAAGAGTTCATGCAAGTCCTTGCGTCCCAATAGAGCATGGGCAACACTGTAAATAAACATCCTGCGTAGTAGAATGCGCAGAAACGTAAGGGCAAAAGGGCATTCTTTTTACCATAGCGTGTATTGGTAAACTGATGGTGATGGCAAATAAAAATTGAAACTAAACTCATTAAACTTCAAAATTTATCTTTGTGATGAAAATAAGTTTTTTAGAATACTTGAATAACATTATATATTTAAAGATTAAATTTGCTAAAGTGCACTTTAAGTGATTTGAAGTGAATGTACGCTTCTACTCATTTTTACCGTAGTCACTAACTAGCGTTCTAAAGATGTATACATTTACTAGTAAATTCTGCAATTCGAACGAGAAGGGAAAGATACATAAAGATTTTTCTTAAAAAACTAATGTACGTATTCTAATAAAAGTAAATATTTTATTTTCCGGTTAATTAAAAATATCCATCAACGAAGATAAACTTAGATATATTCTTCTAAAATTAGAGGTTAAGCAATTGAAAGTTTCTGAAGTAACCGCTTTTAATACAGAAATAATGAAAATTTCCATAATGTTGAACAAACGAGTATTTTGTTTTGGAAACATAAGGGCAAAATTGCCCGTGTGACGTCACGTGCCCATGCTCAATACAGTTTGCCAAGGCCACCCGGTCTTTGAGACTCTTGATCGAGTCCTGGGCACACAAAAATATGTCCAGCATTCATAACACCCGCATTACATACCTGGTACACGTTCGTAGGTAGGATTCCGATCCTATTTAAATGCTCCGCCATGCAGTCGTGTCCAGTCTTTAGTCTACATTTAGCGGCAACTCCTTACGGGGTCTGTCGCAAAAATTTTTCCAATGGTTTTGGATATTGTCCTAAGATTTATTACACAAATAGATATATCTTATGAAATTCTGCATTAGAAAACGATTAACATGAATTTTAGAACTCTAGCATGAACCGTTCTCGAGATATTGCAAAAGTTTGGCATACATTTATCAAAAAATCACATAAAATTAAAAAGGATATTAACTATTGTGAAGTATGTTCACTTTTCGTACGTAATATCATGCGATAAGTTTGCTGACACCATTCTCGTGGATCTAGCTTGTTCCATTCGTGAGAAAATATACTTTGGGTAATACTTTTGTAATTGGACGTAAATAGTCATTTATCTGCTGTAGGAATAACTTATTTCTCCGTCCATAACGGTTGGCGATATTTTTACGACGAATTGGGCGGAATGTCACCAACTTGGCGACTTTTTTAAATGTAACCAAATTAACGAAATTGTCGCCAAATGGATAAAATTGACGCTAAATCAATGAAATTGACGACTAATTGACGAAAATTCAATATGTTGGAAAAAATATAAGAATCTACTATTAGAATAACCCATTTTTACGTCCATAACGTTTGGCAAAATTTTGGTGGCGAATTTGTCGGAATATCTCCACAACTTGCTGACATTTTTTAATTTGCCAAATTGACAAAAACGTTACCCAGTTGATCACTCGGTACCAAATAGATCAGTCATGAGAATGTGACTCAGTATGCACAAGTATGTATTCGCCACATTGATGAAACCGACGCTAAATCAACAAAATGATGACTAATTGATGAAAGTCCAATATCCTGCAAAGAACATAAAAGTAGATAATACGAATGACTTATTTTACTATCCGTCTGTCTGTACCGTTTAGTGAAAATTTTAGTGAGACTTAGTTAGAAATTCTATCTGAGTGTGATACAATTTATCAGGTTTTTATGGATTGCCAAATGTAAACATATTGCATACAACTTAGCCTTTACACAATTCTTTAAAAGTTTGATAAACAGAAAGACGATATTGAAGGAAAATTTGAAAGTTGTTTAGAAAGAATGGTGTTAGGTATCGTTACATTCGTTTTATTATAAACTTTGACAAATAGGGGATGTCGTGGCCATATCAGGGCATTTAGCGATGAATAAATAGTTCCCACCTTAGATAAGAATCGAAATGTTTCAGATAGTTTCTTTCCGGTCATGGGTGGATGACTATTGACAAAGTATGATCATTGTACATATATTGAAATGGAATCAAAATTCCTAATTAAACTTCTATCTTGATAAGGAACTATTCCCTCTTTATTCTTATTCCGTATTATTTCTTATTATTATTAAGCTTTAATATTTAATATTAAATAAAAACGATGTTAATAAACAATGTACAGTGTGTAAAGTTCATTTACTGACATTCAAACGGGTCTTCGCGTTGACTCAAAATAACTGGCCCATCGATTTTGAGACAGAAGGTCAAACACATGGATTTCCAAACACTAATAACGATTTCAAAATCAGATTTAGAAAGATTCAGTAGTACAATATACCACCCTATAAGGAAATTTTTAAAATTTAGCATTTCAGGTGAATTTATAAAGAATACGACTTAAAACCCTTGCCATCTTGTATTTGCCGGATCTTGTATTTGACCCATTTACACAGCATGGTATGTAGTAAATAGCAGAAATATATGCATTGACAAGAAAGATAATGTTATTTATACACGTTTTTCTGAAACATTTTCAATTTATAAGACTCAGTTAAAATTATTTCTGAGAAAAAATAACATGCCAGTCAGAAGCTGATATTCGCTTTGTACAGAATAAAAATTATAGTATGTGAAATAGCGATCACACGATCTGATAAAAAGCAAGACATATATAGACAATATGTCAATACAATTATATAAAAAAACTCTGCGTATTAAGGAATACACTGTTTAAGGAGCTAATGGGCAACGGTAGCTAATGCAATGATGCTATTTTTGAAAACTTTACGTTGTTGTTTTCACATATAAATCGATAAACTTACTTCTTGCCACCGAAGAAGCGTTTAATAGCTTTCCAAACCTTCATGACTTCGAAATATAAACAAATGACTTATCAAAATAACGAGTCTTAGTATTTTCAAACTAGCAGCTTGAAAGTTTATCGGAAAATGATCTCCAAACAATGTGAAGATATAAATATCTCCAATTGGCTGCGAATGTTCATTGTGACGTCATATATTCATTGTTGGCCTAAAATGTTTTAATTTTCTTCATTGTTGCGACTGCGCATTGTGACGTACGGAATTCCTTTGTTTCCGAAAACGAACAAAACTGGATCTTTTGTTTTGAATTAAAATACACTTAAACGTGATATTTTTTAATTGTATTTTACCTTACGGTTGATGTGGACAGAACACAGTGTTTTTGAATGAGTTTGTTTATACCTCAGATAACATCGATCCTTTGCAAGAGCTAGGTTCTCAAGTCATGTGGCGTTAACACGGCACAGTGTCCTATAGAAACTCCTTCCGAAAAGTAACTCCTTTGCGTGACAGCAGGGTCATTTCTTTTAGGAATTTCACAAATCGGGCAAGAGAAGAAAATACAAAATTTTAATATTCATAATTTTAGTTCTAGTTAATTTTAGTTCTAAGTAAAGTTTAGTTCTAATTTAGTTCTAATTAAATTTTAGTTCTAATTATCATAATTTTAGTTCTAATTAAATTCTAGTTTAATTAATTCATAATAGCGTTCATAATTTTACTTTTATGTATTACATTAAAAAAAAATGTTGTATTTACCCAATCATTTTGGAATTCGAGATTTTAACGGAAATACATGCTATAAGTAGGTTTCAAATAATAGTTCGAATGCATTTCAAACAGTTTTTGATGTTTTACATGGAAAGGATTTAAGGAAAGGGGAATATTTTAAGAGTTTAAAGAAAAAGATGAGGAGAGGAAGCGATGGAGTTGGTCACTGGGTACCAAATAGATCAGTCATGCGAATGTAAATGAAAGCGTATGCACAAGAAAACCGTTAAAATGAGTGTGACTGGCAACGGTCCTTAGAATCGAGGATACGGATGGAAGATGAGCACGGCAACTATACTCTATACCTTAATGTACCCTACTACTTTCCTTATATACATAGTATAATAGTATAATGTATACAAAAAGTATTCTGACGGAGTCGGAAATTTGAATTCGAGTTTTTGACGGGAGAGCACATTTCAAGCATCCCTGAACACGAATTAAACATTTTTGAGCTGATGTCTGTGTGTGTGTGTGTGTGAAAGTATGTGTGTGTGTGTGTGTGAAAGTATGTGTGTGTGTGTATGAAAGTATGTGTGTGTGTGTGTGAAAGTATGTGTGTGTATGTGTGTGTGAAAGTATGTGTGTGTGGAAAGTAAGGTATATGGAATATCTGCTTATATGAAAAAAAAATGGATAGCATAAGACAGTTGCAAGTTATTAAAAAAATGCATAATTTAAAAAGAATAATTGTGTAGTGGCAACACGTCAACATAATGACGTCATTATAGATAAGATCTAATTTTTAATAATGTAATGAGAGTGTATCACTCATTTGGAGTGTGGACAGTAAGCTGTGAAGATGTCGATCCGTGAGTTCCAACTTTGTTAACTATTTTAAATGTGAATATAAAAATTATATGAAATGATTCTAAATATTCAAACTTAGAAGCTTCAACTAAGTTCGGTTTCATCGAAATATTTGTCCTGTAAATATTTGCATCGGTAAAAACACCATTGGTAGTTCAAACAGTCGATTCGTATTTAGAAAATTCTAGAACTGTAGTGTGCAACTGTAGAAATCTATTTTAAAAGCTGTCGAAACAGATATTTTTTTTTTCATAAAAATGTGCTCCATACAATTTATGTCTACCGATGAAATACAACTATTTCGGACATTTTTAAAAATTTAAAAAGTTTGAAAGTTAGTGTGGTAAAATCTCACACAATATTTACTCGTTTCATGTTTAGCAGGTTTTAATACTGGGTGTTGAAATCTAGGTACATGTATGTGCAAAATGGTCTATTCCTATTCAATAAATTTTAAAATGTGTTGGTGTCCTGTAAAAATACTCGAAACTGTACACTCACTTCTAAGTTCTATAATGGTAGTAAAATTACGATGTGAAAATGGTCGTATCATATTCATTGGGTTTTCTTTAAACTTAAAGCTAAAATTTTGGGGTGTATCTGTGAAAATTCGTTAGCTTGTTAAATTCTAAACCTCGATATTTCAATTACACCCACCACTTTAAAAATGGTCAAATCAATCCTATTCACATTATAAAAACACACACTTCTAAAATTCTATAATGATACTGAAATTAGGATGTGCACTGTGAAAATGGTCATATCATATTCGTTGGCTTCTATTTAAACTGAATGTTAAAATTTTGGGGTGTATCTGTGAAAATTTGTTAGTTTGTTAAATTCTAAATCTGGATATTTCAATTATATCCACTACTTTAAAAATGGTCAAATCATATTTAATGCACAATATCATTAAAATGATGTATTTCAGATTACGTGTAGTAAATCAGACCGTTGAAGTATCCAGTTACTAGAAATATATTATTAGAAAAAATAGGTGGCAACACCTCATAATGCTGACGTCATTATAGATAAGATCTAATTCTTAATAGCGTAATGAGAGTGTATCACTCATTTGCAGGGTGGACGCGAAGCTGCGAAGACGTCGTTCCGTGAGTTCAAATTTTCATTATTATTTTTATAAAAAGAAAAAAAAATCATTTCGTTATTATAATAGTCGTATATACTGTTAGATTTATTTTTTAAAAATCCCATTGCTATATACGAGCTCGTATCACTTAGAATGATCGAATCTTGTTAACTTCATTTTAACTAAATACAATGAGTTTAAATTTGTTTTTAGATACACAACACATAAAAGGGTCAAATCCTATTCACTTAACACAATTTTTGTGTTCACTGTAAATCCGTAATCTATTATATTTTTGTTTTTAAACATTCGAAATCATTTCGTTATTATAATAGTCATATACGTTGTTAGATTTATTTTTAAACACATCCACATTGCTATATATCACTTAGAATGGTCGAATCTTGTTCACTTAATGCAATGTTAGCTAAGTATTACATTCATGTTTTTAAGTGCACACTTAAAAGGGTTGAATCTTGTTCACTTCATTTTAGCTTAGTATAATGTGTTTAAATTTTAAGTGCACAAAAGGGTAGAATGCTATTCACTTAACACAATTTTGAAAATGCGTAACTATACTTGAGTGTATTCAATTCCTTTAAAAAATCGTAGAATCCACTGAATACAATTTTTGTGTCCACTGAACACAATTTTTGTGTTCATTGGAAATCGTATTCAATTTGTTTTAAAAAATCATAGTGTTATAATACACAATTAATAACGCAATTTTATATTCAGTCCGTAACATTCTGTTTTAAAACGCACCCTTTATAAAGTACATCACTGTTCACCGAGCGATTCGAAGGAACCTCGAAACATATTCTATCTTCTGCTTCCTCTGATAAGGTACAGTTCGAAGATAACTTTCTATGGAGCAAGGCGCTGTGGCATGGCGGTAAGACACAGGCACTGTAATTGGTTGGTTCCAAGTTCGAATCCCGCTCCTGACAAGTGAGACATTAAATTCTTTTGGAAAAAACTGCCGATAGATGGCATCACTTCATCAAAATTCGCCAGAGGGCGCTTTAACTACGTCACGCTGATAAGCGATTTCACTTTGTTCCCAGACAGCAGAGAGGGAGGACGTGTGCTCAGAGCTCTTGTCAAAGGTCACTTCTAAGGTTATCAATCGCTGATTACGACACGTCATTTCCAGATTGTGTAATCGCTGATTGTGACATCCATTGAAACCACTTCCTCATGTCATCCCCTCTCACTCCGTATGAGTCATCACGCCTCTGTGAAAGACTTTCGCAATTGCCCTCTTTCGCAATACTAGGAAAGAAGCATCCTCCCAACAGAGGCATTGGGTACTGAGCCGCCTCACCAAACTTCCTCTCAAGAGAGGCATCCTCCCTCCTGGGGGTCTAAAGACCCTCAGAGAGGATCCACTCCAAAGAGGCACCCTCCTCCCCAAAGAGGGAAATTCCCTCCCCAAAGAGGGACCCTCCTCCCAAAAGAGGCAGGGGGTGCAGCACCTCCTGCGGAGGCTCAACGCACTTTTCTCTTCTACTAATAGATCAGTCTTGGGAATGTGAATGAAAAGGTTTGCACAAGAAAACAGTTAAAATGAGCGTGACTGGCAACAGTCCCCAGAAACGACAATACGGATGAAAGATGAGCACGGCAACGATAGCCTATACCTTAATGTACCCTATTACTTTCGTTTATATACATAGTAAAATAGTATAATGTATAAGGAAAGCATTGTGATGGGGTCGAAAGATTAAATTCGAGTTTTTGACGGGAGATCACGTTTCAAGCATCCCTGAACAAGAATCTGACGTTTTTGAGGTGATGTGTGCGTGTGTGTGTGTGTGAAAGTATGTTTGTGTGTGTGTGTGTGCGTGGCGACGATATTTAACGAACGAATGGAGCAATTCGAATGAAATTTGGTACAAAAATTACAATCCGTGAATACTGAAAGTCTATTGTTTTTAATCGCATTCGAATGTCCAGAACCCTCCTAAATTTTCCAGTGAAATTTTGAAAAAATCAACAAAGAATCAAAACCTTTAATAAAGTTACGCAAATAGACATAGCTAGCTTATGTAATTTTTCATTAGAAAACGATTAACATAAATTTTAGAACTCTAGCATGAACTGTTCTCGAGATATTGCACATGTATGGAATACGGGCCAACGGCCGTACCGTGCTGAAAACACCGGTTCTCGTTAGATCACCGAAGTCAAGCAGCATCGGGCGCGGTTAGTACTTGGTGGGTGACCACCTCGGAACACCGCATGCTGTTGGCCATCTCGGGTGCGGTATCCCCGTGGTTTGCACGCTACCACAAATGCCGCCGTGTTCATGCGGAGTACGATCACGTTAAACATGTGGGTCCGTAAGTCCTTCCGAGAGGTTGGTGGTAGGGGAAGGAGGGTACGGTCCCTGTGGATGCCTCCCCCACTGGGTTCCGGTCTAAATTGGGTGGCACTTCCCGGCCGTCCATACAGTTACCTTACACCTTTCTGGTAGGTCGGACGGTCTGGGTCTCAACAACAACAACATGTATGGAATACATTTGTCAAAAAATCACATAAAATTAAAAAAAATATTTACTATTGTGAAATATGTTCACTTTTCATATGTAATATAATGCGATAAGTTTGGTGATATCATTGACGTGGATCTAGCTCGTCCCGTTCATGGGAAATGATACTTTGGGTAATACTTTTGTATTTGGGCTTAAATAATCATTTATCTGCTATAAGAATAACTTATTTCTCCCTCCATAAGGCTTGGCGAGATTTTGGCGACAAATTTGGCGGAATATCACCAATTTGGTGACTTTTTTAAATGTTACAAAATTAACGAAATTGTCGCCAAACGGATAAAAATGACACTAAATCAATGAAAATGACGACTAATTGACGGAAATTCAATATCTCTGAAAAGAATATAAGATTTGGGTAATACTTTTTTATTTGGACGTAAATAATCATTTATCTGCTATAAAAAGAACTTATTTCTCCCTCCGTAACGCTTGGCGAGATTTTGGCGACGAATTTAGCGGGATGTCACCAACTTGGTGACGTTTTTAAATGTTACCAAATTAACAAAATTGTCTCCAAATGGATTAAAATGACGCTAAATCAATGAAATGACAACTAATTGACGGAAATTCAATATCTCTGGAAAGAATATAAGAAACTACTATAAGAATAATCTATTTTTCCGTCCGTAATGTTTGGCAAAATTTTGGTGACGAATTTGTCGGAATATCTCCAATTTGCTGACATTTTGAATTTTGCCAAATTGACCAAAACGTCACTTAATTGATCACTGGGATCCAAATAGATCAATCATGAGAATGTGACCAAGCATGCACGAGTATGTATTCGCTAAATTGATGAAACCGAAGCTAAATAAAAAAAATGACGACTAATTGATGAAAGTCCAATATCTTGGAAAGAACATAAAAATAGACAAGGATGGCATATTTTTCCATCCGTCTGTCCGTAACGTTTGACGAGAAATTTAGCGGGACGTCGCCAACTTATGGACTATTTTAAATGATGGCAAAGTGATAGTTGCCAAATTGATAAAAATGGCGCCAAATGGGAAGTAATATTTCAGAAATTCTGATTTCCGTAATATGCCGGGCATAACTTCTAGTATATAAGATATGCTCTTCAATCCGTTTGTCTGTAACACTTGGTGATGCATTTGGCGAACTTGGCGACTTATCTAACTAAGTATCGCCAACTTGGCGATATTTAGCCCCAGATTGACAAAAATATCGTCTAAATTGTAAAAATGACGCCCAATTAATGAAAATGACGCCTAATTGATGAATAAATTATTAAAATATTTTAATATATGGACTCTATCCCTTTTTGAGGATGCTATCAATATTGATAATTGTTCATTTAGAGTTGCGCGAAATATAAGTTAATTGGGTACTTTGAAATAGTTGTATATGTTGTCATACGGAAAATCGCCAAATGTACTATTCAACGAAACAGTACCGTGGATCTTATACATGTATATTTTGACTGTAATGGGAGTAAATTCATTGTATTATAAGGAAAATCATGTGCTGTCCACACCAGATGTTTTAATATCATGATGTGATCCCAAATGATTTAAACAAAAATTTAATGATAATTAACTGTCTGACATAGCATTTTTTACTCTTTGAAGCCCACGTTACTAAGCTGTATTAAAGTTGTAAATATAAAGTATAGCTAATCAATAAGGAAAATTAAAATTATATGCAATTACTAACCTATCAAATATCTTACCTATTTTATGGTGGTATCGGAGCATTCGATAGGTGCCAGTTAATGGCAAGGTTAATCAATGGACACAACACAAAGCGTAAAGAGTATTAATGGAAATTTTGGCAAATTGAATGACTAACAAAATTTAAATTTTCATATAAATAAGGGTTGCCCACTCTAAAAAAGTGGTTTCACACAATTATTACATTAAGCCATTGACATTATTTACATTAAGACAACATCTCCTGATTCCACTTTTTACTTTCCTTATATACATAATGTGTAAGGAAAGTATTGTGACGGGGTCGAAAATTCGAATTCGAGTTTTCGACGGGAGAGCACGTTTCAAGCATCCCTGATCACGAATCAAACTGTTTTGAAGTGATGTGTGTGTGTGTGTGGAGACGATAACTGACGAACGAATGGACCGATTTCAACGAAATTTGGTACAAAAATCACAATCCGTAAGCACTGGAAGCCTATTGTTTTTATACGCAATCGAATGCCCAAAACCCCCCTAAATTTTCGAACGAAATTTTGAAAAAATCGTCAAAAAATCAAAACCGCTAATAAAGTTACGCAAATAGACATTTCTTATGTAATTTTTCATTAGGAAACGATTGGCATAAATTTTAGAATGCTAACATGAACCGCTCTCGAGATATTGCACATTTAAAAAAAAAATTATCAAAAAGTTATATTAAATAAAAAATAAAAATATTTCCTATTGAGAAACATGTTCACTTTTCATATATAATACCATGCGATAAATTGGGTGACATCATTCTCGTGGATCTAGCGCGTACCATTCATGAAACAAGATACTTTGAGTAATACTTTTGAATTTGAACGCCAATAGTCAATATTATAGCCAATAGAATATTTATCTGCTGTAAGAATAACTTATTTCTCCGTTCATAACGCTTGGCGAGATTTTGGCGACGAATTTGGCGGAAATGTCGCCAACTTGGCGACATTTTTAATTGTTGCCAAATTAACAAAAATCTCGCCAAATGGATAAAAATGACGTTAAATCAATGAAAATGACGACTTATTGACGAAAATTCAACATCTTGGAAATAATATAAATATCTACTATAAAAATAATCTATTTTTTTACTGTAAAAGTAGTAAATTCATTACATTATATGAGGAAAGTCATGTGCTGCCCACATCAGATTTTTATATTTAATTTTATGGAATTCGACCCGTCCCGATCTGTTTCGTTCTCTGTATATGTGGAAAAGTTATAACATTTTTTACAAAAAAAAAAAATATCCCTTTAATAAATGTCTCCCTTTAATCGAATCGGACCAATTCTCCTTGAATGTAACGCCATCTGACGGAAATCATGGGAGTTTCCAAAGTTGTCAGGGTGCTTAAATGCATTTTTAGGAAAGCTTCGAACCTTTCACGAAAGGCGTATGACCCTAGTGGTGACGATGCGTAAAATAGACTTACTTTGCGTTGGTGCGTTACCACTCTAGCCTCAGAAGCGAGCTACGTTATACACAACGTGGAATGCCCATAGCATCTGAAATCCTCGGGGTTGTTTCCATTCGGTTTCCATATCTTGAAAGTAGCGTGCTCATTTTGAAAGGACACTTTCAAAACTTAAAAATCTTACAGGAAACAATTTTCGACGAGCAACTCGAGTTTTCGACGGATCTACACGTTTCAAGACCTCTAGAATACGAAAAAACCATTTTTAGCGTGACGTCTGTGTGTGTCGGTCTGTCTCTGCAGATTTTGTATCCACTCTAACTAAAAAACCAATGGACCTAATTTCACAAAATTTGGTAGGTAAGTCACTTGTGAGCGAGTCTGGTGCTGATTAGTTTTGGGTACGATTTGAAATAAAATAACCCGCCTTTTTTTGCGAAATGGCCCGCAAAAGCTTGTATCCACTCTAACTGAAAAACTACTGGACCGAATTTAACAAAATTCGGTAGATGAGTTACTTGTGGGTTACACTGGTGTTGATTAGATTTTGGTATGATTCGGTAAAAAATAACCTGCCTTTTTTTGCAAAATAGCCCCCAAAATCGTCAAAATCTAAACTAAAGAACTAGGTATACTCAAATACATCCATTAAATGCTCGTTTAATACGTAATTTTTAACGACGAAAATAATAAGACCAACCCCATTACACTAGGACTAGCCGTTCTCGAGATATTTTAGTTTTCCGTATTTTTTCTACGCCACCTTTGAAAATAAGTCCGGTTACCGAATGAGAACGAAAATTGAATTAAAAGTGAAATAAATTTAATTAAAATATAGAGAACGTTAATATAAGTCTGCAGGGAAAGTCATGTGCTGCCCATATCAGATTTTTTGTTCTACCCAATTAAAGTTGTCACGGTGCAAGTTTCTATAGAAATTCATCCCCGAAAGCACTGGACAGTACTGTCACCCCTATGCAATGAAGACTTTCATGGATTGAGCATTTAACGAGAAGGCCTACCCTTTAACATTGTGAAACTATATTCTATAGTTTCACAAAAGAAATATTTTACCCTGTTTTTTATTTTGTAATTTAGGTGAAGCATTTAACCCCCTAATAAGTACCCATCATTTTACTTTTGACGTGAATAATGTCTAGGGTCGGAGTATATGGCTCAAATCGGAGCGTTACGAAAATTACAAATAATTATTTATGAACATGCCATTTATGAACATACGAAATAATATGAATATTTTCAATTAATTCTTTCGAAAAAATAAGAAGAAAATTTTGTCCAAGCGAGTTTTTGCTCCCCTTTACTAATTTGCACATAAAGTATCCTCAAAATCATAAACAATAGATAGAAACAGTAAGCGACAAAAATATTCAGTAGTAAATTTACTTTCTAGATCCATGATATGTTTGTACATAGCATTATAGTTTTTGAGCCTTCGTTTTTGCTGAGTTAAAGAAGATTGAAAATTTTATGTTTAGGATAATATTTTATGTTAAAATTTTAAATTTTTACGTCTTCAAAAATCAATTGTGTTTTTATAGCTCTTTTTAAAATCTCTACAAAAATATATAATTAGATTTCGAAACGGGTCTTCTTCAGTTTCCGAAAAAGAGTGGTTCTAATTTTAATATCTTAAACTTTTTTGATTTTACAAGATGTCATTCATTGAATTTTTTACCAATAGTTAATGTAAAAACTAGAATTGAATGCAAAATTTCCCCTTTCAGCCCCATTTGATGTACGTTTGATGTCAATTTGATGTACGCTTACCTTCCGGTAAAAAGCTATTTATGCAGAAGGATAAAAATCAACTTTTGTTATGGTGAATTTGTAACGACGTATGTGATGCCGGATAAAATAAGAAATTGCTTATTTTCACGCCAATTCTGTTTAATTTGCGATTCTAAATATTATTTTTTTCTTTGTTGTTTACAAAATCGGTGCGTAAAAATACGCATTACCTAATTTATGAAGCGTATTTGCTTATTTTATAGCGTGAAATACGCGTATAGGGGTGTTATCTCGATATCTGCTTAGAACCAAGTTTTAGGCCTTTTTATCCTCTTTTGCAATAGTAAATAAATAGGAAGGTAAACTAGCATTAACAGAACGGTTGGCAAACCTTCTTATTACAGCTACAATTAGCTCTATTTCTGTCAATTTGCTGCGTCTTTACATGGAAGTGCAGCTTTCTGGAATAGCACTAAAATCCAAAAGGCAATGTTTGAATTCCACGAAATCATATTATATGTAAAATTTAATTTTAAAACATTTATGGCGGATAAAATTACTTTACATTTATACTCATATTTTTCCTGCGTTCAGCTAATTTAATACATTTTTGGTTTAATTCAATACTGTCTAATTAGCTACCGGCGAAATAATTTTTCTGGCATATGCAATCGCTACCTCTTAAACAAACTAGCAAAAGTAAATTGAACTATATTAAAATTTTAATTAAAAAATGAGTAAATACTTACACATAATTGAAATGAGCCAACGGCCCTACCGTGCTGAAAACACCGGTTCTCGTTAGATCACCGAAGTCAAGCAGCATCAGGCGCAGTTAGTACTTGGGTGGGTGACCACCTGGGAACACCGCGTGCTGTTGGCACATTTCGGGTGCGGTAGTCCGGTGGTTTGCGCGCTGGATTTGCACGCTGCCACAACTACCGCCGTGTTCATGCGGAGTACGATCACGTTAAACATGTGGGTCCGTAAGTCCTTCCGAGAGGTTGGCGGTAGGGGAAGGAGGGTGCGGTCCCTGTGGATGCCTCCCCCACTGGGTGTGACAATATTTTCACATATTTTGATACATAACCCTGGGAAAAAAGGGAATGGTGTAAATATATTGAAATGTATACTATGTTTTGGTGATTTATGTTTATAGCTAGGCCTTTGCACAGACGGAATTGGGATTTTTTGGCGCCGTTGGGTTGTGTGCGCACTGACATGGATTGTAAATATTCAGAGATTTAATTGCAGCAAAATGTCAAAGTTGAGCTACAAATCTTTGAAAATTTATAGCCCTGTCAGGTGTGGCGCGCGTCGGTGTCCGGTATTTTGGACCACCCTGGTTTTGTATGCCCTCTGGTTCTTGTTTTTTTAGTGGAACGCATAAAAATTAGCGTCGCTTCTAGACCAATGGTGAAGCATTTTTGGACCTCCTCCTTTTTTATAGCGTTTGGGAACAGCGAATGAGAGTTGGGGGGATTTCCTCCCTGTTTTGTGTCGTTCCCCTTGTTTGTAAAGTTTGAAAGTTTTAGAAATGTAAAAAATAGTCAGTTGCTTTTCTGAGCTCGAGTAGAGAGCACTCCAAGTGCGGGGCACTTGTATTTCGGTGTAGCCCGACCCGGCATGTATTTTTGATGCATCTCTGAGCCGGCATCCGCGGTCCCTATCTCGGGCGGCAATGCTTTTGCCGAGGAGCCGACGTGGTGAGTCCGGTATAGAAGGCGACTCGTAGCCAAATCGAGCCGAGCCTAACTCAGCGCGAGGGCGCATCTTCTTCATGCAGTTCGACCAGAAAATGGAAGAAGGCCGTCATGTGTTATTTGGTTGCAGTACACACAGCTCTACTACCAAAACGGCGCGGTGTAGGACCTTTGCTCCTTTAGCTGCATTTAAGCCGTGGTTACGTAAATACTGTGTGCACGGAATAATTTGCGGAGCATCAATCCAGGGCTCCTAAGCAGCAGTCAATCTCTACAAATAAAGTATCCGCTCTCCACTCTTTAGGCAAGGGCCTGTACGCATGCTCACTCAAGAGCCGCTGGGTCTAAGCCGCATTAAGAGGAGGAGAAGGAAAGTGAACAGTATGCCCATCGTCATTTTGTTTTTGTTAGTTGCAGTGCAACACAGCTCTACCACTAAAACGGCGCGGTGGAGGACCTTGCTCCTTTAGCTGCATTTAAGCCGTGGTAACTGTAACACTGCGTGTATGGAGTTTGCGGAGCCGCAATTCCGGGATCCTAAGCAGCAGACAAGCCTCTACGAAAACGTACCACTTCAGTACAACCTGTACGCATGCTCACTCAAGAGCCGCTGGGACTGAGGCAGATATTAAGAGGAGGAGAAGGAAAGTGGACGGTGTGCCCATCTCAAAGAAAATACTTGGCAATAACTTATGACCGATGATATGCAACCTAGTGTTTCCCGGACTGGTAAGGTTTTCCACGAACCATCGGAATAAATGAACTAATAAACATTCAATTAATTGTGCCACCCTTTCCTACGTGCAGAGGTCAGCTACAGCACTCAGTGAGAGCCCTATGTATGAAGGTATGGAAATTATATATTGATTTTAAAATGTATACATGAATGTTCAAGTAACTGATGTAATCCAATAGTGTGAGGGCAAGGTTATGCTAAATGGGTGTTTTTTTTGCAAAATTGAATATATATATATTGTGTTCTTAACAAAAGTAATTTAATTACAAATTTGGATTTTTATAAATATGCAAATTAATGCAAAATAAACCGTGCACCCCGAGGTCAAGTTAGGTAATTTGGGAACTCTTTGTAATTGTGTATTTTGTATATTAATGTTTAAAATTGAGATTTCATGTGTTCTATAAATAAATTGTAGTTGGCCACAAAAATGGGAGTGATTATTTTGTTGTAGTAGACGCAGTGTACTTTGGTCCAATCGGACCCCACTATACTTTAACGCGCTTGAGCCTGGTGGAACTATTTGGTGAGTATCTTTAATGTATTTATGTGTTTAAGTTTATTGTATTTATGTGTAAAATTCACCTCACCACATAGACCACCGATCCCCGTACTTGGTGCCGTGTCGTTCGGAAACGAACCACGGGCTTTTGCTAGATAAATTGTTGTGTGGGAAGCTTAGCCAAAATTGCGGGCCAATACTGAAGATAGTGAAGTTGAGTTTTAAATATATACTGTTAGTGTGTAAAGGATAGACGGGGTGTACTAAAATAAATTATAAACGCAAGTAATCAAAAAAAAAATAGAAGTTAAGTAAAATAAATGCTGGATAAAAATATATACAGAGATAGGATGTACAAAGTATATGAATAACTGTGGTAAAGAGTGTGTTTTCGTCTTTGGAAATATTGGGTATAAAAAGTATATAATGTGTGTGCAAATTTTAAATCATGTTGTGAAAAGCGTAATGCTATAACTCTCTGTAATATTTTAAAATTACAAATTTTAGATCAACAATAAATTAGGATTAATTGAAAGTGATTTATTATGTATAGAAATTGGACTAGCAAGTTCAGTGATTAGTTAAGTGAAATAAAATAATATAAAAAGTAAAAAAAAAATTAAATTGTCTGCTAAATTAAGTGGAAAAATTAAAATATTATAAAGCAGAAATAAATAGTAAGTGTATGCAAATAAATGCAGCACAAGGTGTAGAGCCAGTGAATTTAAAAATAAAATTTGGAAAGGTTTTACAGTATGTGTAATATTATACAATAATGTTAAAATTAATTCAAATGATATTCTGCAAAATAATTTTTTTTGAGTAGTCTACAATAGTTATTGAATATTTTAAAAGTTGTTCTGCAATAATTTGTTTTTACGATTCTACAATAAAATTAAAATTAATTGGAAGGTATTTTACAATATGTGTAGCAGTTTACAATGATTTTAAAATTAACTTAGATAGTATTGTGAAAGATTTTAATATCCTGCTATGATTTTAAAAAAAAATTGGAAAGCATTTTGAAATAATTTTGGTAGTCTACAGTAAATGTAAAAAATTAAGTGGAAGGTAGTCTACAAATAGATATTTTTTGGTTAATGTAAAGAAAATGAATATAATTATAATAATAGAAAATTTATGTAGATAGAGCAACTATTTAAAATTAGGTGAAGCAAAAAGTATATGGTTATTATTGTATATTGTGTATTGTATATTGTGTATTGTATATTGTGTAAACTGTAGTGTTGAGGAAAAGTGTGTAGTATTTTAAGAATTAGTGTGAGGATAGGCATGAGAGTTATCCAAAATGCACGGTAGTCAACAAAATCGCAAAATAATATAAAACTTCGGGAAAATTGACTGGAGGAAGGCAGATCCAGCAGATAGTAATAATTAAAATCATGGATTTTTCTGCAACAACAGCAACAAAAAAAAACAGTAGGAAAGTTTATCAGCGGGTTGACTGGTTAGCAGTGATGTTGTCAATAAGTATCAACGTAGTACAACGTAAAAGTCTTAGCGCCAGCCATTTTATGAAAATTATCAGCGGTTCATCGATAGCAGTACAGCAAAATTAAAAAGTTCTAGATTCCCGTTCCTTTTATGCAAGTAAACATATAAATAAATGAACGGACAATGATAAAAGATAAATAATTTAAATAAAAAATAAGTGAAATAAATAATTTAGTGGACGTAAAAATAAGAGATATCTGAAGTATAAATAATATGTACATAAGTGAGTAGTTCAGGTTGAAATTAAAATGTTTGAGAACAAAATAAAACCGGAGACTTGGAAAATTTTGAATAAAAAAAGAAAATAATAAATAATTTTTTTCCCTCCCAAACAAAATAAAAAATTAGTCTACGTTATAAAAAGGGACATTGTCAAGTAATCTGTATGTGGGATAAGAGTAGAAAAATTCGATCCTACGAACTCGCAGGGCAGTTGTAAGAAAATAAGTTGAGTACAATCAAAATGGGGGGGGGGGGGGGGGCAATCAGGTAACAGTAGCAATAACAAAATTTTCAAATAAAAAATAATAATAATAAAAAATATAATTTTAAATACAGGTTAAAATTAACAAATAAAATAATAAATAAATAAATCATAATGAGAAGGATAACAATAACAAAATGAAGAAATAAAAGATACGACCAGTAAGTGCACTTCCAATTTTCTCTCAAAATTGTCACAGTAAAGTTCCCATCTGTCAAAAAAGCATCACTTTTACAGTCGAGTCCATCTGGACATCATATATGGCAGAAGGTATCGCTAAAAAATTTATATGAATCTGATAATATATAGCCAAAACAGATATACACAGATATAATGATATACATAAGAGTAGTGAATGGCAGTCGGCCAGTTGCAACTTCAAAAAAAAAAGGGGGGGGGGACTAACTTGCAAGTAAATTTGAAATAACAAAATAAAAAGAATCAGTAATCAAAATAACAAAATAAGTAAATAAAGTAAAAGACATATATGTATAGCACAATAACAACAAATAAATACTTCACCATATACAAACCGGGCGGCCTTGATGACAGGCATTTGAACTAGGGTATTCAGATCGTTGATATCGCTGCAAAATATTTTAAAATCATGACAACGGATGTTTTAAAAGGTTTACATTCAAAGGTATACAATCAAAATAAATAAATAAATAAAAAAAAAATTGGAAAGGAAATGTAAACAAGCTTTAAAAAATAAGAGCAGCTCCGCTTACAAAAAAAAAAAAAAAAAGCTGACGGCCGGCTGATCGAAAAAGCCAGTGCTTTACATACTCCAAAAAGGTCGGACGCTTCGGTAAGAAAAACTGGTTCCGAGACAAAGTTTGCAGGCGGAAATTCAAGGTCATTCTCTTCAACGCGGGGGAAGCTTAGCATATGTTCACAAATAGGCATGGAGCAAATACAGTAATACGAAGTGATGAACTCATAGTAAAAATGAATAAATATGTACAAGATTAGAGAATCACAGAGGAATAACAATATACAGATTTTAATATAAATATAAGTGAATGACAATAAAAGATAAATTAAGAAAAAAAAATATAAATAAATACAATAGATATAGCTGCGTTAGAAGCATGATTCATGGTAGTGAACCAATACAGGTATTTAAAACGCGGGGCGTTCAATTTAAATACTAAACATTAAAATTATAAAAGGTGTCCTAGGTAAATCTATAGAGGTTATTCAAAAAAAATTGGGTTAGCTCGTGAATACATGCAAAAAATGCGCCGAAATAAAACATAAAATAAACATTCAAATCACATGAAAATAGACGTAAAATTAGATTAAAAATAAGTAATAATAACATTGTGAAAGAGAGATCAGGGATTGTTGTTAACACAGTATCAGTGTATGTGACGATTTGGATTTCCCGCCAATGTAGCACGCAGGTCAGATGACAAAGAGAATGAACTGACTTGTAAAAATTAGACAGCTAAAATTCATTTCCACATCAAATAACTCACGTGTGTGTAAAACACAGAGATAACATTGCTAAATAACATGCTAAGATACTTACCTGCTCTTTGGTGCTTGGCAAAAAGGAAAAATATGATGTGTATGGCGATGCGGATAGCCAGCCGCGCTTCTGCTCTGAATCGAGCTACGCAAGGCGCGAGTTCGGACTTCCGGTCTTCGAGAGAATTCGGAGAAGGGTTTTGGGGGGTTGCCTAGCAACGAGCAGATGTTTACTCGTAAACAAAGGAACGCCTGAACTGACAGTTGTTTTGTTGTGGTCGTATTGCGTTGTAAAGTAAAATGTGTAGAGCATAAAATTGTGAAATTATACAAATGTAGATCAGATAGTACTTGTTGTGTGTAAATGTATGATTCGAACTGTAAACAAAAAAAATTGTGAACTGTGAGAAAAGTGAGGGAAAATCTGTAAACAAATAATGATGATGTAAAGTGTACTATATAATATTTTGTAAACCTAGCTTGACTTCTTTTCTGTTCAGGAGGGTGAGAATATGTGACAATATTTTCACATATTTTGATACATAACCCTGGGAAAAAAGGGAATGGTGTAAATATATTGAAATGTATACTATGTTTTGGTGATTTATGTTTATAGCTAGGCCTTTGCACAGACGGAATTGGGATTTTTTGGCGCCGTTGGGTTGTGTGCGCACTGACATGGATTGTAAATATTCAGAGATTTAATTGCAGCAAAATGTCAAAGTTGAGCTACAAATCTTTGAAAATTTATAGCCCTGTCAGGTGTGGCGCGCGTCGGTGTCCGGTATTTTGGACCACCCTGGTTTTGTATGCCCTCTGGTTCTTGTTTTTTTAGTGGAACGCATAAAAAATTAGCGTCGCTTCTAGACCAATGGTGAAGCATTTTTGGACCTCCTCCTTTTTTATAGCGTTTGGGAACAGCGAATGAGAGTTGGGGGGATTTCCTCCCTGTTTTGTGTCGTTCCCCTTGTTTGTAAAGTTTGAAAGTTTTAGAAATGTAAAAAATAGTCAGTTGCTTTTCTGAGCTCGAGTAGAGAGCACTCCAAGTGCGGGGCACTTGTATTTCGGTGTAGCCCGACCCGGCATGTATTTTTGATGCATCTCTGAGCCGGCATCCGCGGTCCCTATCTCGGGCGGCAATGCTTTTGCCGAGGAGCCGACGTGGTGAGTCCGGTATAGAAGGCGACTCGTAGCCAAATCGAGCCGAGCCTAACTCAGCGCGAGGGCGAATCTTCTTCAGGCAGTTCGACCAGAAAATGGAAGAAGGCCGTCATGTGTTATTTGGTTGCAGTACACACAGCTCTACCACCAAAACGGCGCGGTGTAGGACCTTTGCTCCTTTAGCTGCATTTAAGCCGTGGTTACGTAAATACTGTGTGCACGGAATAATTTGCGGAGCATCAATCCAGGGCTCCTAAGCAGCAGTCAATCTCTACAAATAATGTATCCGCTCTCCACTCTTTAGGCAAGGGCCTGTACGCATGCTCACTCAAGAGCCGCTGGGTCTAAGCCGCATTAAGAGGAGGAGAAGGAAAGTGAACAGTATGCCCATCGTCATTTTGTTTTTGTTAGTTGCAGTGCAACACAGCTCTACCACTAAAACGGCGCGGTGGAGGACCTTGCTCCTTTAGCTGCATTTAAGCCGTGGTAACTGTAACACTGCGTGTATGGAGTTTGCGGAGCCGCAATTCCGGGATCCTAAGCAGCAGACAAGCCTCTACGAAAACGTACCACTTCAGTACAACCTGTACGCATGCTCACTCAAGAGCCGCTGGGACTGAGGCAGATATTAAGAGGAGGAGAAGAAAAGTGGACGGTGTGCCCATCTCAAAGAAAATACTTGGCAATAACTTATGACCGATGATATGCAACCTAGTGTTTCCCGGACTGGTAAGGTTTTCCACGAACCATCGGAATAAATGAACTAATAAACATTCAATTAATTGTGCCACCCTTTCCTACGTGCAGAGGTCAGCTACAGCACTCAGTGAGAGCCCTATGTATGAAGGTATGGAAATTATATATTGATTTTAAAATGTATACATGAATGTTCAAGTAACTGATGTAATCCAATAGTGTGAGGGCAAGGTTATGCTAAATGGGTGTTTTTTTTGCAAAATTGAATATATATATATTGTGTTCTTAACAAAAGTAATTTAATTACAAATTTGGATTTTTATAAATATGCAAATTAATGCAAAATAAACCGTGCACCCCGAGGTCAAGTTAGGTAATTTGGGAACTCTTTGTAATTGTGTATTTTGTATATTAATGTTTAAAATTGAGATTTCATGTGTTCTATAAATAAATTGTAGTTGGCCACAAAAATGGGAGTGATTATTTTGTTGTAGTAGACGCAGTGTACTTTGGTCCAATCGGACCCCACTATACTTTAACGCGCTTGAGCCTGGTGGAACTATTTGGTGAGTATCTTTAATGTATTTATGTGTTTAAGTTTATTGTATTTATGTGTAAAATTCACCTCACCACACTGGGTTCCGGTCTAAATTGGGTGGCACTTCCCGGTGATCTAAACGGTTACCTTACACCTTTCTGGTAGGTCGGACGGTCTGGGTCTCAACAACAACAACATAATTGCAATGAAATAGTTAATTTTAGTATATTCTTATGCATAACACAAACAAAAGATAACGTATTATGACCCATTATACTTGAAACAATTCGAATTTTAACGTTTTTGAATACTAATACCAAAAGAGTTAAGATAAAAGTTAGGAATTTTTAATCGCACTCAAACACAAACCGAAAAACAGCTATAGAAAAATGCGTGCTAAATTTTACTTTTATTCAATGCTTATGAACATCTATATGTTACTTTTAAAATATGAATAACATATTTAAATTCTCTTAATTAAAACGTTTAACTATAAAATAAATATATGCGTAACCGAGTTTCCTTTTACTGAGGATACTAGGAGACCAACCTTTTTTAAAAAATATGTTTTGTTTAATTTACTTGAAGTTTAAAATTTTTTATAAATATCCAATATTTCTTTTCACTAGACAATTGGGCATTGAACGAAAAATTACAAACATAATCAGAATCTAACACAGTTTTGCTTTATTTTAACTCTGTAAGTCTGTAAGTATTAAAAACATTCTTCAATCAGGAAAATGCAAACTCCAAATAATTTATAACCATATCTATATCTTCTCTATCGCGCTCTGACACCAATGCAACTTTTACTTGTGTTTTGAAATGGCTCGCTGCGTTTAAGAAATTGATATATAAATTACATAAGCATAAGCAAAAGTAAAATTATAATTCAAGATCTGGATTTTTTTTTAACATTGATGCTTAGCCACGCCCCCGAAAACAGTGACTTTTACACATATTTTTTTAGTAAATTGCAGTGTGCATAACAAATACTTTAAAGTCTCTAATACCAATAAAAAATCAGATGATGTCCACCCCAACACGCGACTTTGAGTAAAGAAAAGCAAATTGGGATTTTGTGGGAAAATAATAACACATATTAGAATTTTTTTATTATTATATTTACTGAAAATCTATTAACCCTTTGACATACGAATTAAGAGACATTAAGCGTAATTTCAGGATATGACACACGCCTCCATAATCTCTGTAAGATTCAGGATATAAACCACGCCCCCTAGATTTCTGTAAGACGTGCACATGACAAATTTTAAATCTGAGCCTGTCCCACAGATGTCAATGTCTACAATGGCTTATAAAACGTACGACGCATCCAAGACGTCGTTGTATGTTAAGGAGTTAAAGATGAAAATAAGAATATCAAATTCCTAGTACTTCGTTGGATTATCTTGAGAGATTTCGCATTTACTGAGAAAAAGTATATTTGCAATATGGTAAAATTGCCATATAAACACATTTTATTTTATGCCGTTGCTAAGTAACATGATATTATTTACTTTAAATAAATTTTCAGAAAATAATCGTCTGCATAATATTATTTCTATAGAAGATTTAATTTTGCTTATTTTTGCAAATTGAAATCTCCCAGAACCTGTGGATCCGAATTCAGAATTGACAGACACACTTTTAATCATACAAACAACAAATAAACAAACATTTTAACAAATAACTTTCAATCATATATGAATATATATATATATATATATATATATATATATATATATATATATAATACAGAAATTGTGAACTTTCCCCAATAACGCGTCCTTTTCTTTCATAACTCTTATTCAAAATTTCTATTTCATGTCACGCACATATTGCAACTATGTTAAATTCTATCCCAAGCTACTAATATTAGCAAAGTCTGCCAGTACTTCCTCTTTTCCTTTACCATACCATATATGGTCACTAATCATAACCTCGACGTAATCTTTCTCTTACGAAACTGCATCCCCATCACATTCTTAAAGCCTGATAACGCAAAGGCAGCATGTTTCCCATATCGTCATATCCTCCTCCATAACTGTACATTGTGTGAACTAACGCAGACTGCTTTGCGATTTCTTGCGAGCTGGTCGTCGATCAAGAGCTCAACCCTCTGTAACCAATTATGTTTTGCGAGTATCATCTAATAAAGTAGATTTTTGTAACCTGAAAAATATCTTCCCTGGACTATTGCATCTGCCATTATATATATATATATATATATATATATAATAAATTACAATCCTAAAATGTTAAAAATGCAAGAAAGAGAAAGGCGCATATTGCCGTACTATCAAAATCTTTTAAGAGTATTTGTTTAATAAAGATTTAAATTGCAAAACGATTTATAAAGGTGGAATGATTGTGTTAACAGGGTTGCAGTAAGGTCAAGGGGGATTGCGACCCCTTTTTCCTGGTTAGAAGCTAGCTTTGACTTCATGAAAACGCTCCCAGAGACTCTGCACGCCCGTAGCAACAATCGAACATGTACGTGGGGATAAAATGTCCGAATCCCAGACAACATATAAAAAGGATCATAAAAACAATAAAATTAGAAATTTTACAAACCAACAGGATGAGAATCAAAATAGAGTTGCATAAAGCGTATAGACTTCGGAGGGAAGCATATATATAAAAGGCACATCGAATATAAAGTGCATTTAGAAAGAGAAACAAATACCTATTTAACCAAAGCAAGAACCATCTTATTAAAACTATTAACACCTGTCATTAGATGGCTCTGTTATGATTAAAAATAGTTATGAAATGGTCGATAAATCGAAAACTTATTCTGAACGATTGTATTTTAGAACATTTGATTTTAAAGACCTTTTTAACAATATCAACTTACAAGATCTATATGATATTTTAATGGAAATGCATTACACATCAGATTTACAAAAACATATGGAAACCAACAAATACAAAAGCCTTCTTAAGATTGTCTTATTTGAGAATATTATGTATAATGGAATTACATTTTTTCGACAGATTAAAGGCATCCCAATGGGAGGGGGATGTTCCTCGTTACTAGCGGATTTTTACTTGCATCATTACGAGAAAGGCATTCATTTAAGCAGTGAAATTTCTTTCTGTCGATTCGTTGATGACGTCATGATTGGATTGGATAATCAATATACCATAATTGATTTTACATTCTACCCGTCGTGTCTTGAACTGATCGAATCGGAGTCAACGAACGTGGGAACAGTTGATTTCCTAGACATCACTATTTATTATGATTTGGAACAGAGACTAAGTTATAAAATATTTGACAAGAGATATCAATATTAGTGCAAGATCAATTATTTTACCCAATGGAATACTAACCTAAGTTTAAACGTACTACGTAATTTAATCATAAATCACTTGAACAGATACAGACTATTAAATTGATCTATTACACAATTTAATAAATGCTTAATACATTTAATCAACGAAACTCGGAAACAATCATATCCCTTCCGCTTTATCCAATATTATTACAACGTTTTTTGCAGAAAATATAGTGATAAAAATTATGTTAATTTATCCGACATCCTGGAATACAACTCCACTCTTGCCTAGGATAATCTGTTTGTTTCTCTTTCTAAATGAACTCTATATTCGATGTGACTTTTATATGTATGCTTACCTCTCCGAAGTCTATACGCTTTATGCAACTCTTCCTTGATTCTCACCCTGTTGGTTCGTAAAATTTCCACTTTTATTGTTTTATGATCCTTTTTATATGTTGTCTGGGATTCGGACATTTTATCCCCACGTACATGTTCGATTGTTGTTACGGGCGTGCAGAGTCTCTGGGAGCGTTTTCATGAAGTCAAAGCTAGCTTCTAACCAGGAAAAAGGGGCCACAATCCCCCTTGACCTTACTGCAACCCTGTAAACACAATTATTCCCCCTTTATAAATCATTTTGCATTTTAAATTTATATATATATATATATTGTCATATAGCTTATATATAGATTAAAAAATGCAGGTTGAGGGAATTCTGCAGCTGATTAAACAGTCAAATTTAGAAATATATGGAATTATACAAAAAGAGAAAAGTACTTCTAGCATTTGTAGTAGATTTTCTATGTTCGAATTTCTGTATATATGGAAATTTTAACCGTGTTCAGTATTTCATATACAATTGTTTGAAAACTCCCATATAAATTCTCAAATATATTAGTATTTGCTAAAAATTAGCAGCTAATCACTTTGTAGTATTATCAATTAATCAGGGTTTTTAAAATTATGCAGTAAAAAATGCAGTTTTAAAATTACTGCACAAGCAGACATTATTAGTAACCTTGAAAATGCTCGGTGTATGGGTGTGGAGGGGGGGGGGGGGGGGAGATCAGCCGAAAAATTTTGGAAATTTCTACATTTCAAGGTATGGCTATTTTAGCAATTTTATAATACAGTCGAACCTGCTTTAAACGGAATTCAGGGGACCGGAAAAATTTGTAACGTCATGCAAATCAAAAACGTCATGCTTTAAACGTCATGCAGGTCATTTCCAGGAAAACTAAGTTCTAAAGTTTAGCTGTAAATGCTGATAATTCATATGTAATTGCTCACCTATGCATCAGATTTTAAAAATTCTGGGAAGTGTATTTAGCTAAATTCGATTAATATTATATTATACCATAATAGCTAATTTAATTTTTTTATATATGTATATACGTACATTTTTGCATATTGCGATCACAGGAGTATATGCAAATAGAAATGTAGTATTCCCCATGTCCATAACTGTTAGCTTATTACTATACCTTTAAATCCAGATGAATTGACTAACAGGCAAAATAATTCTGCTTACTACAAAACAAAAAATTAATAAATAAAACAGAAATGTTAGATGAACTTTCAAAATAATTCAACATGGTTTCTTGGACGTGTGTCTTACTAATGATGCGACGTTCAGTTAAAAATCGTGCAGATTAATATTTCTGGCATTTCAGAGTCTCCCTGATTAACGGAAAATTCTTGAAGTTCTGAAATGGCTTTCAGAAAATCGTGATATCATTTAATGGAAAGTTCTGTGAAAAATGATTCTCACGGAAATAAATGGCTAAAATGGATGATTTTTCCATTATCTGTTCTTTACAACAGGTACTTTTTTAAACAAAATACTTGAAACTGGTTGGATCGATAATTTTACCCTGTGTTTTAGGTAGTTAAGCTGCGTTGTACAAAGCGTCAAAATTAGAAAGGCAGGTATACTAAATATATGTTTATGTCACTGCATTTCTTTTTTCGACACGGCATAGACACAAAATGTAATGTTCACTTTTCACTAAATAAAATCGTTTAACATTTAAGGAAAGTCTTACAACACGAACTCTGCAATAATAAAGTACGACCAATAGAATAATCAAATTTAATCATTAAAAAAATATAGCTAAATCGCAACAGTATTAATGAAAATGTCTTATTAAAAAGTTGTTTTATCACACTTCACATATTTCAATTTCCTAATCCTTGATGAAAATTCCTAGTAATTCAACAGTACTATCTGCATACATGAATTAATTATGAATTTCTTACCAGGCAAAACCGATAAGTTGGTATATCTTCTCATTACCTTCTCTATTTGTTTCAATTTTTCTGCGTCTCTATATGGCGCAGTTTCCCGAAGAATATAATTGAGAACACCATAATGCAGTTACATCAAATTATATTTTATATAATATATTATTATAAAATATTAACGGTGGATGAAAATTTATTTTCATTTATACTCATGTTTTTATTGCATTAATATAATTAAATCCATTTTTAGCTTGATTTAAACGAAAAACAGATCTAAAAAAATTGTGCCAAATTTTACTTTTATTAAATTTTCTTGACAATCTATATTTTACCCTTAAAAGATGCAAAAAATATTTAACACTCTCTGAATTCAAATGTTTTCAAATGTTAAAATAATATATGTGCAACCCGGTCTTCTTTATAACGATACCAGAAGTTAAAAATTTTTTATACATTTCCTAAAATATTTCTTTTCACCAGACATTTAGACATTGATCGAGCATTAATAACACAATCAGAATTTAACACATTTTAAACACTATTTTAATTTTGTAAGCTTGTAAGTGTTTAAAACGTTCTTCAAGGAAATGCAAACTCCAAGTAATTTAATACCATTACCATATCTTCGCTATCGCAATTTGTCACCAATTCAATCTCTACTTATGTTTTGAAATAGCTTTTAAGAATCTGATATATAAATTACATAAACAAGTGCAAAATTATAATTCAGGATCGATCTGAAGTAAACTTTTTAACACTATACAACAAAGTTGAAAAGTGTTTATGACTTTGTTTATTCTGTCTGTCTGTCTATCTGTCCGTTAGCACGATAACTGCCGAAAAATGACTTAATCAAAATGAAATTTTAGTATGTTGTTCAGACGGTCTGTAGGACCTATGTGAATATAAATGACTAATATCACCCAAATAGTTTTGGATTGAACACGGGTAGAAAAAACGGAATACATTGAACCCTATGGGGCCTAATTTTTCAAACATGTTTTAAGCGGATTTAAAATTCACAAATTGCCTCAAAAATTTAAGGTAATATTCAAATTATTCCATAAAATATATAAAAAAAAATCAGCGAAATATATTCAGTATCTTTTAAAATAAAAATTAAAATAATAATAACACCTCTTATATGAAGCGATCACGTGACCATGATATGAAAAGATCACGGGACCCACTTTAAAATGATATATGGCATCCATCTTGTCTCAAAATCGTGATTTTTAAAGTTCTTTTTAATTCATATTGAGTGTTGTATCCGTCCTAAAACCACTTTATTTTTGCTCAAATTCTGGGCATCTACATACTGAAACAACGCAATTACAATATATTTGAGTTTAAATGCTCATCCAAATTTGATTATTTCTACAACGAAGCCTATTTTTCACCTATGTAAAATGTAAACAGCAAAATATGTAGAATGAGTTGTATTAGAATTGCTGTATTTCTTTAACACAAAATAATTTAGTTCATGGAGTCTGCATAGCTGATATGAATGAAATATTCATTGATTTTACAAAGAGAAGGACGATTTTTTTCGATGAAGTTTTACGCATAGAGTTTAATTACCTGTAGCTCCATGGCTTTAATTTTTAAATAAAATAAATTATTATAGTATTGTGATGAATGACATGAATGGGAAATTATTTATGAATGAAATGCTGCTTTTATAGAGCCAGGCTTGTTATTTTTTCTATGACGTCATTTGAATGAATTTCAGTTGTTTTCCATGAAGTTTTCAAATATAATAAATTATCATAGTATTATGATAATTCTAAAATTATTACCGAGGAATGTATCACATTTAAAGATGTTTAAACCAGGGAATTTATATTTCAATGCCGTCATTTGAATGAAGTTCATTTTTTTCCATGAAGGTTTAAGTTTTCAAATATAATAAATTAATGTAGTATTGTGATAAGTTTTAAAATATTACTTAGGAATGTATTGCATTTTAGAGATGTTTAAATAAAATTGCATTGAATTTGGAAAGTGTTTCATAATCAATGCTTTAAGCATGATTAATCTTTCTTGTTTTGTTTATATTGTTGCTTAGACACGCCCCTTTAGACCATTCCCCTCATGACATGAAGTTTACACAGATATTTTCAAGTAAGATACATAGATCATAACATATGCTTTGAAGTTTAATTAACTATAAACAATTTGATGTGCTCAACCCAATATGTGACTTTAAGTACAGATAAACAAATTGTGTTTCGGTGGGAAAGTAATTACACCGATTAGAGTTTTTTTACTACATATTTACTGGAAATATATTAAAGAATTATTAAAGATGAAAATATGAATACCAAATTAAAGTTTTTCGCTTAATTATTTTGAGATATTTCGCGTCCCCAAGAGGAAAGTAAAATTTGTAGAAAAACTTCTGATCATCGGGTACGTTCGGAATTTCAACGACGCCGGATTACTAAATTCGTCGGATTATTAGATGTCAAACTAAAATGGAGTATTATGTAGAAAAAATGATTTAAAGTAAAATCATTGACAATAACTGCGATATTTATTTGTCTGAAACGTATTTGTCTAAAACAGACTGTATTGCATGGTACGGTATGTAAAAAACATTTAAATTAATTTTAAAACTTTAAAGTAAACTTCGATGAACAGAAATTTGCGTAATGGAGCAAACGATCATTTCCTAATACAGCAGAATGGACCCGAAGGCCGTTCGAGAGGCTTGTGCAACCATTGGATGTTTGATTAACTGAACGCGGAAGCTGTGTTTCTTTCAGTCATACATCCGGCCGATTATTCGCCTCCCCCCCCCCCCTCCGGAGACATTTTATGTTAATCTAGTTTCTATTTATGTGTCAACATTTAGATATATTTATATGGGGCAAATAGAAAACTTGCCCCCCACCCCCCTAATGTTTCATTCGCCTCCCCGGCCATAAAGTTCTGAAAGAAACACTAAACGGAAGTTTATTGTAAGACGAAAATGGCTTGTGAAAACTTCTAAATTATAGTGTTTATTTATTTCAGGTTTAAATCTTATACAAAGAATTCACCAATTTGATAATAGTTAGTCTATTTTGAATTTTATATGTATTTTTTTAAATTTCAAATCAAAAATATGAAATATCTTGAGAACGGCGGAGTTAGCGAGAGAGAAATGAAAGAGGTACGCCTTTACAATTCCGTTGTAGAACGTTTTCAATTGAGATCTCGAATACGGTAACCAACAGGAACATTTTAGTATATATTTTTTTCAGGATGAGCTAGTGTTGTAACTTAAATTAATTCAATACTTCTATGTTATCCTATGTCCATACAAATATTGATTTATCTTTACGTTTTCGTTTACCAGCAAGTTATGCAAGGAACCTTTCGGAATGAACCGATGTCATGGCAAGAAATCGGTGAAGAGAAGTCAAGAATGAGTCATGGCAAGAAATCGGTGTAAATCTGAAACAGCCGTTGGACGTGGATAATTTATTAAAGTTTGAATTTCTTTAGAATGGAGTTCGATATCATATTTTAAAACCAAAGATCCTGAAAGTGGAACATTTTCTTGTCCTCATACACGCTTTCAAACATTCAAAATCACACTGTACTGGTCGAAATGTTTGAACACTTGTTTGCGATCCTTCAAAAGCGTAGTTTTATTTACGGAAGTATAAATAAGACGTCGTTTAACTACTTTAATGAGAAAATCAAAGAGGAGCACATGCACAAACGCAATTGTGGTCTCTTAGGACTTGTTTAATAAAACCTTGAAAAGTTTGTGCAAGATTAACAAAACCTAATGCCATGTATATGAATTCGTAATAACTGGAGTTTTAGGTATGTCAGATGGTTCCACTGGAATCTGATGATATATTTTTTATCATATTTAATTTCCGAAAAGAAAATGTCCTACGGTAATATCTTGGAGAGAGATCAGGTATTTATATAGCAATAGTAGTACCTGGGTTGAGCTGGCGATAGTCTTCACACCCTAAAATGTGTAGTCTATTTTAGTACAAGATACATTGGATTGGACCACAATATGGGATATGTTTTGGTTTTGATACTATGTTATTGAAGGGTAATTTAATTAGATGGGAGCAAACAATTTTTATGGTATATGGAATTACCAGATATGGTTGTTGTAGTGACGGTTCTGATACATTACTTTCTTTTGAAATTAATTACAATGCCGAAAGAAAAGCGGTTTAAACCCGAGTCATAAATGTACCGATTGCGTAAGTTACGATTTAAAGGTGAATTCTGTGTAAAACATTGTGCAAATTATAAAAGTAATTCTTTAATTGATGAATATATTGATATTTATTGGGAGAATATATTGATATTTATTTATCTTTATTGGCTGCTGCTTTTTAAGTATATTTGCAAGGGGCTGTTAGAGCCTGAATTGATGATTGCGAAATTACATCAACCGGAAAAGAATCATTAATCGTTGATGTGTGGGAAATTGATGTGTCGAAAAGTTTGTGTGCACTCTTAGACGGATTCTGAAATCCTCTTGAATTGAAGGAAAGTATTAGCTTTACTTCTAATAGCAATCATTGAAATCATAGAGCTAGCATTCCCTTATCTGTTATTTTTACTGATGCTAAAGTTTGCATTTCATGTAGCAATTTGAGAAGGGCGTTTATTTTCCAACGATAGCTCTTGGAACAATGTTCTGAAACGTCGTTTTTCCGTTTTAACAAAGTTCTGAAAAATGTGCTTTTTAGGAACATCGTAAAAAATGTCATTTGGAGTCGTCAAATTCTCGGTTACATAAGGTAGTATATTACTATTCAATGCCGTAATTACGCTATGAAATGTTGTTATATCACCACTAATGAAAAAAATAACGGAATTCAATTTGGTGAAACCATAGCACTGATTGGACTCGCCAAAAAGGTGGCACTCTGAAAGCAATCCGTGCTATCTGGGTTGTATTTGATTCCTAGCCTGAGACGTTGGTTTTTGTATCTGGTCTGCAGTATTAGATATATTACATACACTAAGCGTATAATTAAAGCAATTTCTAACACAATTTAAAATTCTAAAACTATTGTTTATTGTGTAAAACATATTGCAGAAGAAACTTTAATGTAGGTAGCTGTGTATACTAGTAAAACATACTTAAAGAAAATTATTTTATAAAGTTTCGATCATACTTGATACGAATTTTGTTTTTATTAAGTAAAAACAACAATTTAAAGAAATGCTCACTCATCTACGAAAGCGTCACATTGCGGGATTTATTTAAACCTTGTGTCTTTTTACTAACATTTTCAATCCGCCAATTCAAGAAAATTTAAATGTGTTTTTTCGTGCGACATTATGGAAAACGGAACTTAGTTGCTCTTAAGCTAAACCATATATTTTAAAACATTTCCACGTTTTGGCAACACTCATGTGGTGCAGATTAGTAGACATGCATTTAGCCAACCTCCACCACAGTGCAAAACATTTATAAATACAGATTCTAAATGTTTTTTGTAAAACAGCTGCAGAAACTGAATTTGAGTAATCGCATTTAAATTCTTCTACTATGCCCATTATACAATGCACTGTTGAAAGACAAAAGTCAAGCCACTGTTATCCTAAGTACATGGGGATTTTCTGATGGTAAGTGGGTCTGAAGTAATTCCCAGCTCTGTCATTGTTTCCTATTTATCAAGTAGGTTAGCACATTGAAAACAGTACTTCAATTATTTCTTTAGGAAAAGAATTTAACAATGCATGGTTTTCATACATATTCAAGAAGTATAATATTTTGAAATATGTTTTTTCTTTTCATGAATCGAATTTCCAGCCAGACAGGGAAAAGTGGTTATTATTCGAAGAAAATATATTTGACGAACAACAAAGCATCCGCGAATATTCATTAGGTAAGTGTTCTGTTCAACATAATATTCTTAAATTATAGCACTTTGCAACGCCTACTTTAACGATAAGAGCTTGCAATTTCGTCCCAGTAGCTCAGTGGTAGAGTTTCGGCTGGCCAGTTCGGAGATCCACTGTTCGATTTCCGATTGGGGCAGCAAGGCTCTCTACAATGGCGCCCGAACAATTCCACCCTGTAGGTTAGTGCTTCTATTTTGTGAGCTAGTTGAGTATTTAATTACTAGTTGAGTGTTCAGACTCATTTTTGTGTCCTGCAAATACACCCACGCTTTGAGAGAATACGTCATAAAATCGAATTATTTTTAAATTTATGTTTGGAGGGGCGTACCAACTCGTAAGGTTCGAATTGCATTCTGTTCGCAAAACGGAATTAGCAATGAGATATAACAGTGATCTTCAACCTCTTTTGAACCACGGGCCATATTTAAGTCAGGCTTGAGGGCCACGTATGGAAATACACGCATCCTCGTAAACAAACAAAAGAGAACGCGTGACATTATTTGTATTCTCGTAAACAAACACAAAAAAAAACGCGTTTTAACTTATCCTTTAAACAGATGCATGCTGTACTTCTTTATATTTTTTTTACTTACTTCAATTAACTACGCCCTTTATTAGGCGTAGTATTCTTGAGAAAAAACTTCATTTTTTCAAACTTTATAGTTAGTCAACGAAACCATTTTTTATATAAAATATATTATTAAAATATTATCGATGAGCATTACGGTCCCCATAAATAAAAATATTTAATTTTTTATTTTTAGTAATGCCGTGGTTCTGCGGGGAGATAGAATACTATCGTCTATTTAAAGCAGTTAACGAATAACTGTGCAAATTATGGCCGTTAAATAAAATTGACCCATGACATTCAGGGACATAAATTAAATAAAATGAAAATTTAGACTTGATATGGTATTTATGCCAATACGAAATGCACACCGAAAGTTATTTTAATTTTGGAAATTATCCCTGGTCACTTTTTGCATTCTGAAATAGAGATTCGGAATGAAGTAATATGATTAAAATTTTTCACAGACGAAAAAATGGACGTGGCCAAATAAACTACTGATATATGTTGACCAGCTACTTACAATAAAATTTGCTTTATTCAAAATTTGTCTTTTTTTGAAATGATTTTTTTATAATGGATCATAATTATCAGGTTTTTCAATTTGATTAATTTCTAATAGGATTGTGTGGGCTTCAAAATATTAAAAACTCATGTAAATTTCTTATATGCTTTTCAGTTCGGACCAAAGTCCAAAAGTGATGGTAATAATTAATAAAGTCATTTAAAAAATATAACAAATGTAGATGTGGCAAAGGAAAGGGACCTTTAACTAACTACAACCCCATAATTTGCCTGTATTGCCTCATCATGCTCAGATCATGCCGTATTTTACTATACGTAAAATACGGCCCTGGTTTTAAAGCCTGTGAAATGCCAGGGGAATAAATTGCGTTCGGAAAATAAACAGAGCAGATAAAATTGGTATTCCTTTCTCCAATTTCTTGATTTGAAACTAAATATTACGTTCACTACTGAATTGAAAATGAGGTATTATTACGTGCGAAGTGTTAAGCCCCATTTTGATATTGATTAATGTTTGCATTACTGGATAAAATTGCGAAAACCTGGTTCGAGACTAAATTAATTTTCGAAGCACAAATCTTTCTCACCGTTCCCGAGGATAATTACATTTAACTACTACCCGAGGACATTAACCTCGATCCAAGGTTAAAAAAAATGTTTTCAAAATATTACTTAATAATTTGTTTCATCTATTCCGCATTTATTTTTCGACATGCGTCAAATATAAAATCATATATTAACATGATTAGAACGTATTATCCGACGTTGCCTCGGTTCTAAATAAGTGTCCACTACGTATAAATAATTAAATAAGAAGCCGCTGATTAACTGACACATTTGAATACAATTTAAAAGTGTTTCGATCAAAAAATTGCTCGAATCAAATCGCACACACTCTCCGGTGTTGCTGCCGAGACGCTTGTCTATAACCGTGTCACCGTGCCTCGAATGAAATTCGAGCCACATTTTTCTCCACGCATTTTATTCAGTTTTTAGCGGTGGCAAGGGAAATTCGAGCCCATAAAATAAATATATAAATCTAATTCAAAAATAAAAAAAAATAGCGAAGTGCACCTATTTGAGTTCTGAAGTACCTTCGTACCAAATTTAACGGTCATACGACATTTAGATTTTAGGCTAAAGTCTGCAAAGACAGATAGACACACACAGACAGACACACACAGACAGAGTTGCACTTTAGCACCAAACACCATTGTTTTATGTTTCTTCAGTTTTTGAAATTCTAACTCAAATTTATTTTTTATTTTTTAATAAAATGTATGTACCTCCCACAAGAACACCCTAAATTCACAAAAGTCCGGTTCAGTAATTAAAGCTGTAGTTTCGTCAACACTGAAGAAAAAAAAAGGCTAGAATGACAATCCTAAATGTGCCACTTTCAAGGACAAACGTGCCTTTTTTTTCACGGATGTTAACGCTCTAATTGTATTTGTTTTTTGTTTTGTTTTTCTCAGTTTTGCGATGGCTTTACAGAGATAAAATAATCAAGTACTTAATTTTCTTGGACCATGAGCTACAGATCCCTGAAAATCGGAGTTTATCAAGTATAACATTGTTAGCTACCGTTTCGGATACGAAGACTTGGTGAAACCAATCAAAATGGGCCAATCCAGACCGAGCTCGGGAGCAACTCTTGTTGAGGGGTCAGTGATAATCTCCTTAATGGACGTCGACACTTAATCCCACCTTCTGCTAGTCGTCTCCGAATACTATCCATTGATACAGGATGTATGGAAAATGACAAATGGTTTGGATTGACTGAGAGCGACGTCATTGACGTGGACGTGGCTCCTCTCCTGACTGCACGATCTTCTCCAGCAGTTGTCTGTCTGTAGCGTCCTGAGCTTCTGTAACGGTTACATGTGCTTTCTCTGATCCGCTGTTGCTAACACCGAGCAATTAACATATCACTTCGACCAAGATGGCGACTGATACGTCTGTTAGACCAACCAGCTTCCCTTAGGCCTATGATGCAACCTCTCTTTAGATCTGAATATTGTTCGAAGCACTGTTGAGTACATCTTAAAGACATCTTTGTATACAAATTTAAGTTTCAAAGCAGAAAATCCAGTTCCAACAGTTCGGGAGGGAGAACACTGGTTGTTTTAAATTATGTACGATGTGTCGTTCTTATGAGCGTTGCATAAGCCCTATGACATCATTGGCGCTGACAGTTTGATCATTTGCATAATTCTTAAAACGATATTTGCAAGCCGAGTTTCACAGCTGTAGCTCAATTTTTTTATATGTGCATATTTTCTTTCTCAACAGAGACAGTGTGATGGCATTCCAACAGCTTCTCCGATCTAGTCTTCAAAAACAATACTATTAATAATATACTATTACTATTAACAGTACTAATACTACATTATTACTTTAACAGTACGAAAACAATACTATTAATACTATACTAATAATATTTACAGTACTAAAACTATACCATTTCTATACAACCCTATCAACAATATTAACAATCCATTTAATCATAATCATAAAAATTTAATCATAAAAAATAGTCTAATCATAAGTAGTCACTAAAGCTACTGACTCAGTAATTTTTTTATTTCAGAATTGACTAAAGTTTCGAGTCCGATCAGCTCGTCGACTTAGTCTTTAAAAACAATGCTATTAATACTATACTATTACTATTAACAGTACTAATACTATATTATTACTTTAACAGTACTAAAACTATATTATTTTTATTCAATACTATTAGCAATACTAATGATCCATTTAATCATAATCATAAAAATGTAATCATTAAAAAAGCTACTGACTCAGCAATTTTTTTATTTCAGAATTGACTAAAAGATTCGAGTTCGATCAGCTCCCAAGACCTACTAGTTTTTAAAACAATACTATTAATACTATATTATTACTATTAAAGGTACTAATTCTATATTATTACTTTAAGGGATTATGGTAACCAAATTGTTGAAATCTACAATTTTGAAGTTATAGTTGCAATTTTTTGTATTCAGGTAGATTTTAAGTATAGTAAACAAAATGTGATATTCAAAATTTAAAAAAATTAAAAACAAATTATTTTTTAAAAATTAAAAATTTCAAAAATTTGGCAAGTTTTCTTTTTGATATAAGTAGAAAAATAATTTTTCTAAAATTTTAATTTGAATATTTTTTAACATAAAAATATGTAAGAAATTGTCTTCACAGTTTTTGTAAATATGAATCAGAAACAATTTAATAAAAAATAATGTAAAGAAACGTGATTTTACAACACAAATATTGTTTTCGAAAATCATAATGAAAAAACAAACACATATTTCAGCAATTGCTGAAGACACTTTAAAGAAAAATATATATGTAACAATTGTTCCAAATTTCATTCATATCTCTGCAGTAGAATTTGACTTATATCAATTTAAATTTATAAAAATGTCGAAAATCACGGCTTTGAGAATAAAGGCATTAAAGTTTAACATGGTTGGTGACAACTTCAGTAGTTCAATTTTTAACATTGCAATATAATCGGTTCTATTTAAAGTAGGAAAATGAATTTGGTATCATTGGAATCAGAAAATTATGATTTTTTTTTAAACAATAAAAAAATTCAGACTTTTAGGGAATTTTTTTTGTACCATACCCCCTTAACAACACTAATACTATACTCTTTTTATACAATACTATTAACAATATTAATAATCCATTTAATCATAATCATAAAAATTTAATCATAAAACATGGACACTAAAGCTACTGGCTCAGTCATTTTTTAGTTCAGAATTAACTAAAGGTTCCGAGTCTTATCAGCTCCTCCGACCTAGTCTTTAAAACAGTACTATTAATACTATACTATTATTATTAACAGTTCTAATACTATTTACTATTAGCAGTACCCATACTATTCTATTACCATACAATACTATTGCTATTTAATCATAAAAAATTGTCACTAAAACTATTGACTTTAGCATTTTTACTTTCCTTATATACATAATGTATAAGGAAAGTATTATGACGGTGTCGAAAATTCGAATTCGAGTTTTCGATGGGAGAGTACATTTCAAGCATCCCTGATCACGAATCAAACATTTTTGAGTTGATGTCTGTGTCTGTGTGTGTGTGTGTGTGTGTGTGTGTGAAAGTATGTGGGTGTGTGTGGAAGACCCAGGCCACCCAACTCACCCTAATATATGAGCAGCTGGTTGAGTGACCGGTATGTGTGTGTGTGTGTCTCAGTGAGTCTGTGAAAACGATATCTCACGAACGAATGGAGCGATTCGAATGAAATTTGGTACAAAAATCACAATCCGTGACTACTGGAAGCCTATTGTTACTTTCCTTATATACATAATGTATAAGGAAAGTATTGTGACGGGGTCGAAAATTCGTATTCGAGTTTTCGACGGGAGAGCACGTTTCAAGCATCCCTGATCACGAATCAAACATTTTTGAAGTGATGTCTGTGTGTGTGTGTGTGTGTGTGAAAGTATGTGTGTGTGTGTGTGTGTGTCAGTGAGTCTGTGGAGACGATAACTGACGAACGAATGGACCGATTCGAACCAAATTAGGTACAAAAATCACAATCCGTAAACACTGGAAGCCTATTGTTTTTATACGTAATCGAATGTTCAGAACCCCCCCCCCCTGAAAAAATCGTCAAAAAATCAAAAATGCTAATAAAGTTACACAAATAGACATTTCTTATGTAATTTTTCATTAGAAAACGATTGGCATAAATTTTAGAACGCTAACATGAACCGTTCTCGAGATATTGTACATTTTTAAAAAAAATTATGAAAAAGTCACATAAAAAAAAAAATTCCTATTGAGAAACATGTTCACTTTTCATATGTAATACCATGCGATAAATTGAGTGACATCATTCTCGTGGATCTGCCATTCATGAAAAAAGATACTTTGAATATTACTTTTGTATTTGAACGCCAATAGTCATTTATCTGCTGTAAGAATAACTTTTTTCTTAGTGCATAACGCTTGGCGAGATTTTGGCGACGAATTTGGCGGTATGTCGCCAACTTGGCGACTTTTTTGAAATATTGCCAAATTAATGAAAATCTCGCCAAATGGATAAAAATGATGCTAAATCAATGAAAATGACGACTAATTGTCGAAAATTCAATATCTTGGAAAGAATATTAGTATCTACTATAAGAAAAACCTATTTTTTTACTGTAAAAGTTGTAAATTCATTACATTATATAAGGAAAGTCATGTGTTGCCCACATCAGATTTTTTTTAAACGTAATCGAATGTTCAGAACCCACCTAAATTTTCGAGTGAAGTTTTGTAAAAATAATCAAAAAATCGAAACCTTTAACAAAGTTAAGCAAATAGACATTTCTTATGTAATTTTTCCTTAGAAAACAATTGACATAAACTTTAGAACGCTAGCAAGAACCGTTCTCAAGATATTGCACATTTTTTAAAATAAATTTATCAAAAAATCCCATTAATTAAAAAAAAATATGTTAACTGTTGAGAAACATGTTCACTTTTCATATGTAATATCATTCGATAAATTTGGTGACATCATTCTCGTGGATCTAGCTCGTTCCTTCATGACAAAAGACACTTTGAGTTATACTGCTGTATTTGAACACCAGTAGTCATTTATCTGCTATAAGAATAACTTATTCTCCGTTTATAACGCTTGGCGAGATTTCGGCGACGAATTCGGCGGAATGTCGCCAACTTGGCGATTTTTTTTAAATGTTGCCAAATTAACGAAAATTTCGCCAAATGCATTAAAATAACGCTAAATCAATGAAAATGACGACTCATTGACGAAAATTCAATATCCTGGAAAGAATATAAGTATCTACTATAAGAAAAACTTATCTTTTTCTGTAAAAGTAGCCAATGCATTCCATTATATAAGGAAAGTGATGTGTTACCCACATCAGCTTTTTTAATTCAGAATTGACTAAAGGTTCCGAGTCCGATCAGCTTCTTCGACCTAGTCTTTAAAAACAATACTATTAACACTATTACTGTTAATAGTACTAATACTATACTATTACGATTACCAGTGCAAATACTATATTATTACTTTACAAAAGTATTAACAATACTATTACTATTTGATCCTAAAAAATCTGATGTGGGCAGCACATGACTTTCTTTATATAATGTAATGAATTTACTATACTTTTACAGTAAAAAATTGGTTATTTTTATAGTATATATTTATATTCTTTCCAAGATGTTGAATTTTCGTCAATTAGTCGTCATTTTCATTGATTTAACGTCATTTTTATTCATTTGGCGAGATTTTTGTTAATTTGGCAACAATAAAAAATGTCGCCAAGTTGGCGACATTCCGCCAAATTTGTCGCCAAAATCTCGCCAAGCGTTATGAACGGTAAAATAAGTTATTCTTACAGCAAGTAAATGACTATTGGCGTTCAAATACAAAAGTATTACTCAAAGTATCTTTTTTCATGAATGGAATGGCTTAGATCCACGAGAATGATGTCACCCAATTTATCGCATGGTATTACATATGAAAAGTGAACATGTTTCTCAATAGGAAATATTTTTATTTCTTATTTTATATAACTTTTGATTTTTTTAAACAAATGTGCAATATCTCGAGAATTGTTCACGTTACCGTTCTAAAATTTATGCCAATCGTTTCCTAATGAAAAATGGCATAAGAAATGTCTATTTACGTAACTTTATTAGCGGTTTTGATTTTTTAACGATTTTTTCAAAATTTCATTCGAAAATTTAGGGTGGTTCTGAACATTCGATTGCGTATAAAAACAATAGGCTTCCAGTGTTTACGGATTGTGATTTTTGTACCAAATTTCATTCTAATCGGTCCATTCGTTCGTCAGTTATCGTCTCCACAGACTCACTGACACACACACACACAGACATCACTTCAAAAATGCTTGATTCGTGAACTGGGATGCTTGAAACATGCTCTCCCGTCGAAAACTCGAATTCGAATTTTCGACCCCGTCACAATACTTTCCTTATACATTATGTATATGAGGAAAGTAAAAATGGTCACTGAAGCCACTGATTCTATAATTTTTTTATTTCAGAAATGACTAAAGGCTATGAACTTTTCGTGGGGTCGGAGTTGGTACTGAACTGCAGCCTGACATCTAAAAACTTCATGGACCTTCCGAGTCCGATCAGCTCCTCCGACCTGGTCTTGAAAAACCTGGATTTTAGCAACCTGGATTTAAGCAATTTCACTCACAAAATAGACGATCGGACCATTCAGCTCAGGATTCCGGAAGCGACTGCGAGGGATTCTGCAGTCTACATCTGCGAGATTACCGTCTCACCTACAGAAAGAATACCTCTTTGTTTAAGTACAGTTAGCGTTGGATGTAAGTGTAGATGTTTTGTCAATGTAGGGCAAAAAATCTGTTGTGGGCAGCACATGACTTTCCTTATATAATGCAATGAATTTACTACTTTTACAGCAAAAAAAATAGATTATTTTTATAGTAGATATTTGTATTCTTTCCGAGATATTGAATTTTCGCCAATGAGTCATCATTTTCATTGATTTGGCGTCATTTTTATCCATTTGGCGAGTTTATTGTTAATTTAGCAACATTTAAAAAAGTCGCCAAGTTGGCGACATTTCATCAAATTCGTCGCCAAAATCTCGCCAAGAGTTATGAAGATACCACGGGTGGTATAGAAGAGGCTGTAGCACGTTGGCAATGATGCCGTTGGGCCCGTTCGGGCCTGTTGCACAATCATCCGATCTTGCCTCGCATTCGTGCACCTTTGCCTTCCAGAGCCTTTATTCCGCCGATGAGTTCCTTGCAACAACCATTGTTGGCAGCACCTTTGCCCAGCAGTGTCCGTTTGGCGCAGGTGGCATGCTCGGTATGGCCAGCCAGCTTCAGGCATCCCGACTGTACGACCACGTTTGAACTCGTCTAATTGCTTATAAGGTCTTCGGCAATGTCGTAACGGCATTATTGGTTGTGTCTTCATGGAACAGCAAAGCCGATAACGAGCAAAGATAAACCGTCCACATTTTTAATTTGTTTTATAGAAATCTAGTTGCGTAGTAGAAATGTGAGCTATATGACCGAAGTTAACACTCATAGTCCCTGTAAATTTAATCATTTGCATACTTGGTATATATATACATATATATATATATATAAATTACATATATATTTATTACATATATATATATATATATATATATATATATATCTTTATTTATTACAAGGGACTTAAAAATGGATTCTGATGGAGTCGAGTTGAGACACACTCCACTTAATTTTTCCTTTTAATTTAACCACTACATTTCATATTATGTAATAGTCCGGAAAATAAACTGCATTAATCATAAGAACTTTCATTGTGTGGCTGTATCGCTTACAGTTATTTTCACAATAAGATCATTAACGTCAACGGGTCAGCTGTAATGAGGCAATGCTAGTTTGTGTTAATGCTTTAGCTTTCCACAAAAATCTTTATTTTTTATTTTGTTTCCGTTTGTTTGAAATTAAAAAAAAGAATTGTTTTATTTGACAAAGTAATTTCATTTGGTTTTATTGTTTATATAACAACTTTCCATTTATTTATATCCCATTCTGTTTGATATATGTGCCTGTTTTAATTTTAGATTTTGGAAATGTTGATCCTGCTCATTCTCCTATGGTAAACTTAAGCTACACAGACGCGCAGAAGTACAATTCAGTACTACAAATTTCCAGCAAGAGTAATTGGGTTCCAAATATCTCAATATGGATTGCAAATATTGAAAATGTAAGCGGCTTACAGAATGGTGATTACTACTAATGGTGATATTGGCTATTCCATGATGATGAACATATGAGTCCATGGATGTCATTATCTGCATTGGGAATCTTCAGTAATTCTAATGTTTTACTATGTAGATATAAAAAATTGATCTAAATCACTTGAGTCACACAACCAGTGTTGACGGCTGTGAGTTCATTTAAGAGGACACTCTGATCTTAAAAGACTAAAATGTTCACAGTGTAGCGAGAATACGAAATCACCAATTGGCAGTACCGGGATTTGATCTCGGGGCCAAAACTTGGTAGGCCAATATCATAGCATTGAGCTAAAGACTTCTCCAGCTCATACTGGCTTATGAGCGTTCGCTCCAATACTTCCCTTCCAGGTAGTGTCGTCGAAAGCGAACGAAGTTGTCGCTGGGTAAGGTGAACGAAGGTTGCTGGATAAGGCTTAATAAGGCGTGCGAGTTACAAGTTGAAGGGATACAGGTACCTTACACATTCGTGTAGGTTGGACGGTCTGGAATTCGAAAAAAAGGAAGTTAAAGGGAAGGGGGTGACAGCCCAGTGTTTAGTACACGGGAATTGCACTCGGATGACCCATGTTCGATTTCCGCCTCTTCCCAAACTATTGCCGTGTTTATTCGGAGTACGATCACGTTAAACGTGTGGTTTCGTAAGTCCTTTAGAGAGGTTGGTGGTAGGGGAAGGAGGGTACGGTTCCTGTGGATGCCTCTACCATTGGGTTCTGGTCTACATTGGGTGGTACTTCCTGGCTGTTCAAATAGTTACCTTACAGCTTAGGGTAGGTTGCACGTCTTGGGACGAAGAAAAAGTTGAAGGGAAGGAATATCCATGAGGTCGCGAGGACACATGCTGAAGGAATTATATTGCCAATCACGTGACCGATGAATAATGTGCTGCAGAGTTTAAACCATCCGTTCAACTGTCTTTGGATACCATCTCATGGGGAGTACAGAAAATACATTTTTGCAATGCATATATAATTTTCAGAAATCTGAATAGTTGAAAATAAGAGAGCGGAAGATGCTCCGTGCTTGTCCTATGCCAACAATGTAGCGAGAATACAGAATCACCAACTTGACATCGCCGGGGTTTGATCCGGGACCAAATCGTGTTAGGCCAATATCTTAGCATTAAGATAAAGACGTCGTCAGCTTAAGGTATTTAATAACACTCCATGAGCTTTCGCTATAACAGAATCAACAGACGTTTAAACTTTTTAAAAATAAAATTTATTGAAGTTATCAGAATGATTTTTTTTAGGTTGAGAATAATATTCTTTAAAATAAAATAAAAAAATAATTAAAACTTGAGAAATATTACATAAAAGAATTATAATTTTACATATATTTTTCTTTTGATAAAATAATAATATATTGTTTCACGCTTGATATCGTAAATTTCTACTTGCATACTAGCATCTACTTGCGTTTGATACTTGCATACTAGGATTATTTAATTACTTTAATTTTTAATGGAGCAAATAATTATATTTCTTTATATTTAATTGTTTTTTTCATAATTTTCAACACATTTTTTACTTCTAAAACTTTATATTATAAGTAACACATGCAAATTAGTACAACTAGCCGAATACCCGTTAAAAAACAACGGTACACAATAAGCAATCCTCGAAAAATGTGAACTTTTAAATAATTCGATTTTTCTAGTGGTCCTTTTCAAATATTCATCCGTGCACCAAATTTCAAATATCTGTCTTACTTCAAACTGGGCATCTCTCATTTATTGAGCCACTTAAACATTTAAGTGTACGGCATCTATTAATTCGCAAATATTAGAAAGCTGAAATTATACATTTAATTCATATCCAACAATCTATTCTTGCACCAATTTTAAAGTCATCTCCTTACGAAGTCCGTTTTACCACCATTTCACATTTCGAACGTTTTTGTGTGAAGCGCCCATTAAATGAACCTATTCGAAAAATACGTTTTTTCCTGGGGTTTTATCGATTGATTGACACACGTATCAAATTTAAGTCGTTATCTCACATTTCACCTTTCGAATGTTTTGGTGTGGAGCAAGCACCTCCTTCTACAGAAAAATAAAAAAAAACCCGATATTTTTTTAATTTTACGATTTACCCGTGTATCTAATTTCAAGTATATATCTAATGTAAAATAAAGCGTTTCTCATTCATTTTGCAAATAGAACATTTTGGTGTGCGGCACCTATAAGGAAGTAAATGCTGGAAAACTGAAATTGTACAATTTCTTCCTTTCGAACAATCACACAATTTATAATCTATATCTGACCGTGAAGTAAATTTTTCTATCATTTCGTCTTTCGAATGTTTCGGTGTGGAGCACCCCCTGTATAGAACATTTTTGAAAAATCCATTTTTTTAGAGGGCTTTATTAAACGATTGACCCGTGTACCAAATTGCAAGACTCTATCTTACTTAAAAAATACATTCTTCATTTATTCGGTAAATCGAAAGTTTTAACATGTAGCACCCCTCAAGTATTAAATTATGGAAAACTGAGATTGTGCACTTTCTTCTTTTCAATCTATTTACCATTGCATCAAATTTAAAGTCTCTATTTCGTTGAAGTATGTTTTTTTTATCATTTCACATTTCGAAAGTTTTCTTGTGGCGTACCAACCCCCTCAAATGAAATTTTTGTAAAACTGTAGTCTTTATCACATTTTAAAGGAAGCGTTTCATATTATTCGCAAATCAAATATTTAGGTGTGCGGCATCCCCTAAAGTAGGACATATTGGAAAACTAAAATTGCACACATTCTTCCTTTCAAACTATCTACCCTTACACTAAATTTGAAGTCTCTATCCATCACGAAGAATGTTTTTTCTATTATTTTACATATCGAACATTTTTGTGTGGCGTATACATCTCCTCAAATGAATATTTTTGAAAATCTCTATTCTTGTTGGGTTTTATATCAGATGATTAGTCCATATGCCTAATATGGACTAATCATCTGATCATATTTGAAAGGAGGCGTTTCTCATTTATTCCGAAAATTGAACATTTTGGTGTGTGGAACCTCTTATAGCAGAAAATATTGGTAAAACTGATATTATATACTTTTTTTAGAACTATCAAACCATACACCGAATTTGAAGTCTCAATCTCATTCCAAAAGATGTTTTTTTATAATTTCACGTTTCGAACGTTTTTATGTGGAGCAGCCCCTTAAATGAACATTTTTGAAAAAAACTATTCGTCTTGGGTTTCTAATCAAATGATTTGCTCATATACCAAATTTCAAGCCTCTATCAAATATTAAAGAAAGCGTTTCGCATTTATTTAGAAATCGAAATTTTGGTGTACGGCACCCCTTAAAGTACCAAATATTAGAAATCTGAAATTGCACATTTTCTTCCTTTCAAACGATTTACCCATACCCCCAATTTGAAGTATCTATCTCATCGCAAAGTATGCTTTTCTATCATTTCACTTTTTGAACGTTTTGCTGTGAAACACCCCTCTACAGAGCATTTCCGGAAAATATGATTTTTCCAAGGGGTTTTATCGAACGATCAACTCGTGTACCAGATTGCAAGCCTCTATTTATTCGAGAAGTGTCTAGAAAGAGCGTGACAGACAGACGGACACTTGGAAATTAGTATATATAGACTAGAAGAATACCCGTTGAATATCAACGGTCTCACAATAAGGAACACCTGAATAATGTAAATTTTCGAATAATTCGGATTTCACATTAATTCAGCAACTTGAATATTTTGGTGTGCAGAATACTTAAGAATAAGTAAGAAACTGGAAACCCTACGAAAATATTGGAAAACACTTCTTGCGCACTTCTTCCTTTAGAACTATTTGCCCGTACACCAAATAAAAGTCTTTATCTCACCCCGAAGCATGCTAATTTACCAGTACCATAAATGAAAATTTCTGAAAAATTCTGTTCATATTGAGTTTTTTATCTGATGATTGGCTTATATACCAAATATCAAGCCTGTATCACATTTAAAAGAAAAGTGTCTCATTATTCGGAAAATCGAAGATATTGGTATGCGGCACACCCTAAAGTAGCAAATATTGGGAATCTGAAAATGCACAATTTCTTCCTTTCAAACTATCTCCCCGTACACAAAATTTGAAGATTCTATCTTATCGCGAAGAATGTTTTTCTATCACTTCCTCCTTTGAACGTTTTTCTGTGTTGCACCCTCTTAAATGAACATTTTTCAAAAACCATATTCATTTTGGGTTTGTTTTTCAAATGATGAGCCCATATGCTAAATTTCAAGCCTCTAAGACATTGTAAAGGAGGCCTTTTCAGTTTGTTCGACAAACCGCATATTTTAGTAAGCGGCACCCCCTACAATAGCAAATGTTGGAAAACTGAAATTGCATACTTTCTACCTTTCCAACTATTTACCCTTACACCATATTTGAAGTCTCTATCTCATTGCAAAACATGATTTTTCTATCAATTCACCTTTCGAATGTTTTTGTGTACAGTACCCACAACCTTAAATATGCATTTTTGAAAAAATCCATTTTCATTGGATTTAGTATCGCATTATTCGCCCATATACCAAATATCAAGCCTTTATCAAATTTTAATGTAGTCGTTTCTCATGTATTCGGTAAATCGAACAATTCGGAGTGCGGCACCCCCTTAAGTAGAAAATATTCGAAATCTGGAATTGTATACTTTCTTCCTGCCAAACGGTTTACCCATACATCAAATTTGAAGTCTCTATCTTATCGCAAAGCATACTTCTCTATCATTTCACTTTCTGAACGTTTTGGGGGTGTGGAGCACCCCCTAAACAAACATTTTAGAAAACTATATTTGTTTTAGGTGTTTTCTTTAAATGATTAGCCCATATACCAAATTTCAAGCCTCTATCAAATTTTAAAGTAGCCGTTCCTCATTTATTCGGTAAATCGAACATTTTGGTGTGCGGCACCCCCTTAAGGAGAATATATTCAAAATCTGAAATTGTACACTTTTTTTCTTTCAAACGGTTTACCCATACACCAAATTTGAAGTCTCTATCTCATCGCAAAGCATGCTTTCCCATCATTTCACTTTTCGAACGTTTTGGTGTGGGGCACCCCTTCTATAGAACGTTTTCGGAAAATTCGATTTTTCCAGGGGGTTTTATCGAACGACCGAGCCGTGCACCAAATTGCAAGTCTCTATCTATTCGGGAAGTGCCTAAAAAAAGCGTGACAGACAGACGGACAGACAGACAGACAGACGGACACTTGGCAATTAGTATATAAAGATTATTGGACAATGATGCAATGATAGAAAATTTCATAATTCATAAAACGGTTCTTGAGTTATCATGCGCGCAAGTTCAGAAACATGCTCTTTGAGAAAAACGAGTTCAAGGTATGCATATACGCTTGGTATTGTATTACTGATGTATTGCATTTTAATAATATCTCCGGAAATAATTAACATTCAGATATACCAATGGTATCAACTTGTCCACAAATGATCAAACTTTACAGCTAGAAAAAAAAATCTCATGTGAGCAGCACATGACTTTCCCTGCAGACTTATATCCACGTTCTTTTCATTTTAATTAAATTTAATTCACTTTTAATTCAAATTTCGTTCTCATTTGGTAACTGGACTCATTTTCAAAGATGGCGTAGAGAAAATATGAAATACTAAAATATCTCGAGAAAGGCTAGTCCTAGTGTAATGGGGTTGACTTTATTCTTTTCATCGTTAAAAATTACGTACAAAACCAGCATTTAATGGATATATTTGAGCATACGTAGTTTTTTATTTTAGATTTTGACGATTTTTGAGGACCATTTTGCAAATAAAGGCAGGCTATTTCTTCCCGAATCATACCAAAATTTAATCAGCACCAGGGTGACCCACAAGTGACTTATCTACCGTATTTTGTGAAATTCGGTTTATTAGTTTTTCAGTTAGAGTGGATACAGGCTTTCGTGAGCCATTTCGCTAAAAATAAGATGTTCTTTTATCCCGATTTGTACTCAAAACTAATCAGCACCAGATTCGCCCACAAGTGACTGACCGACCAAATTTTATGAAATTTGGTCAATTGGATTTTTAGTTAGAGTGGATACAAAATCTGCACAGACAGACAGACACACAGGCGCACACACAGACGTCAAGCTATAAATAGTTTTTTCGTATTCTAGAGATCTCGAAAGGCGTAGATCCGTCGAAAACTCAAGTTGCGATTTTCGGCATGATTCCAATACCTTCCTTATACATTACCATGTATTGCAGGGAAAGTAAAAATTAATTTTTTCATGATTTTAAGAGCAGAGTGTCCCCTTAAGGACGCAGATAACAAATAAAAAAATAAAATGTATTAGAAATAAATAGTTAAGTATAATTTTTATACATATTCAAAGAGGATAGCATTAAAAAATATGTTTTCTCTTTTCATGAATCGAATTTCCAGCCAGACAGGGAAATGTGGTTGCTATTCCAAGAAAATATCTTTAACGAAAAACAAAGCATCCGCGAATATTCAGCAGGTAAGTGATGATTCGACATGATGCTCCTAAATTGTAAATTTCAGCCCTTTTTAATTGAAGTTTTGTTGAATTAACTTCATGCTTTTAATGAGATAATTTCATAAGGAAGGCGTCAAAATTTTGTAGCAACATTAAAATATTCCATATTCCACGCAAGTATAACCAGACAAACCAGAAAAGCTTTTGAAATTGCATAACTAAACCAGCTCATGAATTGTAGAAAAACTTTATACATTTCTAAGAGTATTGTGACTCGAAAAGTACTATTTGAATTTCAGCTTTAATGACATAGATTTGACACAGTTTTCTACACTGAAATGTTTGTCTTATTTTTAACTGGCAGATTTACCTGGCTTTACATTTGATTTAAAATTTGTGCAAATTCTAATATCATTCATATTGCCTTTATAAAAATGTTATTGTGATCTATAAAATTTAAAATAGAAATTTTTATTCCTCCTAAACAAAATCATTTCCAGATGAATATAACTGAAACATCCTAGTTCTATTCGATTCTTGCTATACAAAATTATTTCCAGATGAATATAACTAAAACATCCTACTTCTGTTCGATTCTTGCTATACAAAATTATTTACAGATAAATATAACTAAAACATCTTACTTCTGTTCGATTCTTGCTATACAAAATAATTTCCAGACGAATATAGCTTAAACGTTCCAGTTCTGTTCGATTCTTGCTATACAAAATAATTTCCAGATGAATATAACTAAAACATCCTAGTTCTGTTCGATTCTTGTTATACAAAATAATTTCCATATAACTAAAACATCCTAGTTCTGTTCGATTCTTGCTATACAAAATAATTTCCAGATGAATATAACTAAAACATCCTACTTTTGTTCGTTTCTTGCTATACAAAATAATTTCCAGATAAATATAACTAAAACATCCTACTTCTGTTCGATTCTTGCTATACAAAATTATTTCCGGACGAATATAACTTAAACGTTCCAGTTCTGTTCGATTCTTGCTATATAAAATAATTCCCAGATGAATATAACTAAAACATCCTAGTTCTGTTCGATTCTTGTTATACAAAATAATTTCCATATAACTAAAACATCCTAGTTCTGTTCGATTCTTGCTATACAAAATAATTTCCAGATGAATATAACTAAAACATCCTACTTTTGTTCGTTTCTTGCTATACAAAATAATTTCCAGATAAATATAACTAAAACATCCTACTTCTGTTCGATTCTTGCTATACAAAATTATTTCCAGACGAATATAACTTAAACGTTCCAGTTCTGTTCGATTCTTGCTATATAAAATAATTCCCAGATGAATATAACTAAAACATCCTAGTTCTGTTCGATTCTTGTTATACAAAATAATTTCCATATAACTAAAACATCCTAGTTCTGTTCGATTCTTGCTATACAAAATAATTTCCAGATGAATATAACTAAAACATCCTACTTTTGTTCGTTTCTTGCTATACAAAATAATTTCCAGATAAATATAACTAAAACATCCTACTTCTGTTCGATTCTTGCTATACAAAATTATTTCCAGATGAATATAACTTAAACGTTCCAGTTCTGTTCGATTCTTGCTATATAAAATAATTCCTAGATGAATATAACTAAAACATCCTAGTTCTGTTCGATTCTTGTTATACAAAATAATTTCCATATAACTAAAACATCCTAGTTCTGTTCGATTCTTGCTATACAAAATAATTTCCAGATGAATATAACTAAAACATCCTAGTTCTGTTCGATTGTTGCTATACAAAATAATTTCCAGATAAATATAAATAACTAAATATAAATAAATAACATTCTAGTTCTGTTCGTAAACATATTTACAAAAAAAAGAGAGAGAGAGAGTAAATGTCCGCTGTTTGATTTAAAGGGTACAGAGGCATGTTCCTCCAATATTTAAAAATAATTTCAGTTAACGCTATTTTACATTATTAATATCATCAACCATCATGATGAAGGATAAGTAGAGGACATGTTGTAAGATTAATAATTTTTTATTTTCGACTTCTTATTTTTTCAAGAAGTGTGTTTCCCGGGGAAAGAAGAGTCTACATTTAAATAGCAGCCGCGCAGCTTGCGGACTGTAGGAGAAGCTGGCAACCAGGTTCAAAAAAGGCGAGGTGCGAAGCACTAGAAGAGATGGTGAAAGATAATACGAGTTAGTACGTGGAACGTGGCTTGTGTGGATGCAAACGATGGTAGAAAGGGTGGACTATGTATATTCTGATTTATTATTTGTAAATTGTGTTAATGGAGTTCATTTTATGATTTTTATAGTTTAAGAATAAACTTATAGTTTGTATCAAAAGATGCATACTTGTTCATTCCGACACCTTTACAATGTCAGTAAAACACGACAGGTATTTAAAACCCATTTTGTGAATTTTAAACTTGTAGTCTAATGATAAACTTGCAGATAACGTGAGCTCTCAGCTGTTATACAGAGATCTCGATAGCTTAACTTATATACAATAATACAGGAAGATGCAGGTTTGATTGTTGGTCACGCGGTGAAAAATCTAAACGACTCATAGTTACGAAATTTGATACATCGATACTTCTGTTTAGGTCCAAAGATACCTCGAAGCGACTTTTTTAACACTTAACAACAAAGCTGAAACATGTTTACGACTTTGTTCATTAATTCTGTCTGTCTGTCTGTCCGTTAGCACGATAACTGCCGTAAAAATGACTTAATCAAAATGAAATTTTAGTATGTTGTTCAGACGGTCTGTAGGACCTACTGGAATATAAATGAATAATATCACCCAATTAGTTTTGGATTGAACTAGGGGTGAAAAAATGAAATACATTGAACCCTATGGGACCTAATTTTTCAAGCATTTTTTAAGTGGATTTAAAATTCACAAATTGCTTCGAAAATTTTAGGTAATATTTAAATTATTCCATAAAATATATAAAAAACATTTCAGCAAAATATATTCAGTAGTTTTTTAAATAAAAATTAAAATAGTAATTACACCTCTTATATGAAGCGATCACGAGACCATGATATGAAAAGATCACGCGACTCACTTCAAAATAAAATATGGCATCCATCTTGTCTCAAAATCGTGATTATTAAAGTTCTTTTTAATTCATATTAAGTGTTGTATTCGTCCTAAAACGCTTTATTTTTGCCTAAATTCTGTGCATCTACATACTGAAACAACGCAATAACAATATATTTGAGTTTAAATGATCATCCAAATTTGATTATTTCTACAACGAAGCCTATTTTTCACTTATGTAAAATGTAAACAGCAAAATATGTAGGATGAGTTGTATAAGAATTGCTGTAATTCTTTAACGCAAAAGTATTTAGCTTATGGAGTCTGCATAGCTGATATGAATGAAATATTGATTGATTTTACACAGAGAAAGACGATTTTTTTAGATGAAGTTTTAAGCATAGAGTTTAATTACTTGTTGCTCCATGGTTAAGTTTTTAAATAAAATAAATTATTTTAGTACTGTGATGAATGAAACCAATGGGAAAATGTTATGAATGAAATGCTGCTTTTATAGAGAGAGCCAGGCGTGTTATTTTTTCTATGACGTCATTTTAATGAATTTCAGTTGTTTTTGATGAAGTTTTCAAATATAATAAATTATTGTAGTAGTATGCTGATTTTAAAAATATTACCGAGGAATATATCGCATTTTAGAGATGTTTAAACCAGGCACTTTATATCTCAATGCCGTCATTTGAATGAAGTTCATTCTTTTCGATGAAAGTTTAAGTTTTCAAATATAATAAATTAATGTAGTATTGTTATAAGTTTTAAAATATTACTTAGGAATGTATTGCATTTTAGAGATGTTTAAATAAAATTGCACTGATGTTGGAAAGTGTTTCATAATCAATGCTTTAAACATGATTGATCTTTCTTGTTTAAAATTTGAATTAGTTTTTTAGTTACTAAGCTATTTTGAGCGACTTTTGCACAAATCGGTTTCTTAGCGATTGAAAATATTATTGCAGAGTTTCTGTCTTGACACCATAGGAAAAATAAATAAAAATCCCTTTCAAATTAATTTTGAACGGAATTCGCAGGTTAATTCGTTCATATTTAAATATTTTTTTAAAATTCATTGAAATATGCAAAATTTATGATATTTCATATATATTGTATCCAAAAATTGAAGAGTCGCACTATTCCAATTTTTGACATAATTTTTGCGTGATATCTAGAACATAACTATTGTGACATAACTATTGTGTGCTATATATTTCTGGCATAACTATTGTGTGATATATATATCTTCGCATTAGAACAATTGTTTTTAATTACGCTATTCCTGAATTTTCTTTGAATTTTAATTTTAATAACTTCTCATTTTTCAAACCTGTTATAGCAAAAGCCCGATTCCTAAAGTTCTTTCCTCTCAGAACTGGTTTCCTCTCTGCTCCATATCGGTAGCATAGTTGTAATGACCTGTAGTGTGTGTGTGTGTCTGGGGGGGGGGGGGGCATATGGTTGGTTTTCGAGAATTTGGTGCGAGTCTCGGTGTAATTTTTAATCAGATGAGAAACTTCTATAACGATCGAAATTATTAATGCGAGATTTTCAGGTATTTTCATTTAGGAAACGTGCAGTTGGCTTTAATAAAATGCGGCCATTTTAACAGCGGCCAACAACTGTTGTTTTAACCACTATTCGATTTGTATCAATGGAAATTAACGTATCAAAAGAACTTATTAAGGGCGTATCACTCCCGTGGAGAGTGATTAAGACCTGTCCAGGACATATCAAAGGAACTTATTTAGGGCGTATCAAAAAGCTTTTATAAAACGTATTATGCCAGCACAAAAGGCGAAAGGGGTATTTAGGGCGTAATATTTAGTCTGATTAGGGCGTAGCGTATGATGCGCCCAGCTGCGGGAATAAGGCGTATTACGTTCTCACGCAGCGGGATAAGACGTAATTAGGTTATCTAGGGCGTACTACGGCCGCTCAGCGGGCGGGATGCAACCGTACGTCTGCCCTGAATTCAACGAATTCCTGCTTTAAGTACCAGGAAACGCCTTTGTACATTTTCTAGTATTGAATAAGTGTTCAGAAATCCAGCATAAGTCAGGCTGTATGCCCTGATTGGCTTACAGACATACCAATCAAGAATCAGTTTTTACCTTCCCTACGCTACATCGTACTGTATTAGGACAAGCATTACCAACCTGATATTATTATATTGGACAATAAAATATTATTTAGAAGTAAAGGAACTGAACAGGTAACGAAAAAGATTATTTTTAAATTTTAGTCTATTTCCTCCTTGTAAATTTAATTAATGATGTTGGGGTTTTCATACCACGCTTTCATTTTAATTGTTTTTTCTGAATTTGTACAACACATTGCATCTAAATGATAACAGCACTTAAAATTAGATAGTTCCGGCTATTAATATCTAAACGAATATAAAGTTCATTTTTGTTGACTTTTAAATGTCATTACATGCTGTCTATATGATGAAATTTAAAAATCAATAGAAGTACACAATTTTGATCTCATTATCAACTAAATGAAAAGGAAATTTTGAATAAGCATTATTTCCTGAACCGATAGATGGATTTTAACGATTTTTTCAGGCAACAGGGCTGGGTGTATATTTTGATAAAAGTTTTACCACTCTACGGCGAAATAAGGAATCTCGAACTCGTTTATGGTGGTCCAATAGACCACTTTTAACTTTAAAACGTCTAAACAAACTGACAAGTTTTATTCACTGGTTTGTTAAGCTTTAACGGGATCACATTTAGAAGTAAAAATAGTTAACATAGTATTATATCGCGTTAATTTTATTTCAGTTCTATATCGGCCAAAGTCGAATATAAAACTGAAATATAAACAATCTGATGTGGGCAGCACATGATTTTCCTTATATGATGCAATGAATTTACTACTTTTACAGAAAACAAAATAGGTTATTCTTATAGTAGATACTTATATCTTTCAAAGATATTGAATTTTCGTCAATTAGTCGTCATTTTCATTGATTTAGCATCACTTTATCCATTTGGCGAGATTTTCGTTAATTTGGCAACATTTAAAAAAGTCGCCAAGTTGACGACATTCCGCCAAATTCGTCGCTAAAATCTCGTCAAGCGTAATGGACGGAGAAGTTATTCTTATAGCAGATAAATGACTATTGGCGTTCAAATACAAAAGTATTATTCAAAGAATCATTTTCTCGTGAATGGAATGAGCGAGATCCACCAGAATGATGTCACCAAATGTATCGCAGGATATTACATATGAAACGTGAACATGTTTCTCAGCAGTTAATATATATTTTTTTAATTTATGGGATTTTTTGATAAATTTATTTGAAAAATGTGCAATATCTCGAGAACGGTTTATATTAGCGTTCTCTAAAGTGTATGTCAATCGTTTTCTAAGGAAAAATTACATAAGAAATGTATTTGCGTAACTTTATTAAAGGTTTAGATTTTTTGATGATTTTTTCAAAATTGCACTCGAAAATTTAGGGAGTTCTGAGCATTCGATTGCGTTTAAAAATAATATGCTTCTAGTATTCACGGATTGTGATTTTTGTACCAAGTTTCATTCGAATCGCTCCATTCGTTCGTGAGATATAGTCTCCACAGGCTCACTGACACACACACACACACACACATTACCTCAAAAATGTTTGATTCGTGATCAGGGATGCTTGAAACGTGCTCTCCCGTCGAAAACTCGAATTTGAATTTTCGACCCCGTCACAATACTTTCCTTATACATTATGCATATAGGGAAAGTAATATATCTATGCAGGTAGCATATATTGCCATTATATGCTACCTGTCAAATGTGACGTCATTTTTCTAGTTTATCATCAAATATGGTCACTAAAACCGACTGACTCAATGTTTTTATTTCAGAAATGACGCCAGGCTACGACCTTCTTGTGGGATCAGAGTTGGTATTGAACTGCAGCCTGGCATCTATCAACTTCATCGACCTACCGAGTCTGATTAACTCATCCGACCTAGCCATTAGAACGCAAAATATGAATTTCAGCGATGTCATCCAACAAATAGACGATCGGACCATTCAGCTCAAGATTCCGAAAGCAAAGGCTGATGATTCGGCATTCTACTTCTGCGAGATCATAGTTGCACCCAATATAATATGGCCTCTTTGTAACAGCGAAGTCAATGTTGGTTGTGAGTAGATGTTTTGACAATTAATAATATAAATGCATTGATTTAGCTGTCTATCTATATGTCTCTGGCTAACGCTGCTACAAAATGTTGCCAATTGTGCTCCAATCACGGATTAACTTTTCATGAACTCTGGAGCTTTACGAGAGTATGAAATCAGATACTGAAAGTGAGTCCATGATGTAGGCAGCCCCTTCTTTCCCTACATAATGCAATGGCTATACTTCTTTCACAGCAAATACTGCGAGGAAAACATGGAGCTTTATGAGCGCATGACATCAAATACTGAAAGTGAGTCCATGATGTGGACTGCCCCTTCTTTCCCTACATAATGCAATGGCTATACTTCTTTCACAGCAAATACTGCGAGGAAACCATGGAGCTTTATGAGCGCATGACATCAAATACTGAAAGTGAGTCCATGATGTGGACTGCCCCTTCTTTCCCTACATAATGCAATGGCTATACTTCTTTCACAGCAAATACTGCGAGGAAACCATGGAGCTTTATGAGCGCATGACATCAAATACTGAAAGTAAGTCCATGATGTGGACTGCCCCTTCTTTCCCTACATAATGCAATGGCTATACTTCTTTCACAGCAAATACTGCGAGGAAACCATGGAGCTTTATGAGCGCATGACATCAAATACTGAAAGTGAGTCCATGATGTGGACTGCCCCTTCTTTCCCTACGTAATGCAATGGCTATACTTCTTTCACAGCAAATACTGCGAGGAAACCATGGAGCTTTATGAGCGCATGACATCAAATACTGAAAGTAAGTCCATGATGTGGACTGCCCCTTCTTTCCCTACATAATGCAATGGCTATACTTCTTTCACAGCAAATACTGCGAGGAAAGCATGGAGCTTTATGAGCGCATGACATCAAATACTGAAAGTGAGTCCATGATGTGGACTGCCCCTTCTTTCCCTACATAATGCAATGGCTATACTTCTTTCACAGCAAATACTGCGAGGAAACCATGGAGCTTTATGAGCGCATGACATCAAATACTGAAAGTGAGTCCATGATGTGGACTGCCCCTTCTTTCCCTACATAATGCAATGGCTATACTTCTTTCACAGCAAATACTGCGAGGAAACCATGGAGCTTTATGAGCGCATGACATCAAATACTGAAAGTGAGTCCATGATGTGGACTGCCCCTTCTTTCCCTGCATAATGCAATGGCTATACTTCTTTCACAGCAAATACTGCGAGGAAACCATGGAGCTTTATGAGCGCATGACATCAAATACTGTAAGTGAGTCCATGATGTGGACTGCCCTTTCTTTCCCTACATAATGCAATGGCTATACTTCTTTCACAGCAAATACTGCGAGGAAACCATGGAGCTTTATGAGCGCATGACATCAAATACTGAAAGTGAGTCCATGATGTGGACTGACCCTTCTTTCCCTACATAATGCAATGGCTATACTTCTTTCACAGCAAATACTGCGAGGAAACCATGGAGCTTTATGAGCGCATGACATCAAATACTGAAAGTGAGTCCATGATGTGGACTGCCCCTTCTTTCCCTACATAATGCAATGGCTATACTTCTTTCACAGCAAATACTGCGAGGAAACCATGGAGCTTTATGAGCGCATGACATCAAATACTGAAAGTAAGTCCATGATGTGGACTGCCCGTTTCCTACATAATGCGATGACTATACTTCTTTCACAGCGACAAACTGCAATGTTACCATTGAGCTTTACGTAGAGTATGACATCAGATACTGAAAGTGAGACCATGGTGTTCTTTTATTTCTTATCATTTTGTAAATTTTTATTTGAGGTATACAACTCAACACGGTAAAGAAACTCAACAAAAGTAGGAAACTTTCTTGCGTGTTTCTTGTTTATTACTTATAGGGCAGAATACCCAAAGGTTTCACTAGTCAGAAAAATAAAACTTTATTAAGTTCAGTCCTTAATTGAAAAATCTGATGTGGCCAACACATGACTTTCCTTATATAATGTAGCGAATTTACTACTTTTACAGTAAAATAAATAGGTTTTTCTTATAGTAGATACTAATATTCTTTCCAAGATATTGAATTTTCGACAATTAGTCGTCATTTTCATTGATTTAGCGTCATTTTGATCCATTTGGCGAGATTTTCGTTAATTTGGCAACTTTTCAAAAAGTCGCCAAGTTGGCGATATTCCGCCAAATTCGTCGCCAAAATCTCGCCAAGCGTTATGGACGAAGAAATAAGTTATTATTACAGAAGATAAATGACTATTGGCGTTCAAATACAAAAGTATTACTCAAAGTATCTTTTTTCTTGAATGGAACGAGCTAGATCCACGAGAATGATGTCACCCAATTTATCGCATGATATTACATATGAAAAGTGAACATGTTTCTCAATAGGAATTTTTTTTTATTTATATGACTTTTTGATAATTTTTTTGAAAAATGTGCAATATCTCTGGAACGGTTCATGTTAGCGTTCTAAAATTTATGGCAATCGCTTTCTAATGAAAAATTACATAAGAAATGTCTATTTGCGTAACTTTATTAGTGGTTTTAATTTTTTGACGATTTTTTCAAAATTTCATTCGAAAATTTAGGGGGGTTCTGAATACTCGATTGCGTATAAAAACAATCGACTTCCAGCGTTTACGCATTGTGATTTTTGTACCAAATTTGGTTCGAATCGGTCCATACGTTCGTCAGTTATCGTCTCCACAGACTCACTGACACACACACACATATTTTCACACACACACACACACACACACACACAGACATCACTTCAAAAATGTTTGATTCGTGATCAGGGATGCTTGAAACGTGCTCTCCCGTCGAAAACTCGAATTCGAATTTTCGACCCCGTCACAATACTTTCCTTATACATTATGTATATAAGGAAAGTAAAAATGGCAGGGGGGAATTAATTGATAGACGGTAAGGAGTCTGTAGGGTAGGGAAAAGCATGTGCTGCCCACATCAGATTTTTCTGACTGTTATTGGAAACATACTGTTATTTGGAAAAGTTTTCGTTTCAAAATTAAGCAGAGTTTCAGAATTTTGCAATTACAGCTCAACTTTGAATATAATGATTCGTGATAAACTAGTGTGTGGAACTCAGGATATGCAAATGCGACGTCGTTTGTTATCATCGGAACCGGATTTGTTACTGACTGAAGCTATTGAACTTGCGGTTTTGATTGAAATAGCGGTTCGTGATTCTATGAATTTATAGGGTTCACACTTAACGCTGCAATCGGTAAATAAAACAACATCACCGAAAACAGACGTGCGTATTTCTGAATTTCCGCTGAACTTTCGTGAATACATACGATGCAGTAATACTGACCACCTGCCGAAAATCTGTCTATTTCTGGAAACAACTCGCTTTTTTGTGGAACTAAGGGGTATTTGGCAAAAAATGTTTGAAGTCATAGAAAACTAAGGATTCGAACTGGAATGTACCAAAAAGGAATATAAACAAGTTCAAATGTTTACTACATCAGTCCCTGCTGAATTTACAGAACCAGCTACATGTACAACAGCCGGTGATACAGAATATAAAATTTTTCATAAAGATTCAAAAATTTTTAAGGTTACACCTTACAGTAAACTTGGAACTCGGAAGTCGATAACCAACTCACCGCATAGAATTGGACACTGGTGCTAGATTCACGATGACTTTCAAAGATGCATACAGGAAATTGAAATTGCCATGACAGCCCTCAAAAATTATTTTAGCTACTTTTGTCGCGTTGTGATTTCCAGATCCTTTTGGCCTGATATTTTGCAGGAGATTCATATCACCTACTTCACCACCTCTGCTCAGTGATCAACGGCCCTACCGTGCTGAAAACACCGGTTCTCGTTAGATCACCGAAGTCAAGCAGCATCGGGTGCGGTTAGTACTTGGATGGATGACCACCTTGGAACACCGCGTGCTGTTGGCACATTTCGGGCACGGTAGCTCGGTGGTTTGCGCACTGGATTTGCACGTTGCTACAACTGCCGCCGTGTTCATGCGGTGTACGATCGCGTTAAACATGTGGGTCCGTAAGTCCTTCCGAGAGGTTGGTGGTAGGGGAAGGAGGGTACGGCCCCTGTGGATGCCTCCCTCACTGGGTTCCGATCTAAATTGGGTGGCACTTCCCGGCCGTCCAAACAGTTACCTTACACCTTTCTGGTAGGTCGGACGGTCTGGGTCTCAACAACAACCACCTCTGCTCAAGTCGTTCTTGTAACGGAATGTCTCACATTAATAAGCGCATTATAAATGTAATGTAATAAGTGATGCAATAAGTACCCATCCATCAGATCCATAAAAGCAGGTTCCTTGGCACTCTATGCATAATAAGGAAAACGGTAGACTAACATTCCTGCTATAACAGTTTGTTTCTCTACTTACAGTTTTCCTCTCTTGTGCTGACATTTTAATCATGTTTTTATAAATAACGTAGAATATACTCTTCCTAGAATATTCTGCGAGACGCTCGTGAACGAAGCACTTATACAATTCCAATCACTTTGATTCCGCTGTCTGTAATACTTTTACATGATTTTGTAAAGAGCCTTGCTGCTCCAAACGGGAATCGAACTCTGGATCTCCGAACTGACCAGACGAAGCTCTACCGTTGAGTTACTGGGACTCAAGCTCTTACCGTCGAAGTGGACTCTGCATTCTCCACCTTCTAATGTCAGATTGACGGGCAACTGACAATCTGACTGACCACATCTTGCTATTTTTATCTCAGGCCTCCTGCTACTACTATTTTTATCCAGGTTAATATCCTACGTGATCGTTATCCTCTCAATTTGAAATCGGCGATCAATTTTCCAGAGTCCACTGAATCAGCACTAGTCGTACTAGGGATACTTTCAGACCTTTGACATCTTTGCATTATCCTATAGGGTTGATTTGTTCGGGCGCCATTTTAACGAGCCTTGCTGTCCCAATCGAGAATCGAACCCTGGATCTCCGAACTGGCCAGAAGAAGATCTACCGTTGAACAACTGGGACGAAGTTGCAAGTCTTTATCGTCGAAGTGGACTCTGTAATTTTATTCAAGAATGTGAGAATCAAGAATAATTGAATTAGGTGATGAGAATGTTCTTGGAATAGACTGCCAGTGTGAATAAAATACTCTTTCACAACTATTGTCTTCCCTACAAACACTCATTGATAAGTCTCATACTGCTCATGATGAACCAATCACTTGACTTTCAAATTATATATTAAACTCTTCAACAAATCGGGTTACTTCTGGTCCGGCAATAGTCAAACGTCGCAGTGTGGCTGGATCTTGCAAAAGACCTATTGCTACACAGCAGACCTTTATTTTAAGATTGTGATGTTCATAACCCTGGTTGATTGCTGTACTGTAGAAGGGGGATTCTGTGTTTTTTTACCACAAAGTTAGAGAGTATGAACTGTTGATAAACTGCCGGGATCTTTTCTGGCAGTTAACTCTTCGAGATTTTTTATGTAAATAATTTTTCTTTTATGTAAATAAAAGCATAAAATGAATAATCGAAAAAGAAGAACCAGAGTGTCATCTTTAAGACATTTTTTGAGCAGCTGGTAGTCCCCCTTCCGAAGAGATCTAACAAAAGCCAATAGAAGAGTTATTAGATTCAATAACTTTAGCCAAAAGTTTGTGGAGCTTTTAAATTGTTTTATAGCCCGCTCCTGATTAGGAATTATTTCACGGGGATAGGTATAATAGAACAGGGACAAAAATAATCATCATAAAATATAAAAATAACAATTAATAGAAAATAACAATACATTTAATTAAGATATACTAATTAAGATATAAATGTAATTAAGATATACACTGATACTCCTTATAAAGTCCCTATCGTGTTCAGGAGTATCAAATTAGTATGGAATGATACGTCACAGTAATAAAGCTAACTTGAATTTAAAGCTTAAAAATCGAATGCTATTTTGAAAAAGAAGGAAAAAATAGGGTCATTTTCAATGGGACATTTTTATTAAAAGCCCTCATCGTATTTAGTGTAAAAAATTAGTTGGAAGTGATACCTTACTTAATAATATAGCTTACATAAAAATTTAATCAATGAAATAAAAATAAACATAAAAATTTAATAATGAAATCAAACGTTATGTTCAAACACAAGATGACATTTTGGATTCTTCGAGAAATATTTCGCCTTGCTGTTTTCATTGCCTAATTTATATAAAGCTACACCTACAACTTTATGGTGTTGCGATTTCAGTTGTGAACAGTGTATATTTCAGTTCAATGCCATGAGAGTAAAATCATATTTATAATGAAATAAATGATGTTACAGTACTGCTTATAGGATTTTTCGAAAGAGTTTTGATTTACTTTTTTAAACACCTTTTCTGTGTCAAATCTATTCTTAATATCTTGAAGCATCGTATGCGTAATTATTGCTTACAATATGACAATATAAGAAATCTAGTTAACATTTATTTTTTTTGTATTTCAGATAAACCCCATATTACAGACTACGGCTGCAGTATAAGAAATTATGACAACTTAACATGTTCCTGGCAAATACCAAGTAATAGTGTAAATACACATTATGAAATTGAGACATATTTCAATAATTTGAAGTGAGTATATTGTTTTTTTAACTTAAGTTTCATCCAACAAATAAATTTTTGCTGATATTTCCAATAGAAGGGGCAGAACATTTAAGAATTTAATATTACACGGTAGCAACTTTATCAGCTTGCTAATAAGATTAACATTTGGTTTAAATAGTTTTTTTGTAATAGTAGCTATTATGGTTTGTAAATATTTTAAGGTGATTAGATTCTCTCAAAAATTTTCGTCATAAAACAGGCAACAAAACCTTAAAATCGAGCCAATTAAGTTATTATTGTTTTTACTATTTTTTTTAAGCCACTATTGTAGGGACTTTACCACTTATTGTAGGAAAGTAAAATTATATCATATTTCTAAGTAACGAAATTAAACCCATTAAGTTTATACAGCAGACGATTTTTATTAAATCCTTTCCGATTTAAGTAATTGAGGAATTTGTATAAAAATAATCTTTACCGGAAGTACATTTTTGACTGGATAATATTAAATTAAATTAAACACTATTATAGAATGTTTTGAATAACAATGCCATTTAAAATACTATAGAAATGTATATATATTTGCGAATTTTCAGTTTTTTTATTATAGTATATTAAGTACGGAGAACCGGTATACTCGTATGATATGGTTAAAAAATATGTCTGTTTTATTTTGTTAAGTCTTTCATATTATTACATACGATTTTCTAAATGTATTTAGGGATTTTCCTATTATGTGCCCCAATGCAACAGCAGAACAAACATCTTGCGTATGGACAACTGAAACCGTACCGCCTTTTGTTCCTTTCTACGGGAACATGTCTTTTACTATCAAGGGAAGCAATAGCCTTGGAAATTCTTCCAACAAATTCTCTTCATTTGGACTTGAAATGTGTAACTATATTACAATAACATTTATTTACTGCTTATGATAAATATTTTATCTACTTTATTTTGTCTACATATTACTAGGGCGGCACTTCTGCAGAACAATCCGATCATCATAAATGCGATTAGCATAATAGCTTTCTTTCTTGCTCTCCTCAGAGACTCTCTGATATTTACATATGCCGCAGAACAATCCAATTAGCATAAACACTTTCTTTCTTGCTCTCCGCTCCACAGAGACTTTCTGATATTTTCATATGCTACAGAACAATCCGATTAGCATAAATGCCATAAGCATAAAAACTTTCTTTCTTGCTCTCCACAGAGACTCTCTGATATTTACATATGCCGCATGCGGCATATAAAAATATCAGAGAGTCTTTGTGGAGAGCAAGAAAGAAAGTTTCTATGCTAATCGCATTTATGCTAATCGGTTTGTTCTGAAGGAGTGCCGCCATATTACATTGAATGAGAAAAGTATTGTGATGGTGTCGAGAATTCTAAGATAAGGTTTTGTAAAGTTGCATATTTTGATATGTCTGAACGTGAATAGAACGAGCATTTTGTGATAATATTTATATGGAATGTTATAGAAAATCTTCGCATAACTGCATATTACACTGAAAACTAAGGGTGTTAACACCTTTTTAAACGCAAAAAAACAGCTTTCTTCTTCAGGGCAAGCAACATGTGTGACGGTACTTATTCAAGCAAGTTCGACATTTGAGGTAAAATAATACATGTGACTGAAGGTAGGAGAAAAGTTGTCATCAGGAGAAATGAAAGGAGATAAAACCAAGGAGGCAGAAAACGAGTGGCAGGATAAGTGGCAAAATACTACGAAAGAAGTCTCAAGATACTACGAATGAAGTGGTAAGATACTAGCAATAATTATTTTCTACCTTCAGGGATGTGTATTATTTTACCGCAGATGTCGAACTTGCTTGAAGTCACGCTTCTTGCTTATCCTGAAGAAGGTTATTGCCTTCGAAATAAGTTGACACGCTTATTTTATTACTGTAATTATTTTTAATATTTTCAATTATTGTTTTACTATTTTTAATTATTTTTTACCATTTTTAATTATATTTTACAGTTCTCAATTATATTTTACTGTAATTATACGAAGATTTGCTATAAAAATATTTGTTTTAACAGCAGTTTTGTGATTATTTTGAAGGGATATTTATATAGGGGTTATTTGCAGACACCAGTTCTTGGGAATGAATTCAGTAATTCCAACACTCGAATGTTGTATAGCTATTGTGTTATGAATAGTGGAGTTCCATTAATTTTAATCCATAGCACATTAATTAATTTTTGAAATGTTATTAAAAAGATAATGAAAGTCATGACTGTCAGATGTTAAACAATCATTTTACAATGTTTGTATCAGTGGAAAACAAATCAAGGGATAAAATTGATGCCATACTGTGCAATTTGCATCGTTTTGCTACAAATTATTAGAAATCCAACATTTGTAGCAAACTACAAGAAAGCAGCAAAAAATAAGTAACCAATGATTCATTAAGAACAAAGTGTACTCAAAGGAGGTTGAAACATTACAAATTACATTGGTATGATGAGAATTTTATTTCTACCATTTAAAATTTTAGAATCGGGGCAGATTATTGATCTAGAGACTGGTTTTCATTTTCGTCGTTTATTGATTATATCTATTATAATTAGAAAGATATTTCGAGTAAAAGTAAATAAAGTGAAGTTAAAACTCATTCGGAGAGAGAGAAAAACATTTTATTATTTAAAATAATAAAGGAAAACTTCAAATTATCAAATTATTGAAATTACTTTTGTATATTCATAAATGATACCCTGATTTTGACAAAACAAGTATGAATTGTTTGCATTCTTATCTATTAGATTCTTAGATATAAGCAACCAAAGTGTTTACATTTTCCGTAACGCTGCGAGTTTAACTCCATACCCTGACCATAGACGCTTTCCAAGTCAAAAATTATACTTAGACTATAGAATTTGCAACAATGCTTAAATGTTTGACCTAGATGTGCATTAGAAAATCTTAAGGTTTTATGACAATGCAGTGTTTTATTACTTTTTCGTTCCCCTTTCTAGTCTGTATACATGAAATTGAAAATCTGTCTTTCTGTCTGTCTGTCTGTATGTATGTATGTTTTCTCATCATCACTGCTGAACCGAATTTCTTGAAATTTTGTTGGTAGCCTTGGAATAGTCTCACTTAAAATTAAGTCCATGTTTCAAGTTTCTAGGACAAGAGATTGTCTAGATATTACTTAAAGACACACAGTTAAACTTTTCATAGACATAGCATTATGTAGACGATATTTTTCCCGTAAATTTATTTGAAGAAAATCATATCATGTCCCTTCGCAACTGATCCAATGTGTTTATGCGACATACGATTTCTATTAAATCTTTTCCGATTTAAATAACAAAGAAATGTATATAAAATAAATTTTATCGAAATTGCATCTTTGACTGGATTATATCAATTACAGACTACATGTTTAAATATTGTTGGGATCATTACTATTTTCTATTTAATATGTTATTTGCTTTATTTTGGCAAATATTGGAATAATAACAAATATTGGCAAGTACTGGCATATATTAGAATCAATTACGGCTCTCAAGTTTAAAGATTGTGGGGGATAATTGATATTTTATTACGTTATTCGTTTTATTTTGGTACGGATTTTTCAAACTCATATATTATAGTACGGGTATACCTTCTAATCTACAAGAATATAAGTAGTAATGTGATATCTTCCAATACAGTTTTAGCACTTTCATTTTGGTACATATTGATTCGATTTCATGTTTGTTGTAAACTTGTTTACAAACGGGATCAGGCTGTTTTATTCTTCAGATCTACCAGTGAAGATGATTTTGTATAGCTATAATAGATTCTGAAACTTCTTTTCGGGAGCATTAATTTAAATATTTTATTTGAATGCTTTGAATAATATTTTCATTTGAAATACTATAGAAATTTGGACATAATTGTTAACTTTATGTTCTTCATATTTTAAATTCCGTTTGAAGGATGGGTATACTGCTAGTAATTAATAAATGTCATGGAATGTTTCTTATATATGAGTGTACTTGCTGTAAAATATAAATTTCTCTTGCAGTCGTTCCAAATAGTCCTGAAATGTTGCAAACTGTAGATATTGGCAGTACATTCATTAATATAAGATGGTATCCGCCGAAGATGCGGAAATTAGCTGTTGTGTTAGATTTGGAATATGAGATCTGGATTGGAAAACGTTTATACGACCCAGATGATATTCAAGTAAGTACTTGTATGAGGAATTACGAATCATAAATATATGACAGTTTTCATGAATAAATAATGCATTCATTTTATTTGGTCTTACTGTTTAGAGAGTAGGGTGTATTTTATAAATAAAAATTGCTCAGTTGAACACACTTAATGGAATACTAGTGAAAAAAAAACAAAATCGTTATTAATTAGGATTATATTACCATCCTCAATTCTCTGTATCTATATGTCAAAAATAGTACATTATTTTCTATGAATTTTTTTAATTTTGCATCTGAACTCGAAAGCCAACCGATAAAGTTGGAAGATTAGGTATGTTGAGTATTCCCCTGCTACTTTTAAGAAAAAACACAGAAATTTCTCACTTATAAAATTTTGAATTACCGTAATGACTATTCGGAAATTCGCAATCAGTTATTTGCAATCAGTATTGATCAATTTTTATCTCAAACTGGGTCACTTATTAGATACGTTTGAGATGCACTGATTAAATTCGTTATGCAGAGTGTCCTGCAATAATCGTTAAAGAAAAAATCACAAAATTCAAATTTTTCAAATTTTTAATTAACCGAATGACCGCCCAAAATTTACATTTCCTCAAAATATGTCACTGTTCATCAAAATGGCACGATAAATTGGTTTAAGTTATACAATGGAAATTTGGTATGTTGATAGTCACGTAGCTATTTATATGGGAAATATTGCAGAATTTGACGATTTCAAATATTAAAGTAGTTTGCTGACAGATCAGAATCTTACAAATTTCTTTATTTTTTCGAACAGAGAGCACTTACAGGAAAAACTTTGCAGAACAAATGTTAATGACAGACAGTTGCAATTCGATATGTTTGACTGTTCCACGTGCTCTAGAAAAAGAAAAAATATTTACAAAAAGTACTGATATATCATCAGAAACAAGGTCGTAAATGGATCCAAGTTATTCAGTTTTATTAAACGCGTCAGTCATAAAAATGATTGAGATTAAGAACTATCGCCAAATTTATTAAAATTTATTTGTGAAAAATAAAGAGAAGGAAAGTTATTGTATGTATTTCGTAATAAACTTGACAAATTTATCTCTTTTATCCAGAGCATTTTCTTGCTACAGTGAATTTCGATAAAGTGAAAAGTGTTGGCGTTATGAAATATAGCTAAAAAATCCAAATTTAGTATGTCGTTGTCTTTCGTGTAAATGTTGATTTTTTTAATTTTGAACCCATCCCATGGCAGCCCCAGCCTATTCTGGACATGCCATGGGAATGCAATCTTTATTCGAAAATGACTAAAGATCCCGGACAGCTGGAAAGGCCATATGTGGTCTGTCGTTGTCTTGCATACATTTAAATTGCATACATTTTACATTATATTGAAGACATATGTTTTTCATTTTAACACATATATTTTTTATTTTAACACATATATTTTTCATTTTTAATTGTTACATACAAATAAAAATGGGGTACTTAAAAAATTCGTTTCTTTTATGACTTAGCGGAGGTTTGCTAATTTTCTCTAAAAAGTTAAGATGGTTTGCCTCAAGTATAGTCTTAATGTAATGCCATATTAACTGTATCTTAAACTGTATAGTTTTTTCGCATGCAAGTAGACACTGTGGAGATTCAAACCAACTTGTAAAATACATCGCTGGTGCTGCATACGTGTCAGATACAAATGTAGTTGGGACATAAACAGATAACACCAATACCAATTTCTGATGTTTACAATAAAGGTAAGGGGAGGGGGGGGAGTTAAAAAGAGTATTTTGAGTATTTTTATCCCATAAAGTATAAATGACGAATAAAGGTTTTGTTTCTAAACAGTAGTGAATTGTCCTCAATTTTTGAAGCGACGTCATAAAATGTATCTGTTTTTATTTTTGTTTACATTCTGTTAGAAATTGTAACAAATATGTTTAGTATTTTTTCTTCTTAAAATAATTCATAATTTATCATTTCAGATATTTGACGCTGGAAATAATACATCCCGATTCGTCATCGCCAATCTTATCCCATATGTTGAATATAACGTGTCCGTAAGATGTAGATTATTTACCACAGAATTTGATAATAAGTGGGGTCCGCTCGCTTCCTTGGTGACTAAAACACATACTGATGGTATAAAAGTATTTTGATTTGTCTCTATGTTTCAATAATTTTAGTACACGAAAACCTCTCTAAAGTAACCATCCTATATCTTAATGGAATGAAATGTTTGATTTGAAAGTTCATTATTAAAATATACATCTGTGGAACTGACTAAAAGACTTATTTTAGATGCTATAGTCATGTTATGCGAAAACTTAATTAGTACATTACTTATTAGCATTTTATTATATATTAACAGCCTTCTTAGATCATTCAGGTTGTCATTAGAAGCAATTATTATAACTTGCAAAGACTTTGAGATGATTACAATATTGATTCGTAGCGGACTCTAAAATACATGTCGTTAGCGCCCAAAGTTATATAAACACAATAGTTTTACAAACACACAAAAAAACCCACTTTTCATCCAAAAAACTGCCTATTTCAAGTGCATCAATCTAATATATTGTGCTATCATAGCCTTCACTAGCTTCAGTTCTAAACAAATCGGATAGGGCAAAAATCATCAAAATATTTCAATTTGTCACAATAATTGAAACTGCTGCTTGTGAGAATAACATTTTCCTTAAAAAAAATAGGCATATGAAAATTAAGTGACTACAATTGTTTAGAGGGAGATTAAATTCTTCTTCAGGTCTTTTCAACAGTGTCAACTTCTTCAACAGTGTCTTTTTTTAACAACCTCTTAGACAGTTATTTATTGGTTGTAAAGAAAATATAGTGTTTAACCTATCTAAACTCCCCCGAAACAATTGTAGTCACCAGATTTTCATATGCCTGCTTTCTTTAAGGAAGTATTCGAAAGTTTTATTCCAATATGTACCATTTCTATTTTTTTTTTGTAATGTAGTTTTTAAAATTTCAAACAATAAATTGGTCGAAAATTTGTCTGAAAAGAAAAATCACAAATTTTTACATATTTATAATCTGCACAGTACACTTTACACATTTATAATTTAAAATAAATACGTATTAAATTTTTTTGGGGAATATGATTCACTACTTTCCATTTACACAATTAGTGCAAAGATGTCGGCTGTCTGAAAGTGAACCTAGTACGACTAATGCAGGTTTAGTGGATCCTGTTATATTGAGCACCGATTTCTAATCGGGAGGTAAAACGACCCGCAGGAAGTTAAACTAGAAGATAAAAATCTGGTGTGGGTAGCACATGACTTTCCCTGCAGACTTGCATCCACGTTCTCTTTATTTTAATTAAATTAAATTCACTTTTAATTCAATTTTCGTTCTCATTTGGTAACTGGACTTATTTTCAAAGGTGGCGTAGAGAAAATACGAAAAAACTGAAATATCTCGAGAACAGCTAGTTCTAGTGTAATGGGGTTGATCTTATTCTTTTCGTCGTTAAAAATTACGTATAAAAAAAGCTTTCAATGGATATATTTCAGCATACGTAGTTTTTAATTTTAGATTTTGACGATTTTTGCGGGCCATTTCGCAGAAAAGGCAGGTTATTTTTTTTCGACTCACACCAAAATCTAATCAGCACCAGAGTGACCCACAAGCGACTTATCTACCGAATTTTGTGAAATTCGATCCATCAGTTTTTCAGCTAGAGTGGATACAAACTTTTGCGGGCCATTTCGCAAAAAAGACGGGTTCTTTTATCCCGAATCGTACCCCAAACTAATCAGCACCAGATTCATCCACAAGTGACTTATCTACGAAATTTTATGAAATTCGGTCAATTAGTTTTTCAGTTAGAGTGGATACAAAATCTGCACAGACAGAGACAGACGTCACGCTAAAAATTGTTTTTTTTGTATTCTAGAGGTCTCAAAACATGTAGATCCGTCAAAAACTCGAGTTGCGATTTTCGACATGATTCCAATACTTTCCCTGTACATTACCATGTATTGCAGGGAAAGTAAAAATAGCAGTAGTAGGCTAATTTCAGGTAAAACTAGCAGGAGGTGGTCAGTCAAATTAATCCTGTAGGTTAATGCAAAGATGTCGGAGGTCTGAAAGTGACCTTAGTACGACTAGTACGGATTCAGTGGACTCTGGAAAATTGAGCGCCAATTTCAAATTGAGAGATTAACGACCAAGCAGAATACTAACGTGGGTAAAATTAGTAGTAGCAGAAGGTTAACCTGAGGAAAAATAGCAGGAGTTGTTCAGTCAGATTGTCAGTTGCACGCTAATCTGATATTAGAGAGTGGGAAATGCATAGTCCACTTCGACGATAAGAGTTTGCGATTCCATCCCAGTTGCTCAATGGTAGAGGGTCGAGTGGCCAGTACGAAGATCAGTGTTTCAATTTCCGGTTAGGGCAGTAAGGTTCTTCACAAATCATTTTTAATGAGACCTTATTTTATGGAAGCAGGCTGGTCACATTGACAAACGTTATTAAATATTCTACTACATTTATTGCAGAGGGAGTTCCTAGAAATTTACCACTTTCTCTTTTCTTTTCTTCTCTAACTCTGTTGCATTTTTTTAGTGCCATTTAGAATCCCCGAAGTTATCCCAGAGGCATATGAAATTCATCTTTATGATGATTTTAGATCCGTGACATTGTACTGGAAGGTAAGATAAAAAAGTCTTTAAAATATTGTGGTTTATCTTATTAACAGATCTATGTATAAAACTATCAACCCTTGGTATAGCTTCCCTTGATACTTCACCAATGGTGAAAGTGATCAAAAACTGGAATGGTGAAGTCTCTTATTACAGCAGTGCGTAGTTGGAACTGAAATATTGACAATTTGCACACATTGAATTTACGGGTCCTTGAGTGTCAGATTATAACCGTTTGCTTATGTTGTATTTACTTTTAAATTATTTATGTCGTAAAATAAAAAAAATATTACATAGTTCAGAAAACAAGCATGTGTAAAACTCATGTAAATGACATTAAAACCAATCGGCAGTAATTTGTTGCACATTTTATAGTAACCGGCCACACATTTAGCTACAGTAAGCCTTCGGGTCTGTCGTGTGGTCTGGGTTTCTCACATTTTATAGTTAGACAGCAGAAATATAATTTTAAGCGTTAGTTATACAGGGTGTTTTACGAAAAGTATACATGTAGAACTGATATTTTGACAATCTGCACACATATTATTTACGTGTTGAGTGTCAGATTATCACCTTTTACTTACGTTTTACTTACTTTTAAATCATACACGTCTTAAAATTAAAAAAAAAATTACAAAGCATAGCCCAGAAAACAAGCATGTGTAAAATTCATGAAAATGGCATTACAATCAATCAACAGTAAATAGTTGCACTAATAGGATCATTACTAGTGTTCCTGAACATTTAAAATTTTAAGCCAGACTCTTCTTAATTTTGAATGAACATTAATTTTAATAAATAATAAAGTCAATACGTAAAATACACTTTGTGCAAAAGATGAGGAAAACTTGAGCAATGTATATATGCCCAAATAACACAATAATGCAGCATGCAGCTGTTTAAGATAGGCTGGATCTCCTTCGTCAGTAGAAGAGAACTAACAAACCCCAAAGTCCAAAAGTGTCCTATAGATGTGATTAAGAATATTATAGTTATTTTGGTATGCTTTTCGTGGAGCAGAGATATCGTTATTTACTGTTTTCATTATTACTTTCCTTATACACATATAATGTATAAGGAAAGTATTGTGACGGGGTCGAAAATTCGAATTCGAGTTTTCGACGGGAGAGCACGCTTCAAGCATCCCTGATCACGAATCAAACATTTTTGAGGTGATGTCTGTGTGTGTGTATGTGAAAGTGTGTGTGTGTGTGTGTGTGTATGTGAAAGTGTGTGTGTGTGTGTGTGTGTCAGTGAGTCTGGAGACGATATCTCATGAACGAATGGAGCGATTCGAATGAAATTTGGTGCAAAAATCACAATCCGTGAATACTGGAAGCCTATTGTTTTTAAACATCATCGAATGTTCAGAGCCCCCTCAATTTTCGAGTGAAATTTTGAAAAACTCATCAAAAAATCAAAATCTTTAATGAAGTTACGCAAATAGACATGTCTTATGTAATTTTTCCTTAGCAAACGATTGATATAAAGTTGAGAACGTTAGCATGAACCGTTCTCGAGATATTGCATATTTTAAAAATAAATTTATCAAAAAATCACATAAATTAAAAAAATATATATTAACTGTTGAGAAACATGTTAACTTTTCATATGTAATATCATAGGATAAATTGGATAATATCATTCTCATGGATCCAGCTCTTTCCATTCATGAGAAAAGATACTTTGAGTATAATACTTTTGTAGTTTAACGCCAATAGTCATTTATCTGCTATAAGAATAACTTATTTCTCCGTCCATAACGCATAGCGAGATTTTGCCAACAAATTTGACGGAATGTCGCCAACTTGGCGACTTTTTTAAATGTTGCTATATTAATAACAATATAGCCAAATGGATAAAAAATGAAGATAAATCAATGAAAATGACGACTAATTGACAAAAATTCCATATCTTGGAAATAATATATGTATCTACTATAAGAATAACTTATTTTCTTTTACTGTAAAAGTAGTATATTCATTGCATTATGTAAGGAAAGTCATGTGCTGCCCACATAAGATTTTTTTTAATACCCAGGTCGTCCAGTTCACCCAATGGGTCTAGAGCAGTTGCAAGGCGTGTACAAGGGTGCAGAATAGTTACAATCTTGCGACCGTTCAGATAATAGTTCAGAAAGATGATTCAGTGTTTTTAATTAAATCCTGAGTAACGTCGGGTGCATTTTCTACGTGATCGAGAGCTACTGCAAAAAATCTATTTCAATTAAGATCTTCTAAAAAAGTGTCGTGATCGTGGCGTAGCCATGCTTGCTCTCGCGCAGTGGTTTCCTCTCTTTTTGTTATAAGCGGGCGTAGTGTTGAAACGTTCTTTGATTTTCGAGTATTCGCTTTGAGTTCAGGTGTGATTTTTATCAGAGTCTTGCATTTTGGATCTCAGTCAACACCAGTACTTTTTCTTTGTAGTCAATAGTAAAGAACGACTGTTTTTAAAAATGTTCTTCCATTTAAATACCTCAAGGTTTCATATGACAAATTCCTGTCTTATGCATAGTTTTAAAAATACCAGAATTATATATTTATTACTGTTTTTTTAATTTTTCCTTTTCAACACTTTACTACATAGTTGAAAAGTGTTTACGACTTTGTTCATTCTGTCTGTCTATCTGTCCTTTCGCACGATAACTGCCGTGCAAATGATTCTATCAAAATGAAATTTTAGTATGTTGTTGAGACAGTCTGTGGGACATATGGGAATGTGTGTGAAAATGAATAATATCACCCAATTAGTTTTGAATTGAACCCGGGTTGAAAAAATGAAATACATTGAACCCTATGGAATGTAATTTTTCAAAGATTTTGTAAGCGAATTTAAAATTCACGAATTGCTTCGACAATTTTAGGAAATATTCAAATTATCCCATAAATTATATAAAAAAAAATCAGCAAATATGTTCGATAGTTTTTTAAATAAAAATTAAAATAATAATTACAGTCATATTGTATGAAGAGATAACGTGACCCACTTTAATATAAAAAAATCTGATGTGGCTCAACACATGACTTTCCTTATATAATGTAATGAATTTACTTCTTTTACAGTAAAATAAATAGGTTTTTCTTATACTAGATTTTAATATTCTTTCCAAGATATTGAATTTTCCACAATTAGTCGTCATTTTCATTGATTTAACGTCATTTTTATCCATTTGGCGAGATTTTCGTTAATTTGGCAACATTTCAAAAAGTCGCCAAGTTGGCGACGTTCCGCCAAATTCGTCGCCAAAACCTCGCCGATCGTTATAGACAAAGAAATAAGTTATTCTTATAGCAGATAAATGATTATTGGCGTTCAAATACAAAAGTATTACTCAAAGTATCTTTTTCATGAATGGAACAAGCTGGATCCACGAGAATGATGTCATCCAATTTATTGCATAGTATTACATACGAAAAGTGAACATGTTTCTCAATAGGAAATATTTTGTTTTATTTTATATGAGTTTTTGATAATTTTTTTGAAAAATGTGCAATATCTCGAGAACGGTTCATGTTAGCGTTCTAAAATTTATGTCAATCGTTTTCTAATGAAAAATTACATAAGAAATGTCTATTGGCGTAACTTTATTAGTGGTTTTGATTTTTTGACGATTTTTTCAAAATTTCATTTGAAAATTTAGGAGGTTCTGTACATTCGATTGCATATAAAAACAATAGGCTTCCAGTGTTTATGGATTGTGATTTTTGTTCTAAATTTGGTTCGAATCGGTCCATTCGTTCGTCAGTTATCATCTCCACACACACACACACACACACACACACACACACACACACACACACACACACACACACACACACACACACACACACACACACACACAAACACACACAAACACACACAAACACACACACACACACACACACACACACACACACACACACACACACACACACACAAACACACACACACAGACATCCCTTCAAAAATGTTTGTTTCGTGATCAGGGATGCTTGAAACGTGCTCTCTCGTCGAAAACTCGAATTCGAATTTTCGACCCCGTCACAATACTTTCCTTATACATTATGTATATAAGGAAAGTAATAGGACATCCAGACTTTTTCCCAGTGTCAAAATAGTGATGTCTAAAGTTCTTTTAAATTTATATTTAGTGTTGCATCCGTCCGAAAACAGTATTTTTTTCTGTGCATCTATATACTGCGCCAACGCAATTACAATATTTTTGAGTTTAAATGATCATCAAACTTTGATTATTTCTACAACGAAGCCGAATTTTCATGTATGGAGAATGTAAACACATCAAGCTGTAAGATGAGTTGTATAAGAATTGCTGCATTTCTTTAACTTAAAATTATTTAGCTCTGGAGGCTGCAATATGGCTGATATGAATGAAAGATTCATTGATTTTACATAGAGAAGCAGACGATTCTATAGTATTGCCTCTTTCGATGAAGTTTAAAGCATGGAGTTAAAAACTTAAAACCGTGGAGATAAAAGTACTTTCTAAGTAAAATAAATTATTGTAGTATTGTGATAATTTTAAAATATCGCTGCTGAATGAAAGGAGTGGAAAACAGTTTATGAATGAAATATTCACTGCTTTTATATAGAGAGCCAGGCAATTTTTATTTTATCTGGCTCTATATAGTGGTCAAGATGTCATTTGAATAAAGTTTCATTTATTTCCGACGAAGTTTTCAAATATAATAAATTATTGTAGTATTGCGATAATTTTAAAAATATCACCGCTGAATGTATCGCGTTTGAGAGATGTTTAAATAAAATTGCATTGCAGTTGAAAAATGTTTCATAATCAATGCTTTACGCATGATTTATCTTTCTTGTTTTTTTTTAATGTTGTTTACTTTTTTTCGTAAAATTGAAATTGACGTTCCTTGAATAAATATTAACACTTTTCTTCCAGACAGTTCCTGAAGTATTTCATTATGGGGAGAATTTTTATTATCATATTAAATACTTTCAAATCACGCCATTAGGTGATTTGTATTTATCATCTGCAAATACATCTATCCACATGGTCAGAATCGATAGACTTATGATGAATGCTCCATATACTTTCCATGTGTATTCTGCTAATCATGCAGGCCTTTCCGAGGACTATGAGACGGTCATTGTGGATGAACAGATTAATAGTGAGTATATTACAAGGTTCTTATTTTTTCAATTTTAGTTCCCGAAATCAATCGTTAATATAACTACAATTTGCATCATAAATTTTAATTTTGTTCTATTAGAAAAAGAAGACGAAATTACTTTAACAGTTTATAATATTATAAAATATTATTTTATAATATTTTGTATAATCCTTGTAGAAGAAAATTCAAACTCGTGGTCAAAATTAAAGCAATGTTGAACAATATACGACTTATTCAATTATTATTTAATCTTAATCTTTTGCTTACGGGTGGGACAGCGTCCATCCCAAACGAAGAACCTCCCCAAAACAGGTATTTGACATACCCTATCCCAAACAGCTCGATCCCCCTTTGCAGACATTGCCGTCCATCGAACTGTTTGGGATAGGGTATGTCAAATACCTGTCTTTTGGGAGGTTCTTCGTTTGGGATGGACGCTGTCCCACCCGTAAGCAAAAGGTTAATTGTGTTGTTTAAATATACATAGTTTTCCTTATGCGTTGCACGAAGTGTTTTTATTTATTAAATATAACATTTGCTTAAGTGTAAAATGTTTATTTGTATGTTTTCTCGTCCAAATGTATTGATGCTTTGTTTCATTCTTAATAGCTTTTAGGTAATACTAATCATAGTTCTTCAAATGAAAATACTTTATTAGCTACAGCACAAACAGTTCATTGAATAATTAACATTTTATGCTAATACTAATTAAACATTTTTATTTTCAGGTTATTTAAGGCAACAGTTTGAGCATTTTTGAAAAATATTTTTTATAATCCTATTTCAAATACCATTAAGTGTAGTGGAGTTTAACCTTTTCTACATTGAGATAATCATTGATATTTTTACAAATTCTTTCTTAAATTGTGTGTTATACGGAGCATTTTAATTATAACTCTACTTAATTATTATACTGTAATTATAACTGTATTCTTTGTACATAAGTACAAATGGATATTTAAGATTCTTGTTTTTCTTTCTAGTTTTACCTGGTCCACTAGATATAGCAGCTATCTCACTGGATCTTGGGTATTACAACTTATCGTGGATTATATCCGAAAAGCTAGATAATATTAACTATACTGTGTTCTGGTGTCCAAGTTCAACACCATTGTTATATCGCTGTGATAGTGAAGTGGAATGGGTTTCTGAACACTTGTCTGAAAAGAACATCACATTGAACCTTAATGATACTAAAACCGATTTTCAATTCGCTATTGTTGCCAAAACGGAGAACAGAACTTCTGGTATGCAGTGGGCATCATGTATTGTTCCCTACAAAGCTGGTAAGAATGTTTCATCTAAATACTATAATTGTAATCAATTCGAATTGTATTTGTAGTCAAACATTAATATGGCGTGTTTCGATATGATATCAACAGATAACTAATTATTAGAGAATAAATTATAAAAATGTATAAACCACATACAAAGTATCTTGCTGTAGCAAATTACATATTTACAATTTTATTCATAAAAAAAATTGAAATCAAGTACTTAAATATGGAACAAAATCTAGCTTTCACTGAAATATGGTGGTAAGCCCTTGTGGTTTTTATGCCGTGCAGGAACAATAAATGGCGCTTCTGATTACAACACTTGAAGTAGGGAAAATCGCTGCCATATGCAAATAATACTACCTGTATAAGAGAACTTTCCTCCTGTGCTTTTAGTTTGCCTGTTGTTTTAGTTGTATCTGTGACATAAGTCAGAAAAAAGGTGTCAACTGAGTTGGAAAAGAGACAGATTATATCTTTTAACGGTAGTGCCAATTTAACAAAATCGATTTTTAAGAATTTTTTGTAATAGTATAGGACGATTATAGCCAAAATAAATCTTCAGGTCGACCAGAAAACTGTTTCTACAGCAGAAAAGAACTGTTGCAAAAATAAGTAGTTGAAAAATATTATTAGGACACCTGGTAAAGGATTCACAGCTATCAGTGTCAGAAGCACAAGCAGTTATTTATTTTACCTTAGCAAAAAATCTTCCGAAAATGCAAAATAATCTACATCACCATAATTGAAATTTATTCCTTTAAGCCGGACAGATTCACACTATATTCCATTAACCAGAAAAAATTACACAAAAGAAAATTATTACTGGTTGGTACATTATAAATGCATTAGGGTAATCAGAGTATTCCTTTAGCCGATATTCCATTAAGCGTGATAATCAGTATATCCTTTTGTTGCTAAAGATGTATTTTGCAATTTAATTTTCAGCCACTTTGAGCGAAAAAAAATATATGCTTTAAATAATGTTTGTTTTATAAAACCGCGATTCACTAAGTTTATTTACGAAGTCATGTCATAGTTATGTACGAAGAACTTTGCACAGATGCCAGGCATTCCAGCGAAAATCGATTAAGTCACGTTACAGGCGAAGACGTAATTAGATCATTATTTTGGGTGTATTACATAGCCGCAACAAGCGAGTCGCAGTGGGTTATTGTTAGCTATTGAAGTTCTGGTGTTATCGTTTTTGCATGTATCAGGACGTATTTTACTCTGGGACAATCCCGATCGCATACATGAATCGAGTGGTACTTCAAGAAAGCTATTGAAGTCAATAGCTTTTTGAAATTGTCGTGCTTATTTAGTACGTAATACGCATTCGCACTACTGCGTAGGTGTATATAGCACAGGTGAAGCTGGAATGGCATAACCACGTGCACACGTGAATAACTTCGATTGTTTGGTGTCCGACAACGTCTTTTGGAAACTTAAACGAATGAATTCAATCGATTTCTGCTTTTCATCTGGAGAAACGGCGGGGACATTTTCTAGTAAATTATATCGGGGACATTTTCTAGTAAATTATATAAAAATGTATTAATTTTACGTTATGTTTACTCATACTATTTTATAACACACTTTGAAAACCTATCAATCTATATATACTAATTGCCAAGTGTCCGTCTGTCTGCCTGTCTGATGGTTACGCTTTGTTTAATCACTTCCCGAATAGATAGAGACTTGCAATTTGGTACACGGCTTGGTCGTCGAATTTTTCGAAAACGTTCTCTAGATAGGATGCTCCACACCAAAACGTTCGAAAAGTGAAATGATAGGAAAGTATGCTTTGCGATAAGATAGAGACTTTAAATTTGGTGTATGGGTAAACCGTTTGAAAGGAAGAAAGTGTACAATTTCATATTTCGAATATTTTCTACTTAAAGGGGTGCTGTCCAGCATAGACGTACATGCATATGCCGTAAGTAGGTACTCGTACATAAAATAAAATACATATGGTGAACTCAACATGCATATATGCATTTTCCGTACGCAGATTATAGAATTTTAACTTATTTTGAAGATAATTGCCAGACAAAATATGTATCTTGATAATTGTCAGGCAAAATATGTATCTTGCTCATTTTCTGCTATGTTTATATACCTCCAAACAACATACTTATTTTGTCATATATAACCCTATAATATTGAAATAATTATTTTTTGTAATTTCTTGTAAATTATCTTTTTGTCGTAACTGTACATTTCAAAAGTTCACGATAAAGTTTTTTTCAACATTTATGAAGGCAAATACTTTTTATTTTTATTTACCTCTACATATATTACTTATAAAAGGATATTTAAAATATGTTTGATGAATAATAGTGTATATATAACATACCTGATAACATAATGATATGATATTAAGCTTATTTTAAGAACATTATAAATATTGATGAAATGATGTATTGTTTATGTGTTAGAGTCATTAAGAACTTTATAAATCTTAATGAAATGATTGATATATAGTGTATGTGTTGTTTTTGCCTGTGTTACTTACTCGATTATTATTTTAGCGTTATGTAAAATTTTTGATGTTCGCCTTTAAGAACATTATGCATCTTGATGAAATGATATATTGTGTCTGTGTTGCTTTTGCCTTTGTTACTTAATAATTATTGCTTTAGCTCTAGGTAAAATTTTTGATGTTCGAATAGAGACAAAAAATGCTACTACATTAAAAGTCATTTGGTATTTAGACTGCTCTGCAAAGAAAGCACTTGTAGGCAGATATGAAATAACTTATTGTAGAATCCACAAAAATGAAGGATGCAAAGGTATATAATTTTAGTAAAATATGTTCTTTTTATTCAGTGCATGATGTGTCCTTGCTCCTGATTTTATGTCTGTGCTTTTTCCAAACAGGCTCCTTTAAGTATTTGAACCATCTAGTAAAATAACATAATTTTTACTTTCCTTATATACATAATGCATAAGGAAAGTATTGTGACGAGGTTGAAAATTCGAATTCGAATTTTCGAGGGGAGAGCACGTTTCAAGCATCCCTGATTACGAATCAAACATTTTTAAAGTGATGTCTGTCTGTGTGTATGTGTGTGTGTGTGTGTGTGTGTGTGTGTGTGTGTGTGTGTGTGTCAGTGAGTCTGTGGAGACGATAACTGACGAACGAATGGACGATTTGAACGAAATTTAGTACAAAAATCACAATCCGTAAACGCTGGAAGTCTATTGTTTTTATGCGCAATCGAATGTTCAGAACCACCCTAAATTTTCGAGTGAAATTTTGAAAAAATCGTCAAAAAAATCAAAACCGCTAATAAAGTTACGCAAATAGACATTTCTTATGTAATTTTTCATTAGAAAACGATTGACATAAATTTTAGATCGCCAACATGAACCGTTCTTGAGATATTGCACATTTTTCAAAAAAATTATCAAAGAGTCATATAAAATAAAAAAAAAATCCTATTGAGAAACATGTTCACTTTTCATATATAATACCATGCGATAAATTGGGTGACATCATTCTTGTGGATCTAGCTCGTTCCATTCTTGAAAAAAAAATACTTTGAGTAATACTTTTGTATTTGAAAGCAAATAGTAATTTATCTGCTGTAAGAATAACTTATTTCTTCGTCCATAACGCTTGGCGAGATTTTGGCGACAAATTTGGTGGAATGTCGCCAACTTGGCGACTTCTTTAAATGTTGCTAAATTAACGAAACTCGCCAAATGGATAAAAATGACGCTATATCAATGACGACGCATTGATGATGATGACATGGAAAATGACGACTCAGTGACGAAAATTCAATATCTTGGAAAGAATATGAATAACTACTATAAAAATAATCTATTTTTTTACTGTAAAAGTAGTAAATTCATTGCATTATATAAGGAAATTCATATGCTGCCCACATCTGATTTTTTTCTTCGTATATGCTTATGTATTGCATTCAGCCCTTAATTGCAAAAAACGAACATAGCCTACTAAAGCAAAAAGCTGCTGTTTACATCAATATACAAGAGACAAAAGCTTAAATACTGAAATTTACTTTTAAATGAATAAACTAACATAAAGGTCTTTACGTGCATATGTGCACAATAAAAGAAATATATCTTTGAAGCAATGTTCCCAAACTTTCAGCATTCATGTATCCCTTTGTAGATTGTGACTCCTTCTCCAATCGCGGATGCAGAGGGTGTTAGGGTTTTAACCCCCACCCCCTATATTTACCGATCATTTACATTGGTTCGTCATTTGGTAAATATTAAATATATTAGGATAAAATAGATACATTTGTTCATGTAGTTAACTTTTTAAACGAGCAGCTGCGTGCATAAAGTTGGTTTACGTATTAAAATTAATGTGTAAATTTATTTCTTTGTCAAATTAAATATTTCTTATTCAGCTCACATTTTAGTTTATTTTGTGGTATTTGTTTTATATATTTTCACCGGGATACATTGAAAAAATATTATTAAAAATTAAATTAATAAACAGATTTAATTTATTATTAAAATAAGGATAAATGGTATAAAATAATATCATATTAACCGAATAATGATATATGATAGTCAAAAGTACCAATATTTAATCCAGCTGTTATACCAATAGAATGCCCGATTATACCATACTAGAATTACCTGATTACCTGACGTTGTCGGGTCCTATATAAGCACCTGCTACGTAAATAATACAGACTTAAAAAACACCACTGAATTTCCGAATCGTCTGTTTTGAAACAAAATTACTCCGCACTAATTTTTTCATGCCCAATCATACTAATTATACAACACGGGCGTAAAACACTTTAAACAAGTTCTTTTGATTCGCCCTAAATTAGCGCGATTAAAAATACCTGAAATTGAAAACAAAATAAATAAAAATAAGTTTCATCTAGTTATACAAGTAAGATTATTGTTTTTTAGTTTAGAGAATTTAAAACTTGGAGTTAGACAGATGGAGATGAACCTCCTAAGGATGAAAAGTTTAAAAATACTATAATGTTTTGAGAATTTTAAGATAGCCGTTAAATGAATCATTATTCATGCAATACTAGTATTTTCCCATAGAAATGCATGCAATGCAGTGGAACTTATTTTACTCCAAATCCCCCTGTGTTATTGCTTCAAACGATTTTGATATTTTGTCAACATACAGTTTTAATTCGTTCCCTTTACCTCCATGGTTCTAAAGTTAAATTTTCGTATCTTATCATTCGGTTCGTGTTTTGCCATTTTCTGCGATTGAAGTTCATGGATTCCAGTTGATCCCAAGAGAAACAATTGATTAAGTCAAAATAGAAAATAAAATTTTATATCCTATTTTAAAAAGTTTACGTTCGATTTTCGAAGCATGCTTATCACATTGAAATAGTTCTAAATTCCAAAATTACAAAGTTATCTATAAACTCCACAAAATCAGAAATCTGTTATTAAACTAGCACTCGAAATCTGGACCGAAAGTCTGAGATATCGTTCGCAGAACACAGGCCTGCGAAAGAAAGTGCATTCAAGCAGAATCTCCTGCTCGAAAAATGAATTAAAAATGGCAAAAATTCGGTCGAATTCCGGGTTTAAATGTTCATAACTTTTAAACTCATTCAAATTTTCAAAAAATGTCACCAAGTTGTTTCGTCCGAGAACCTGAAGTACTTATGTACTGAATTTAGTCGCTGTCCTAAGCTTCAATTTTCCGCTACAGACGACTTGCACATATAAATGCACACAGACACACAGAAAAATAGACATATTGTAATATTATACTGTAAGTATTTAAAGTATACTTACAGTATACTGTAAATATGCGAATGCATTGTATATACCATACATTACGCAAAAGTGTAACTAGAACGAATCTTTCATAATGTTCATAGAATGTGAATTATTTGCAATTTAAAATTTCCACAGCATTATTTCTATTGAAAAATTAAAATTACTTCCCGAATAATAATAGAATAGCATAATGTATGCAGTAAAATAGTTTGAACTACAATAGGGATGTAAATGATATCAAGATAACATAGGTTAACATTAACATGCATGCTATTTTATCCAGCAGAACATTCAACCAATTGACGTGATTCATCTGTTTCCAACTTGCAAAAATAAACCAATTTTTAACCTATTTATAAGATAAAAATAAAAATCTTGCACAAAAATTTTTGAACAAAACCCAATAAAAAAGAATCAGCCATGACCCCAGTCCGACTGTGCCCAAATATTTTGGCGTGAATAATATTTTACAAAATAAAACTTCAGTTCCCTTAAATATAATTTTGTATAACATGTTATCTTTCATACGAAATAAATATTATTTAAGACGCTTGTTAAGTTTCAAAATATGAGCTCTTTTAATTAGAATACAATGCATTTATTTTATTATGTACATCCACACTCTGAAAGTTATCTTCTTTACCATTTGAACCCTTCCTCAAACTACAGTATCAAAATCAAGGCATTTAATAAGGATAACTTGCCAATTTCAGACAGTGATGCTGTTTTTCTCGCAGGATTACACTTTCCTTTACATACAATCTTATACAATATGTTATCTTACATACAAAATAATAAATCTCCTATTATTTTCTTGTTAATTTTTTAAAATATGATCTCTTTTAATTCGAAAACAATGCATTTATTTTGTAGTGACAACAGTAGGTCCACACTCTGAAAGTTATCTTCTTTACCATTTGAATCCTTCCTCAAACTACAGTATCAAAATCAAGGCATTTAACAAGGATAACTTGCCAAGTGAAGACAGTGACGCTGTATTCCAAACTACCCCACCTGCAGGTAAATTACAGCTATATTACTTTCCCTGCAATATATGGTAATGTATGGAAAAGCATGGGAATCATGTCGAAAGTCGTAACTCGAGTTTTCGAAGGATCTACACGTTTTGTGACCTCTAAAACACGAAAATACTTTTTAGAATTTTTGTCAAATTTTTAACATGTCGTCTGTATGTGTGTCTATGTGTGTGTCTATATATATGTCTGTCTGTCTATCTGTCTGTGCAATATATGTATCCACTTTATCTCAAAAAACTAATGGAGCAAATTTAATAAACTTTTAAGTACGTCACTTGGGGGATACTTTGATGCTGATTCGATTTTGGTGTTTTTTGGAAAAGTACCTGCCCTTTTTTGCGAAATGGCCCGCAAAATTCGTCAAAATTTAAAATAAAAAACTGAATATGCTCACATGTATCCATTAAATGTTTGTTTTATAGGTAATTTTTGAAGATGAAGCAAATAAGATCAACCCCATTACTCTAAAACTAGCTGCCGTTCTCCAGATATTTTTGTCCTTTCGCATTTTTGCTGTTCCTTCGTCTTTGAAAATATGTTTCCAAATAAGAACGAAAATTGAAGTAAAAGTGCAAATTCAGTATAATTTTAAATAATTATGCGTGTTATTTATTGCAATTAAACTCAATTTAATGAATTGTTATTGAAATAAAGAGAAAATAAATTTGAATCTGTCACATTATATTTTTTATTCTCCACACAGTATCTGTAAAGAAAATGTATTGTGATGGGATGAAAAATGCACCGACTTTCTGCTGAATTTACACGTTTTAGGCAAGGCAAGTGCAAAGCAACTGTTTCTATAAGGATGCGCGTCTATTTATTGGCATGCTATCTCTGGAACAATTTGAGTAATTTAAAAATAATATGGCATGATTATTTCAATCAGCCAACTTAATATCTCATAAGGGAAAGGACCACAAAATTTTCAAAAATTGAAAAAGTATTAAAGCATAATTGTCTATACACACTAAAAAAATATGGATGGAATCACAAAAGAAAACTTGATTTACTGCCATTAGAATGATAACACTTTTAAACAGGTAAATTTCCAGTTACACACTAAAAAATGTAACGATATCTTTAGGAATATGATATTTTATTGACCTAAATATACAAATATTTTTAGGAGCCTCTCTCACCCTATTTGTGAATTTATCTGAAACCTTTGTCGTCAAAATCAGATGATTATTTCATATGGAAATGATGTCTGAATAAGAAGAAACAGGAGAAGACAACTGTAAATAGTCAACCTTTTCTGAAATTCAAAATTCTGCATGTTCCTCGCTTATGAAGATACAACCATACTATTTAAAAAATTATTCGAGACTACTATAGACCTTTCCAACGGGTCATCTACAATCATTTTAACATCTGTGGTTTTAGAGATAGGGTAGTACGTAGCTTAAAATAATTTCTGTATAATAGTATCTTGTAGTGCCCTTCCTTTGTGACACTGCCGTGAGACCTTCCAAAGTCACACCTCAAGCTCATATGCGTGCATCTGTTTTTAACCTTATTCTACATGCTTTCCATGTATTCATAAATATTTCATAGTATTTTAAAAATATTTTATTGAATTAGTCATGACCGATGGTTGTCTGTCTGTCTGCTTGTTTCAACTTCTTTGATGGAATTTTTAACACACTTTCCTACGTCCTAACGATATGAATTTTGGTACATAGCTTAGTCCAGTGGAACTATTAATCTATTAAAATTTAGCGTATCCTCGAAAAATAGAACCGGAATTTCTTTTTCTTTTTTTTTCTGTGAAATGGCACAAGAAAAATTTCACTTCGCTTCTAATATATATATATATATATATATATATATATATATATATATATATATATATATATATATATATATATATATAATTGTAAATCTAATGTTAGAATGTAAGTAGTAACTCTAATACACTATCACAAAATTTTCTACAAAATACAAAGAAATAAAAGAAATTCAACCATAAAGAGGAAATTATAAAGTGTAATGCAGGTCATAAAGACAGAGACAATCAACAAATTTCAAAGGTGAGGAATGAAAATTGGAAAACAAAATCAAGCAAAAAAGTTTGAACGTGGAAGAGCTTTAGGCTTAAGATAAATTCATTTCGAAAAATTTTTTGTCAAGTCCATATATCCCTTCGAAATGAACACAAAAATGCTTGTTTCTGAAACACAATATAGATTTTACCTATAAACTTGTGTTATATGGACGACAAGCATAAAGATTGGAAAAATAAAGGAAACATAAATACCTTAAAATACACTTCATTAGTACAACCATGGCGAGCAAATTATGACTAGACCAATGTTGCCATATGCAGAAATGAAAAGATGTGATTTGCTGTTGCCAAAGAGAGTAATAAAAACCGTACTGCGTAAAAGCAATAAAATGAGATATTCTACAGTTAAAGCTGCAAGATAAAAAGATGAAAATATAATAAATTCAAGAGAATGTAGAAGTACGGCTAAAATAGGATACTAAGGAGAGATTATGAGAATTTTAGGCTAATCGAAACTTATTAACTATACCATTTACTAAATATTCTGGATATATATATATATATAATCTGCTGAAAGACTGAAGCATGATTCATCGCTGAATACTATACGATTCCAGTCCGCTGGCAGCCATGATACTCTGCTACGACACCACTCCAAGCGACTCTATCGATGTTGTGAGGTTATGGGCAGACGTCTTAAAGGCCGCAGGGATCGTAACCCCGCCTCAGCCAAGCGCTGTGAGAGGGTGAAAGTTACCATAGGTGGTGTGAAAGAGTCTGTAGCAAGTTTGATGACGGACAATGATGCCGTTGGACCAGTGCGGGCCTGTCGCACAATCATCCGATCTTGCCTCGCATTCGTGCATCTAGGCCTTCCAGAGCCTTCATTCCGCCGCTGAGTTCCTTGTAGCAACCATTGCTGCCAGCACTTCTGCACAGCAGTGTCTGTTCGGCGCAGGTGGCATGCTCTGTGTGACCAGCCAGCTGCACGCATTCAGACTATACGACCACGTTCGCCAGTAATTCGATAACATCGGAGCACCTAGCGCGGAGAGCGCTTCAATCTCCAGTCAGAGTCTTCGTATTTGTGCCTTTAACATCATTTGAGTGCAATAGAGTTGTAGAGGGAGGACCGCCCCCAAATGGGCGGGTACGAGCTGGATCCAATAGAAAATTAGAGTCGACGAGGAAGGAGAGATGAGGATTGCAGGGTAGTATCGGAGACCCTTTTCAGTAGCCAGCCAAAATTAAAAAATAAAAAATAAAAATTAATTTTGGGGGGTTTGGGGTTTTTGAAGGTTAGATATTAAATTTACAATGTGGAATAGTTTATTTAGGGGTACATCATCAGATTTAAGGATTTCAGTGAGCTGTTTAAAAAGGTTTTGGATATTGTTTAAGTTAAACATTTGTTCTATCTCTTGGAAGAACTTTTGAAATTGGAAAAATGAGTTTGAGGTAGGATTTGAAGTTTAGGGATGATTAACGGGCTCCGTTTGCACCTGGGCAGTGTTCTCTTCGGCTATTCTTGTAGCCGTCTCGGAACATGCCTGTGCTTTCTGAAGGGGGTGAGATTTAGAGAGAAAAGATGGAAAGTTTACATGGTCGAGACCGGGGGGGGGGGACTTTTAGAGGTTTGAGAATTTTGGAGGGTATGTTTTGTAGCCTGGAACTTGTTACGGTTAAAGGGGTTTTGAGAGCATTTTCGAAAGTTGGCGGGATGATCTCCTCCACAGTTGGCACATTTGGCCGGGGTTTCTTTGATTTTGGTACAATCTCTAGTGGGGTATCCTTCAGCGCATTTTAAACAACGAGGGGGGAGCGAGCACTGGTCACTGTGATGATTAAACATCTGACAATTATAGCACATTTTTATGCCTTTGGAAATGAAATTTTGCACTTTAACTTGAAGGTATGGGAGATTTTCAATGTTAAGGATTCTCTCCCAGTTCTCGGTCGACACTAGGCCTACTAAGAAGATGGGGAGGAGGGGGGATCTATCTCGTCTGTTTTTAAGTTGGGTAATACGGTGGATTTGGAAGCCTTGAGAAAGGAGGGCGGATTTAATCTCTTCAATACCAGTATTTATGGGGAGTCCCTTGATTACAATCTTTTAGGGCGGTCACATTTTAGGTTGATTGAACTGAATGGAATCTTCTTTTGGGTCAAGTGAGCTTGAACCTTCCTGTAGTCCTCAACGGATCCAGGAGTAATCTTGATCACTCTTCCCAGAAGAAGACCCACTACATCATTAGACTGGGATTGATTTAGTTCAGCTATGAGGGCTCCCTAATTACTTGAGGAGTCCACGTAGAAGGAAGCGACTTTTTCTTTGGGGGGGGGGGGTCATCGGCCATATCGACCGGAATTGAGTTTAGGTTTTCGAAGTTGTTAGTTAGTGAGATGGGGTCATTTTGGGACTCTACAATATCCTCATCTTTTTTAGATTTTTTTATTTTTAGGTTGGGTTGAAGAACTCTCTAGTTGGCTAAAGTAAGCATGCTTAAAGCGTTCATAGAGAACGTTGCAATCTTCCTTGGGGATCGAACTGGACATGCTTTGAATTAAATGGCACGAATCTCTAGCTGTTAGGGTGTCGTAGTCAGGGTGGCTGGCTAGCAGAGAAGAATCAGAGATAATACCTGTAAGGATGGTGTTCATCATCTTGGCCTTCTCGTAGGGGATGTCAGCCTCTTCAAGTTCTAACTCCAGTCGGGTAATGATGAAGTCGTAACATCTGAGGTGATTTTCAATTGCTATTACCAGTTGATTGAGTATCCTATTTCCAAGTTGTTGTCTAAGATCTCGAAAGGCTGCTCCTCAGAACCGCACTCTTAGATGGGGTGGCAGCATCAGTAGCCGTAGTATCCGTAGTTCCAGGTTCCATCGCGTCTGAAGGTGAAATAATTGTAGTAAAATCCGTCTGATCAGGGGTTAGTGCAGTATTTCGTCTACCCGACATGCTTTATCGCAACTGGATATCACATGCCCAAGTAAAAGTACACTGAAAAACCTCAACGTGGCAAGAAGGTAGACGCTCAGAAGGATGCGACAGTACACCGTGGTGTCCGGTCAAAGTAAGTCTGTGGCGACCACGTTCGAACTCGTCTAATTGCTTATAAGGTCCTCGGCAACGTGGCAACGGCATTATTGGTTGTGTCTCCACGGAACTGCAACGCTGATAATGAACAAAGATGAACCTTCCACATTTTTAACTTGTTTTATAGGATGCTAGTTGCGCAGTAGAAACGCGTGCTGTGACCGAAGTTAACACTCATTGGCCTTGCAAATTTAATCATTTGGATAGTTGGTATAAAGGAATTTGCAAGCGAAAAATTTGAGATGATCGGATTATCTTTTGATATATATATATATATATATATATATATATATATATATATATATATATATATATATATATATATATATAATATAAGAAAATTTTTAACACGTGATACTGCTTAAGGGAAGTTACGAATAAAAGTTTTTACCCAAAAATCGAAGGTTTTAATATTTTTCTTTCTAGGTAGAGAACTACGTGGTTTACAGACAAAGATGGAAACCTTCCTTATGATTGTTCTTGGAGTTTGTGGATTCATTCTAACTATAGTTCTCTTCTCTTGCATCCGGGGAATTTTGAGAAGAAAAGTAGGCAGCTTTCACTTTAATTAAATTTTGAATTTTTAAAAGGTATTTTTTAAATACAATCTATTTTTAAACCATTCATGGTTTGCCACAGCTGTGAAAGAGACCCCTCCGTTATTCGTGCCCCTCTCACAGTAGAGTACATTAAACAAGAAAGATCAATCATGCATAAAGCATTGATTATGAAACACTTTCCAACTGAAATGCAATTTTATTTAAACATCTCTAAAATGCTATACATTCCTCGGTAATATTTTTAAAATTATCACAATACTACAATAATTTATTATATTTGAAAACTTAAAACTTTATCGAAAAAAATTATTTTTATTCAAATGAAATATAAATCTTCTGGCTCTCTATAAAAAAGCTGTAAATATTTCATTCATACACTTCTATTCCATTCCTTTCATTCATCACAATACTATAATAATTTATTTTATTTAAAAACTTAACACCATGGAGGAAAATGTAATTTAACTCTGTGCTTAAAACTTCTTCAAAAATGTTTACAATAAAATCGTCTGCTTCTCTATGTAAAATCATTGAATGTTTCATTCATATCAACTATATTGCAGACTGTAGAGCTAAATAATTTTACGTTAAAGAAATTCAACAATTCTCATACAACTCTTCTTACAGCTTGATGTGTTTACATTCGTGACAATTAAACTTCGTTGTAGAAATAAACAAAATTTGATCATCATTTGAATGATTATACCTCCGAACTTAATACATAAAAATGTAAATAATTTTTCAATGGGGTCCAGATTATGAATATATAGAAATATTATTATTGTAATATTTTAAACTTTGTTTTCTCGAAAACATTTAAAAAGTTATCAGTTCGCGCGAGTTTTTTTTTTTTTTTTTTAATTTTACTTAATTTCACTCAAGATAAACTATAAAAGATAGATATAAATAGTAACAAACTAATAATAATAACAAATAAATAATAACAAGCAACATAATATAAAAAATAGATGTAAATACATCAGGAAATTTAGTTTCCAAATCTATATTTACTTTAAAATGAAAGCTTTTATATTTTTGAGTAGTCGTCATGTTGAAGAAGAATGAAAATTTTTCGTTTTTCCGGTTTCAAATGCTTATATCTCAAAAACTAAAATTTCTAGCTATGAACAAAAAGTAAGAATGTGTAGCTCTTTGAGAACCGTAGAAGTTTATATACCTCTATTTTGAATCGAATTCTTAATGTTTGACATATAGGGGTTATAATTCCGTTATTTTTATATTTTAATCTGGGTTTCTCAATGTGTGGAAGTATTGTAATACTCAAAATGTCACAACTGTTGCAGCTCAATCTGTTTACTTACTCTTGGGTGAAATATTGTGGCATAAGCACGAGATATTTTATTTTGTTTAAAAAAGTTAAGAGGTTAAATGATCTTGGAGATTCTAAAGATGTTTAATGATTGATGAAGTTTGAACAAAATAGTTGAAAATATCTTGATAATATATTCAAGTACGTATTTATGCGCCGATGAGTAAGCTGATAGATTAACTTGAATGTAAAATCTCGTCAGATACATTGTATAAGCTTAATTTATATATCGAAAAGCAAATTAGTAAAATAATTGGATGTGTAGAGTTAAAGTCTATAGTCGAAGTATCCAGGTAAAATCTGTTCGAAAACTATAAACTCAGTGAACTTTACTCAAATTTTATCTTGTTGTTGTGGCTTATCCTCCGGCTGTCTGACGAAGTCAGACAAGATCCATTAGACCGTTGACCCTAAGGAAGTCGAGGACCAGAAGGGGAGAAGAGTATATGTCCTCTCTTGAAAGTCCCAGACAGTCCAGGATGTGTTCAGGAGAAGCCTGCTGAGCTTGACATTTAGAGCAGACTGCAAAAATCTTCCTGCCCTCAAAAAACGAGAGACCTTTTGTGTGGCTGCTTGCTAATCTGGATATTGCAGTTCGAGATGCTCTGTCACAATTGAGAACGAACGAAGAGCTCGGCTCTCTGCCCGCATACCAGTGATGGCTGGGAGGAACCCTCCACTCCCTCGAAATTTCAGAGTTGACTATGGATTGATGTTCAGAAAAGGTAAGGGCCGAAGAGGAAGGACCAGAGTGAACACAACCCTCCTTGGCCAGTCCATCCGCTTGCTCATTGCCGTAAATGTCAACGTGGGATGGAATCCACTGAAAATGAACATCATGGGACTCTGAAATGAGCTTGAGTTTGAGAAGGATGGAAATACTAGTTTGATTTCCAACTGCAATCCAATTATGGAGGTGTTGAAGAGAGCTGCGGCTGTCCGAAAGGATCCAGAGGTCCCCAAAGTCGTTTTCGTTGAGAGTAACTTCAAGACCTTGCTCAATTGCAATTAGTTCGCTTTTGAAGACTGATGAGGAATCGGGGTTGCCGAGGCTGATGGACAATTTATCCCTTGGTTTCTCGATGTAGATGCCACTACCAGCGTGGTCCTCCAGGGGGAAAAAAATTATCTTACAAAGTGTTATTCACGCAAAACCATTTTGGCTCCATCGGAATGAAGTCACCGCTGACTTTTGTTTTTAATATTTAGAGATTATAAACAATTCGCATCTTAATTTCTGACTTCATTTTTATGTATACTGGATCAAATTTTAGAGTTCACGTTCAATATACATTTTTTTAACAATTAATTTACTCCTGCTTAGCAGAGCAGTACTTCCGGTTTTAAAAAGTTGCTATCAAGTAATATTAAAATAGCTGCAATTCATGTTCTAAGAAAAGATAGAAACAAAATGTAAATGAATTTAGAAATATAAAAATTTTGTATTTTAATTTCTGACTTCATTTAAATATATACAGGATCAAATTTAGTTTAAAAATAGAGTTCACATTTAATATGCATTTTTTTTACATTTAAATTCACTTCTGGTTAGCAAAGCAGTAAATACTTCCGGTATGAAACAGTTGCTATCGATTAACATTAAAATAACTGCAACTCATGTTCCAAAACACGATAGAAAAAAAATGTAAATGGATTTAAAAATATAAAAATTTTGCATTTTAATTTCTGACTTCATTTATATATATACAGGATCAAATTTTAGAGTTCACATTTAATATGCATTTTTCTTTTTAACACTTTACAACAAAGTTGAAAAGTGTTTATGACTTTGTCTTCATTCTGTCTGTCTGTCTGGCCGTTAGCACTATAAACGGTCTGTGGGACCAGAACAATGAGAGTCTGTCTTCATTCTATCTGTCTTCTATGTCTTCATTCTGTCTGTCTGTCCGTTAGCAAAATAACTGCCGTAAAAATGATTTTATCAAAATGAAATTTTAGTATGTTATTCAGACGGCCTGTAGGACCTATGGAAATATAAATGAATAATATCACCCAATTAGTTTTGGATTGAACCCGGGTTAAAAAAATGCAATACATTGAGCCCCATGGGACATAAATTTTCAAACATTTTTAAAGCGGATTTAAAATTCACAAATTGCTTCGAAAATTTTAGGTAATATTCAAGTTGTTCCATAAAATATATAAAAAAAAATTCAGCTAAATATATTCAGTAGTTTTTAAAATAAAAATTAAAATAATAATTACAGCTCTTATATGAAGCGATACGTGACCATGATATGAAAAGATCACATGATCCACTTTAAAATGATATATGGCTTCCATCTTGTCTCAAAATCGTGATTTTTTAAGTTCTTTTTAATTCATATTGAGTGTTGTATCCGTCCTAAAACCGCTTTATTTTTGTTTAAATTCTGTGCATCTACATACTGAAACAACGCAATTATAATATATTCGAGTTTAAATGATCATCCAAATTTGATTATTTCTGCAACGAAGCCTACTCTTCACTTACGGAAAATGTAAGCAGCAAAATATGTAGAATTAGTTATATAAGATTTGCTGCTTTTCTTTAACGCAAAATTATTTAGCTCATGGAGTCTGCAATATAGCTGATATGAATGAAATATTCATTGATTTTACAAAGAGAAGGACGATTTTTTCGATGAAGTTTTAAGCATAGAGTTTAATTACTTGCATCTCCATGGTTTTTAAGTAAAATAAATTATTATAGTATTGTTGTGATGAATAAAATGAATGGAAAAATGTTTATGAATGAAATGCTGCTTTTATAGAGACAGCCAGGCGTGTTATATTTCGATAAGGTCATTTGAATAAATTTCAGTAGTTTTCGATGAAGTTTTCAAATATAATAAATAATTGTAGAATTATGATAATTTTAAAAATATTTCCGAGGAATGTATCGCATTTTAGAGATGTTTAAACCAAGCAATTTATATTTCAATGCCATCATTTGAATGAAGTTCATTTTTTTCAATGAAGTTTTAAGTATTCAAATATAATAAATTAATGTAGAATTGTGATAATTTTTAAAATATTACCGAGGAATGTATCGCATTTTAGAGATGTTTAAATAAAATTGCATTGAAGTTGGAAAGTGTTTCATAATCAATGCTTTAAGCATGATTGATCTTTCTTGTTTTTTTTTTGTTTTTTTGCATTTAAATTCACTTCTGGTTAGCAAAGCAGTACTTTCGATATGAAAAAGTTGCTATCGAGTAACATTAAAATAGCTGCAACTCATGTTCCAAAACACGATAGAAACAAAATGTAAATGGGTTTATAAATATAAAAGGAAAATAGAGTTTTATATGAAATGAATTGAAAACCGGTATTTTGATCGATAATCGCGTTTAAAAGGTGTAGGGATACCTTAAATTACTATCTGGTGTTTTCAGCACTACTGTGTCTGATATAAATGATCTTGGGGTTTCCAGTCAGTTTATGAGTTTGATTCTACATATACCATTTTCATTTTCCGGTAAATCGAATAATTTAAAATATAGTGAAGACTTAAAGTCGACTAACAGTGACATTTTAACTACCGGCTGCAGTTTTATTTCCTACACGGAAAAGATCGGCTAACTTGAGTGCAGATTCTCGTCTAATACCGGCTCGGTTTTGCTTATCGAGTGAGATATTGCAACAGCAATACCGAATAATGTTTTGTGTACCCTATAAGTCACCTAAAAGTCTATTTTTAGGCTTGCGGTAAATAAGCATTTCCAGCAAAAAGCCTATTTTTAGGCATGCGATATATAATGTGTTAATATAGCATTGTCCATGACATTGCTTGTATTTGATGTGCATTTGTTTAGCATTTACATACTAGCGTGAGCCACTGGCGTAACTGCATATCATTTGTTTATAAAAGTTTGGTTTTCAAAATATTGCTATACTCGCGGCAAAGTAATTTGAATATGCTGTGTACGAATCACTCACTTTTACGTTCATACGCCGATGCGTATATTGACTAACTGTAGAATTTAGCGGAGGTTCACAGTTTTTTCTATATCTCTATGTTGGTAACTTATGTGTGCTGCAAGTATAGTATCATAATAAATATTACTCTAATGAAGACTATGCATGTGTATAACTCTGGATGTAAAAAAAATACGTGAGAAGAATTGAGTGTGGTAAAGAATTTAATATTCCTAAATTTTTATAATTCACAATTCAGTTGAATATATCAGAAAGAATTGAAACATGGATGTTGTGCGCATTCTGTGCCATGCTTCAAGGATTTGGGGCATAATAAATTGGTGAGGAACACCGGATAGAAATAACTTGATTTTTAGCCTGCACTTAAAAAGATGTGGTGTAAATATTATCTGTTACTTAAAACAGAACTGCAGTAAACTGATCTTATTACTAACACTAAAATAAACTGCTACTTGTAAGACAAGAACTTACACAACTTCCTTGTAAAAAACAGGCATATGCCAGTTATAACTGACATATGGCTGCTAGTCACCTAGCTGGTATATGCTGTTTCCCACAAGGAAGTTGCGTAAGTTCTTGTCTTATTACTCTTTTCTTTTTACAGAGACGTAAAAAAGAATTTGACTTCATGAACCATAATCAATTCGAACAAGGTTGCACTGGTTTCTTCAACCCCAATTTACCTTTGGAAAGTCAAATTGATCTCTTACCTTATCAGAAAAAGTGGGAATTCTCCAAAGATAGGTTAAAATTGGGTAAGTTGATTCATAGGTTAAAATTGGGTAAGTTGATAATTTCATTCTTGCAGATTGTTATTTTATTTTCATTATTTTGTTGGAGAAAACTAGACATTTTGCATAAAAATGAATGCTTGAATTTTTTTTTTAACATTCAACAGGTAAAACTCTGGGTCAAGGCGCTTTTGGTAGAGTTGTGAAAGCAGAAGCAATAGGTCTTGTAGCTGGTGAGGCATCTACAACAGTCGCGGTGAAGATGCTCAAACGTAAGAATCAAATAAAACAAAACTATATTTCATGAATGCAACTTTCTTTATATATATTTCTTTTCCACGACAGTACAAATGTATGTGAGTTATAGGACAACCTGAAAAAAAAATCATATTTCTTAGAAAACATATTCTAGTTATTTCGCCCATTTTGCAATAGTGAAATGACTAGCTCTCACCACAGTAAGACTGGACTCAATATTGTTCCAATGCATCATCTCAAATTGTGGGTGTACTCTCAGGATACAAAAACGAGTTCACATTTTTGGATAACTAGCACATTTATTTAAAAGCACTAATAAGCATAAACAGGAACAATGTACAGCGATTAGTTTGATTACTATCTTAGATCACTAAACAAATGTCAAATACAGAAAATAGCAATTGAATGTTCAACCGATTCACAAAATAGTAGATATTATTCTCAAAACACTGAAGTATTTTACAGTTCAATTTAGCTCATATCACGTCAAGTATTTTAAAATGACCGATGACGTCCTTATATACACTCTATAGAAATTTCTAGAAAACGCCCGTATCTCCGAAAGCAGTCGATATATGGAGTAAGTTCCAGCGTATTTGGAATCTTGCCAGAAGTCATACAGTTGAAGATGTTTCTCCAAATCTGGCATTTCCTGTCCTGAAAAGTCTGGAAACCCTAATTTCCGGTAATAGCAATAGTTGCCTATACAAGTGTTTTCTCATTACATGGAGTCAATATGAGGTAAAAGCATTCTACGCATTGCTAACAATATATTTGGAATCAAGAATATTAAATCAATAATATGTACAACGCAAAAGAAATTGGACTTTAACATTTTAAGATCCTACACAGTAAAAGTTTCACTTCTACCGTGTGGTCCTGGACGTATTTTTTTCTTTTTCTTTCACTTCCCATATTGAACTGTGGGTGTACTTAAAATGTACTTTATTTTAAATACAAACTGAAAATGTTCAAAAAATACAATTGTTAAATTTTTACACAATGAAAACGATATAGAAAATATATTTCAGTTCATTTTGTGAGGATTCTATTATTTATTACCATTTTATTCTAATTCTACTTTTCCTGATTTTAATTTATATCCTAAACGTCTTAACTTACATTCCGAAAAATCGCATACTCATGATTGACCAGATCTATAAATATATCAGACATTTGAATTACGTATCTGCCTTTCTGCCGAGTTCGCTCGCATGTGTGTTATGATCGTCCATAGAAGGTAGCATCTAGAGTATAACCTACAATCTTGTGAGTATATATATTGTGTCGTAGTTTGATCGCCATAGGTTCAGATTGAAAGTCAGTTTAGTAATAATTGAGGTTTGTGGTTTATTGTAGATCAGTATGTCACGGGTAGAATTTGTAATGCTAGCGCTGTAAATAATTTGTATATAGATTTGTAATATATATATATATTATATTATATATATTATACATTATATTATATATATATATACATCGATTTACAGAGACGTACATCACGGACATATTGTAACAGGTGATCTGTGTCTAATAAAATCGAATATTAAAAAATACTTTGAATTGGGTACTAAATACCGTTTTAAGAGTGGCGTTTCCATTAAACGTGCAATGGAAACTGATATTACACATTACATTCAAAAAGCGGCAGTAAAATTCAGTTTGCCCACTGAGACTTTTGAAGAATGGAAGGTCTCAGTGATAAATGAGTGCATTTCATGGTATCGCAGGAATGTACGTAGAAATACAACGGGGATTGAACCAAAATATAATAAAAAGAGCTGGATGAACTACAACATCTGTATGTAATTACGTATGTAGACAAGGTAACGTCGAATTTTGCAATGACTTGTAAATGATACTATGTTAGTCTATTAAGACAAGCATACGGAGAGAGAGAGATAAAAGTATGTACACGTTATTGAATCAATCTCAGTTGGAAATCAGTAACCGTATAAAAGCATTATACAAAAAATCTGGCATATGTGTGGGAAATTTTAGATTTCCCTATTTAACGCTAATACCTAAGCTACATAAAAATCCCGTTAAATTCCGACCTGTTACCATCAATTTTAAAACTTATTTAATCAGAGCCAATAAATTATTATTGGGGCATTTAAAATTGGTTTTACGGAAACTATATGACCAGGGTAGCTATTTTATTAAAAACAGCCTCGAAGTGGTTAAAAGGCTGAAAAAATTGCCTAACATCAGAATATATAGGAGTTATGACTTTGCTGACATTTTCAATAATATAGACATTAAGGATCTATATGACATCCTCATAGAATCATACTATAGTTGTGATTTGCAACTATATATAACAATTGGAAAGTACAGGGCTTTGGTGGAATTGGTTTTATTCGAGACAGTTCTATATAATGGAGAAAACTTTTATAAACAAATTAAGGGTATCCCAATGGGAGGTAACTGCTCTTCAATTCTCGCAGATATTTACTTAGATAAATATGAAAGGGGAACACATATTTTAAATGAGATATTATTCCTACGTTACGTGGACGATCTCCTATGCGGATTTGAGGATTGTAGTTGTACAATGAAGTTTGACTTTTATCCTCCATGTTTAAATTTAAGAGAAACAGCATGTAATGAGGATAATTGTCTGGATTATTTGGATCTCACTATAATGAAGCCTACAACCTTACAGTGTTATCGTATGTACGATAAACGTAACACCTTTAAATTCGATATCAAAAATTTGACGTCATGGACAACTTGTTTACACCGTAACATATTCAGAAATCTGATTATAAATCAAATGAAACGACATGAGTTGTTGAATTTTACTAATAACGATAGATACATTTGTGATTGCCGTTTTCTGAAAGAGGCAATCAAGGAGGGTTATCCACCAGCTTTTCTAATTAGATTGGTTTCCAATTATAAAGGTTTAACTGCAACCGTGACTAGAAAGAGGTATTTTGGAATAATAGCAACATGCGACTTTCCAGATATCGACTAGTGGCGGTATTGTGATACGCAGAAGGTGACGCGGTTTTTATGCGAAATTGAGGATCCTAAATCAGATAGCTCTATATGGCTAAACATAGGTATTCTATGGCTGGAGCTATTTTTTGTAGACACATTTCAAGCGATATCCAGATTGTATGTTCGTGATTATAAGGGTTTTCTGAAATATCGGACGATCTTTTAATATTCACTTTGGTGTTAAAGTTAAGGAGATTATACGTGAAAGTGGTATAACATCAATAAGTTACTTGTTGTTCCATGGGAAGGTGTATTGCGAAGAGTCTGGACTATAGCGTATTTATGTGTTTATATATTTATATGGTGATAATATTGTCAATAGGTCTTGTATCCAATATTTAAATATAACCTCTCTGTCTGGGATGCCATTAGTCTCGAATATATTGATTTTAAAGTATTAAATAACCACGAGTGAAGTAGCTTCATACATTAGTATTTATATGGCGATAGTGTTGCCAATTGGTCTTGTATCCAAATTTTTAAATATAACCTCTTTGACTTGGATTTCAAACATTATTTTTGAATATATTGATATTAAGGTATTAAAAAACCCCGTGTGAAGTGATTTCATACATTAGTATTTTAAATTAATTGTTATTTTTTTATAGTGTGCTTTTTGGCTTGTTTTAGCGAAGAATAGTAAACATTAAAATTTTTGCAAGTTATTGAAAGCGTATATGTATGTATGTAATTTTTTACGGATTTATAAGAGTCATTAAGAGAATAGTGTAGAGAGTATCGGCTACCGGGAGCGTTTGCCATGGCGGAAAAAAGCTTTAACCGGAGTGTTGGGGGTCGCAACTCCCCCCAGCCGTTACTTCTGTCACTTATCTAGAAATTTTACGAGTACATTGCTACTTGTCCTTTTTGGGAATTTATATAGGTGTACACATGTAAAATTGCAGCATAGCGCTTTACAAGTTGTATTATAAATTATATTTTTGCTTTTAGCTTTTTAATCAATTCACTTTAAATTGTAGCAAATTTTTCAAGTTTTATACTATATATATATATATATGTGATAATATTGGGTAACCACAAATGAACTGATCGCTGTGTAAGAGTCAAATGAAGAGGCATCTCTCCTCAGAAGCTTTTTTATTTACAGCCGCCGTCACTTCACCATCATACATCCAAGAATCTCCGTAATGGAGATCCATAGGCATGTTAACAGTAGTACATGATTACAGCTAACAACTTTGCAATAAGCATAAGATTTCTGTGCTAAGTTCCACAGACATATGAACATAGAATCAGTCTGCTAGATAGAGCTCTCTCTCTACATGAATCAAAATCAAACTCTCAAATCGCTCTGCTCCTAAACGCTCTGCACGGCTCTTTATAGTCCAATTATAAGACCACTTACAAACTCGTGATCTACTTCACATATACTTCTGAGGAACACTTATCTAGTTTCCCGAGACTTGATATTGGAATGGTTTACATCATTATATTCAATTTACTTTATACCGCACTCGTTAGTCTGTCGCCTTTCTCATTACCAAGATACTTATCCGATACTTATATCAGTTCCCACTCTGATATTTACGTGATTACTGCCCCTATATGGTCTAATTTCATGATATGAAGAGTTTCTCGAGTATTAACCTCTTACCAGTGCTTACAGCTTAGGCTCTCCATTCCTTCAACACAGTTTATCATTAACTTTTATGGCTCCTCGCTCTTGATAAGGACTTCGATTAATGTTAAGAGCTAAGAATGTCGGCTACGTTTTAGAACTAAAATCTTCTCTGATATAGAAAATTTAAAATCGAAAAATATGTATCATATCCCCCCCTCCAGTTTCAAGTCTCGGTCCACCTATACATTACATACATTACACTCTCTACAATACTCTAAATACATTTCAAAATCACACTACAAAAATATAATATAGAAATAAACTCTTACAAACTTGTTACATCCATCTTCTTAAAGTACATTTATCCACTCAAATTTAATATATCCTTATGTAAATACGCTATGTGTTATTTAGTTTATAAATGTAGAATTCCAATAAATTCCTTTATTTTAACCTTTAATTTGTCACAAAATCTTCTTTTATTTCTATGTAATATGATATGTGTTATAAATGTAGAATTCCTTGATCAGGGGAACTTTCATACACCATTCATTCTTCTCACAGTGTTTATGTTTATGTTGTTATGTTGTTATATCGATACACCCTAATCTCTAATATGACCATAATATACTCAATATAAAATAAACTAAATTAAGAATTTTCAAAGAACTCTTAATTCTGTGACCATACCTATTTTTCTTAATTAATTTTAAGTTACTATCTCTATCTTACTCATCAATATACATGAAAATACATACACTTCAAATAATCAACACACTAGCAATTCTAAAATTATATGAGATTATATATGATTTTTCTTAATACATCCACCTCTCAAATACCTTGACCTTTACATGCTCAAAGTATAACTCTTTATTTTATTCTAAAAATTCTCTTTTTTTTTTCTAACTTCCCTATGTACATGGTACCTTCTCTTTCTTCTTACTTATCTCTCCTAAGGCCTTCCTAACTCTTTTCTCTACATCCTTGTACTCCTTCTTTTTCCCATTATATTCTACATTACCATCTTAATTCGTTATCTCTTTTCCTTAACTCTCTTATATTTTTTCTTAATCCAATAACACTGGCAGTAGAAACATCAGCTTATCCTCACTTGGGATTGATATATCCTTTCCCAGTATCAATGCCAAAGGGTAAGTAAAACACTCCTATCAAAATAAAAATCTTACATTCAATCTCCTCTCCCTATCCATTACTTTTTATATATAGGTTTGCCTCCCTGCCAGGTTTCCCGATCTCTTATCTGAATTCTCCCTATCTTTATCTAACCTCTAGTTCCTCTTTACTCTATTCTGTTTCAATTTATATATCCAATCATCATCAATACAATAATCATAATTACACAATACTCTTCTTAATTATAATACATTTCACTACTATACCTTCACTCTTTCACATACAATCTTCAAACTTTATTTAATTCTCATAAAGTGGAAGAAGTAAAACAACTTCTCCTAAAAATGTTTTGATCACTCGGCAGAAGTATGGCAGAATTCCGGCATCTTCTGTCCCAGTATCAAAATAAAAAAATTTTCTTTAGTATAATACTAAAGTGTTTTGAAAAATGTTGGTAGGTATCTTTGTGTATCCTTTCGATAGGAAAGAATCCACAAAGCGACACTCCTTTCTATAAATTCATCTAATAAATCCCTACTTTCTAACTTTTCTCCGAATTACTACGATTCTGTTCCTAATTCCTACCCAAAATAAACTTTTCTGGAAATCAAGGAATTCTTCTCCCTGATATCCATTCCTAATTACTCCAGTATGTATCTAAATTAATTATACTTATCCTTGTCACCGATATATAGAATAATACTAAATCTTTCTAATCTTCAATTGCTTGTTCAAAAGATGTGAACTCATCTATCTTCCTATTTAAATCTCTATTAAGTTTTAACCTGGACACTAGCTCCTAAGTTAAATCACTACTCTTATCAGAATCATTAAACCCACTAATATTTAGAAAAATCTTATTTATTATTTTTCAAAGTTCTACCCTATTTCAAATTTTTTTTAACTCAAATGTCTCTGCTGGATAAAAATGTCTCAATCTCGTAGAATGTACAATTTCTGTGTTTTGTTTACTTAACATGTTTGGTTTATCTATTTCAAAATTTACACTGGAAATTTTATTTAATATGGTATATGGGCCTGTATACGGTGAAGTTAATTTTCTTGTATTGGGATATTTAAATTCTTCTAGCATAACTAAATCACCTTCTTTAAAATCAGCTTCTTGGAAATGGATGTCATATCTAAGTTTATTTTTTAAATGGTATTTTTCAGTCCTTTCTTTTGCAATCTTTCGGGCTTCCTCTATTGATGGGTATATCTCATAATTATTCAGTGGTGACTTATACGGTAACTTTCCATACATTAAATAATTTGGAGTATATTTAGTCACGGAATGTGGAGTATTATTATATTCTGCTGTTACCTGTTCTAATAATTTAGTCCATGCAATTTTACCTGGAAATGAGTTAATTTTGCAAATTAATCTGGTTATAATTGTTTGATTTACGCGTTCGTTTTTTCCGTTAGACTGTGGTCTATGAGCTGAAGTCAACAATTGAGTTACATTGTAACTTTTAAGAAAACGCTTAAATTTGGATGCGGTAAAAGCTGCATTTCGATCCGTTAATATTTTCCTTGGCGCTTGAATTTGGAATATTTGTCTCAAACAATTTATATAGGTGTCTGTGGTAACACTCTTTGATGGTAATGTCCATACATATATAGTTGCATGATCAATTATAACATGTAAATATTTCTTTGCAGAATTGTAGTAACTTAACCCTCCTACAGTATCCATAGAAATTATATCAAAAGGCTCTATCGCTGGAGGTAAACATCCTAATAACCCAAATTTCTTCTGTTTCGATTTCTTATTCAACTGACATGTTTCACAATGTTTCACATAATTTCTTACATCTTCAATAATCTCTGGCCAATAATAGTTCGGCGAAATTAAATTTAGCATGGAGTTTACTCCAGGATGTCCAAACTCTGAATGAGTTTTTTCTAATAATTTAGCTCTTAATGAATATGGTATTACAATTTTAATAAATCCTTTCTTCTTTATTGTTAAAACATTATTAATTTTTTGAAATTTTGACTGATTAAGATTATCCTGTGATTGATGTTCTTCAATTTCTCCTAACTCTAATAAATGTGTGCATAATCTCGTCTGATGCGCTATGGGATTTCTAGTGAGCATATCTGCTTCATAGTTAGTAGACCCTTTTTTACTTTCCCTGCAATACATGGTAATGTATAGGGAAAGTATTGGAATCATACCGAAAATCACAACTCGAGTTTTCGACGGATCTACACGTTTCGAGACCTCTAGAATACGAAAAAACCATTTTTAGCGTGACGTCTGTGCGTGTGTCTGTCTGTCTGTCTGTCTGTGTGTCTGTCTGTCTGTCTGTGTGTCTGTCTGTGTGTCTGTCTGTCTGTGCAGATTTTGTATCCACTGTAACTAAAAAACTAATGGACCGAATTTCACAAAATTTGGTAGGTAAGTCACTTGTGGGCGGGGCTGGTGCTGATTAGTTTTGGGTACGATTCGGAATAAAAGAACCCGCATTTTTTTTGCAAAACGGCCCGCAAAAATCTTTAAAATCTAAACTAAAGAACTAGGTATACTCAGATATATCCATAAAATGCCCGTTTAATACGTAATGTTTAACGACGAAAAGAATAAGACCAACCCCATTACACTAGGACTAGCCGTTCTCGAGATATTTTAGTTTTTCGTACTTTCCCTACGCCACCTTTGAAAATAAGCCCGGTTACCGAATGAGAACGAAAATTGAATAAAAGTGAAATAAATGTAATTAAAATAAAGATAACGTGGATATAAGTCTGCAGGGAAAGTCATGTGCTGCCCACATCAGATTTTTGTATTTAATATCAAAATCATACATAGATAATTTAAGTGACCATCGAAATAATCTTCCTCTCGGATGTTTAATCTTTTTTAACCAAACTAGAGCAGCGTGATCTGTATGTACTGTGAAGTGTGATCCATGCAAATAACAGTAGTACTTGTCAATAGAATCTACTATGGCAAGACACTCTAATTCCGTTATGGCATAATTCTTTTCATAAGATCTCAACTGTCTCGAATGATATGCAATAGGGTGTAATGAACCATCTGGATGCTCTTGTTTTATGATACTGGCGATACTTTCTGATGAAGCATCACAGAAAACATGACATGGATAATTTGGGTTGAATAATGTGAGTACAGGTTTTGAAATTAAAATATCCTTAAGATGCTGAAATGCTTTTTGACACTCTATGGTCCAATTCCAAACTTCATTTTTTCGGAGTAATTTATTTAAGGGATTTCTAATTTTAGCATAATTATGGATGAATTTATTATAAACATTTACACTTCCTAAAAATCTTTGTAATTCTTTAACATTCCTGGGGGGTTGTAACTTCTTTATAACCTCAATATTAATATTATTAGGCTGATATCTTCCATTTTCTATCTCGTATCCGAGAAAGTTAATTTTTCTTTGGGCAAATTGGCATTTTGAATATTTTAACTTAATATTTTCTTTTTCACAAATGGAAAAAATAGTTTTCAAATGTTCCATATGTTCATTGAAATTTTGAGAGAATACTATGATATCATCGAAATAATTAAGGGCAAATCGAATTTGATGCTTATCTAAAATTTGTCTTAATGTTCTTTGAAATATGGCAGAAGAATTTTTCCATCCAAATGGAAGTCTTGTCCATCGATACAAGCCATAATTAGTTGTGAAAGCCAGCTTTTCAGACTCTGTCTCATTAAGTTTAATATGCCAATATCCCGACGTCAAATCTAATGTAGAAAAAATTTTAGCGTTGGCTAACTGATCCAGTACGGCATCAATCCGAGGAATGGGTTCCTTATCGGTTTTACTAATTTCATTGATTTTTCGGTAATCGCAACAAAATCTATTCTTTGAATTTTCGTCTCTTTTGTATGCTAAAGTTACAGGGGATGAATACGCGCTATATGATGGAGTAATAAATCCGGCTTCAAGTAAGTTATCTAACTGTTTTTTAATTTCTAGATTATCCTTGGGTGATGCACGATAAGGTCGCATTGATATGGGCAACTCAGAAGTCAAAGTAACCTTCTGCGGCTCTAACCTTATACATCCTACATCATATTTATCTTTTGAGAATATTTCATTTACACTATTCAACAATTTCGTTAATTTAATTTTCTCTTCCTGATTTATCTTAACCTCATTATTTACATCTTTGCTAGTATCACTATTATAATTATCAAAATGATATGAAAATTCATATTCAGGAAATGAACCTCGATATGTTATATCCTTATAGAATTGATAGACATGAAAATTATTAAAATTTAAATACAATTTAAAAAGTTTACATTGATACCCTGACAATAAAATATATCTAATATTGGTATCAATCACAAAAAATTTTACGGGACGAGTTATTCGTCCGATTTTAGTATCAATTTCAACAATTTTTTGCACACTCACCTGACCTCTGGTCTGTTGCAATTTGACATTAGGTGCTTCTTCAATCAGTCTATATTTTACAGAATTAAGTTGGTTGGCAGGTAAGATTGAAATGTTTGTTCCGGTATCAACAAGTCCCATGTGCGCTCTGTTGTTCCCTAGACACGTAGTAACTCGGAACAATCCTCATTGGTTTCAATTGGGTCGCTGAATCCTCGGGTTTGGTTCCCTTTTCTGTATCGGCCATCTGGGCGGCGGTGTTCGATAAACTCCTCGGTTATAGTTTGCATTGGGAGGTCCAGCATAGGCTCCTCTGGGATCACTTGTATTTGGTGGTCTCCAAGGTCTCCTGTGTGTTATCTCCGGATCCGACAGTCGAGTGTTTTGGGATGGTTTTTCCTTTTCATTCATCACTCTCCTTAAGTTGTTTGCCAGTTTCCGCCAGTCTTGGGGTGTCTCGATGTTATTGGCACAAAACAGAGGTTGCCATTCTGATTTAAGACCCGTGGTTAACGCTTCAGTGATAATCTTCTCAGTGAGACCCAAACTCAGGCCCACATCAACTTTGTTTTTATAATAAGAGTCCAAATCTTCCACTTTGTCCAACTTCATCTGAATAAAAGTTTCGAAGGATTCCCCAACTCCGCGTTCAAAATGTTCTATGAATGTTGCCTCTAATCTGGGCCATTCTGTCAGATGTGACGCATATTTAATAAAGAAAGTCAATGCCTCTCCCTCTAGAAATTCAGGGAAGATATCCCCTTTCCTTTCGTCTGATAACTTTTGTTTTCGGCATTGCATGTTGAAAAATTTCATCCAAGTCTTTACCTCCATTTTACTGTCACCGCTGTATTTTGGACAGATGATACGCACATTCACCAGTTTCGGTTTCTCTTCCACGCTCTCCACCACATTAACCTCTCCATTCTGCTCGTTTATAATCCCTTCATCCGTTTGATTTGCCGTGGCATTTTCAAGAATCGGCATTCCGTCTTCCCCTTCCATTTCTCCGTTCTCAGCAACTCCACTCGAAACTAGGTCAGCACTTCTTTTCTTTTTGCGTTTGATGGCGGGGAGAAACAAGCGCTCTCTGCTCCGTTCGTATCTGTCATCCGTTCACATTATCTCTCGGAGCTCCTCGCTGCAATGCACTCGAAATCCATTGTTGACAGGTTTCCATCAGCACAGTACAAGATCCTGCCGGCCTATTTGTGATAATATTGGGTAACCACAAATGAACTGATCGCTGTGTAAGAGTCAAATGAAGAGGCATCTCTCCTCAGAAGCTTTTTTATTTACAGTCGCCGTCACTTCACCATCATACATCCAAGAATCTCCGTAATGGAGATCCATAGGCATGTTAACAGTAGTACATGATTACAGCTAACAACTTTGCAATAAGCATAAGATTTCTGTGCTAAGTTCCACAGACATATGAACATAGAATCAGTCTGCTAGATAGAGCTCTCTCTCTACATGAATCAAAATCAAACTCTCAAATCGCTGTGCTCCTAAACGCTCTGCACGGCTCTTTATAGTCCAATTATAAGACCACTTACAAACTCGTGATCTACTTCACATATACTTCTGAGGAACACTTATCTAGTTTCCCGAGACTTGATAGTGGAATGGTTTACATCATTATATTCAATTTACTTTATACCGCACTCGTTAGTCTGTCGCCTTTCTCATTACCAAGATACTTATCCGATACTTATATCAGTTCCCACTCTGATATTTACGTGATTACTGCCCCTATATGGTCTAATTTCATGATATGAAGAGTTTCTCGAGTATTAACCTCTTACCAGTGCTTACAGCTTAGGCTCTCCATTCCTTCAACACAGTTTATCATTAACTTTTATGGCTCCTCGCTCTTGATAAGGACTTCGATTAATGTTAAGAGCTAAGAATGTCGGCTACGTCTTAAAACTAAAATCTTCTCTGATATAGAAAATTTAAAATCGAAAAATATGTATCATATATATATTATATATATATATATATATATTATATATACAGTAAACTCCCGATTATCCGCGGGCGGATTATCCGCTTTGCGGATTATCCGCGCGGTCTTCCGCGATTTTTTTTTTTTTTTTGCGACGATCATTTACGGAATGTAGAGAAATAAACACGCAACACGCCTTTCCTGATCAACAAATGCAAAATCTATTTTTAGAGCAACAATTGGATTGTTCCTGTTCCTTTCTACCCCCCCCCCCCCAAAGTCATCGAAACCTGTACAATGGACAAATATGCCGTTTGTCAGGTTTCGGACCAGATTGAAGGTCGTGGCGAATTGGTCGAGGTCATTTTCCGTACCTCCCCATTCCTTTACGCTTGCCATTTCAAGTCAGAATTGATACTACATCACTTTAGTACGTTGCGGTCAATCTGTGTGCACGATCTGCTCGCGTTTGTTTAAACTTGTAATTTTAGCTATGAGCGAAAAGAGATAAAAAGTTGTCTTATCCATCCAAGATAAGTTAGAGTTGATAAAAAAAATTGAAAATGGTTCATCGAAAAAACAAATGATTTTGAAGTATGGCATTGGAGAGTCTACAGTTAGAGACATTATGAAGCAAAAAGATAAACTAATGCAATTTGCTTCCGCATCGGACAACTCATCGTCCATGAAGAAAAGGAAAACCATGAAAACCAGCACCTATGAAGAATTGGACGCGGCATTATTAAAATGGGTGAGTCAAGTAAGAAGTGAGAATACACCCATTTCAGGACCGATTATTGCTGCAAAAGCTAAGCAATTTTTTGAAAAGCTTGGAATGGAAGGGACTTTTGATGCGTCATCAGGCTGGTTAACTAGATTCAAACAGCGCCATGGGATTAGAGAAATCGGACTTCACGGTGACAAATTAAATTGCGATAATCAGGCAGCAGAGGACTTTAAAAATGACTTTCAGGAATTTTTAAAATCAGAAGAACTTTCGTATGAACAAGTATACAACGCTGACGAATCTGGACTGTATTGGAAATGTTTGCCGGCGCGAACACTGGCGTTTGAAAGAGAGTGTCAAGCATCAGGACATAAAACCAGTAAGGAACGATTGACAATAATGTCTTGCAGCAATGTCACGGGAACACACAAACTAAGACTCGTAGTGATTGGGAAAGTAAAAAAACCTAGATCCTTTAAAGGTACAAGAGCTGAAAACCTTCCAGTTCATTACTTTAACCAAAAAAAAGCCTGGATGATTCAAGAAATATTTCAGGAATGGTTCGAAAAAAAATTCATTCCCCAAGTGAGAGAGCATCTCATGTCTAAAAACCTACCTGAAAAAGCCATGTTGTTGCTTGACAACGCCTCGGCTCACCCAGGAGAAAGTGTTCTGAAATCAGAAGATGGAAATTTTTTCGTCAAGTTTTTGCCACCTAACGTCACGGCACTTATCCAGCCTATGGACCAGGGAGTTATTGCTTCTATGAAGAAACGGTATCGAACCAACTTATTGAAAAAACGGATTGAAGAGGGGGGCGATCTCCAGGGCTTCTGGAAGGACTACACGATTCTTGACAGCATTTATGACATCAACACTGCTTGGAATACGGTCAAGATAACGACTTTAGTAAAGTCCTGGAGAAAAATTTTGCCAAACGTGGAAAAAACGTTAGAGTCTCCACAGGAAGAAGAAGACGAGGAAGTTACTGCATCTGATTTGGCAAATTTAGCAAAATCTGTTCCTGGAGGAAGTAATGTGGATGAAGATAACATCGTTGAGTGGATCAATTGTGACGCAAACGATCCAGGCTTCGAACATCTTACCGATGAAGAAATCATAGCCGGAGAAAAAGGTGTGGTTTCGGCTGAGAACGATGAAGAAGATGAGGGAGAAGTGATGCAGAAGAAAATGAGCCATGATGAAGCGCTAACTCACATTGATGGAATCATTAAATACATAGAGGAGCAGGACGATTCATTACTTTGCGACAAGATGCTGTTAAAAAAACTTCAATCGCAAATAAAGAAGAGGAGCATCGAAACGAAAAAACAAAAACAATTAACCGACTTTTTTGTAAAAACTTAAGGATACCGTTTATGAAGTCACAACTCTATGTGTGTAAGTATGTGCTACTATATTATGATTCTTAAAAATGGTTTAAATGCATTTGTGTGTGGATTTTTGTACTTTTCCAGCTATTTTGCGGATTATCCGCGAAATTCGCTTATCCGTGGTTATCGAGCCACCCTATTCCGCGGATAATCGGGAGTTTACTGTATATATATATATATATATATATATATATATATTACATGTATATTATATATATATTTTATATATATATATATTTTATATATATATATGATACATATTTTTCGATTTTAAACTTTTCTATATCAGAGAAGACTTTAGTTTATAAGACGTCGTCGACATTCTTGGCTCTTAACATTAATTGAAGTCCTTATCCAGTTTGAGGAGCCATAAAAGTCAATGATAAACCATGTTGAAAGAATGGAGAGCCTAAGCTATAAGCACTGGTAAGAGGTTAATACTCGAGAAACTCTTCATATCATGAAATTAGACCATATAGGGGCAGTAATCACGTAAATATCAACGTGGGAACGGATATAAGTATCGGATAAGTATCTTGGTAATGAGAAGGACGACAGCTTCGCGAGTTCGGTATAGAGTCAAGTACCTCTAATGATGTAAACCATTCCACTATCAAGTCTCGGGAAACTAGATAAGTGTCCTCAGAAGTATATGTGAAGTATATCACGAGTTTTGTAAGTGTTCTCATTAATGGGACTATAAAGAGCTGTGCAGAGCAGATTTTAGACAGAAGATCTCAGAGAGATGGGAGAGCTTGATTTTTATTCATGTAGAGAGAGCTCTGTCTAGCAGACTGATTCTATGTTCCGATATCTGAGAGTTGTAGCTATAATCATGTAATGCTGTTAAAATGTCTATGGATCTCCATTACGGAGAATTTTGGATGTACGAGGGTGAAGTGACGGCGACTGTAAATAAAGAGAACTTCTGAGTAAAGAGATGCCTTTTCATTTTACTTTTACACGGAGATCAATTCATTTGTGGTGATCCAATATTATCACAGATTAAGCCGGCAGGATACTGTTCTGTGCTGATGGAAACCTATCAACAATGGATTTCCAGTCCATTGCAGCAAGAAGCTCCTCCGAGAGATAATTGAACGGATGACAGATACGAACGGAGCGGAGAGCGCCTGTTTCTCCCCGCCATCAAACGCAAAAAGAAAAAGAAAGTGCTGACCTCGTTCGAGTGGAACTGCTGAGAAGGAGAAATGGAAGGGGAAGAAGGAATGCCGATTCTTGAAAATGCTACGGCAACTCAAACGGAGGAAGAGATTATAACTGAGCAGAATGGAGAAGATAACGTGGAAGTGAAACCGAAACTGGGGAGTGTGCGTGTCATCTGTCCAAAATACAGTGGTGATAGCAAAATGGAAGTGAAGACCTGGATCAAATTTTTTAACTTGCAATGTCGAAAACAAAGATTATCAGATGAAAGAAAAGGAGAGATATTCCCTGAATTTCTCGAAGGAGAGGCATTGAATTTCTTTATTAAATATGCGTCACATCTGACAGAATGGACCAGATTAGAAACAACATTCATTGAACATTTTGAATGCGGAGTGGGGGAGTCTTTCGAAACTTTTATTCAGATGAAATTGCATAAAGTGGAAGATTTGGACTCGTACTACAAGGAGAAGGTGGAGATGGGCCTGAGTTTGGGTCTCACTGAGAAGATTATTGCGGAAGCGTTGACTACAGGACTTAAACCGGAGTGGCAACCCATCTTCTGTGCCAATAACATAGAGACACCCCAAGACTAGCGGAGACTGGCAAACAACTTAAGGAGAGTGATGAAAGAAAAAGAAAAACCATCCCAAAACACTCGACTATCGGATCCGGAGATAACACGCAGGAGACCTTGGAGACCACCAAATACCAGTGATCCCAGAGGAGCCTATGTTGGACGTCCCAATGCCAACTATAACCGAGGATTCTATCGACCACCGCCCAGATGGCCAATACAGAACCGGGAACCAAACCCGAGGAGTCCGCGACCAAATGGACATCAATGATGCACCTTCCGGGTTGCTACGTATCTAGGGAACAATAGAGTGCACATGGGACTTATTGATACCGGAACTAACATTTCAATCTTACCTGAAAAACTACTTAATCGTGTAACTTATAGACTGATAGAAGAAGCACCTAAGATTCAATTGCAACAGACCAGAGGTCAGGTGAGTGTGCAAAAAATTGTTGAAATTGATACTAAAATTGGACGAATAACTCGTCCCGTAAAGTTTTTTGTAATTAAAACCAATATTAGGAATATTTTATTGTCAGGATATCAATGTAAACTTTTTAAATTGCATTTAAATTTTAATAAGTTCCATGTTTTCCAATTCTATAATGATATAACATATAGAGGCTCATTTCCTGAATATGAATTTTCATATCATTTTGATAATTATAATAGTGATACTAGCAAAGATGTAAATAATGAGGTCAGAATAAATCAGGAAGAGAAAAGTAAATTAACGAAATTGTTAAACAGTGTAAATGAAATATTCTCCAAAGATAAATATGATGTAGGAGATATAAGGTTAGAGCCGCAGAAGGTTACTTTGACTTCTGAGTTGCCCATATCAATGCGACCTTATCGTGCATCACCCAAAGATAATCTAGAAATTAAAAAACAGTTAGATAAGTTACTTGAAGCCGGATTCATTACTCCATCATATAGCGCGTATTCATCTCCTGTAACTTTAGCATACAAAAGAGACGAAAATTCAAAGACTAGATTCTGTTGCGATTATCGAAAAATCAATGAAATAAGTAAAACCGATAAGGAACCCATTCCTCGGATTGATGCCGTACTGGATCAGTTAGCCAACGCTAAAATTTTTTCTACATTAGATTTGACGTCGGGATACTGGCATATCAAACTTAATGAGACCGATTCTGAAAAATTAGCTTTTACCACTAATTATGGCTTGTATCGATGGACGAGGTTACCATTTGGATGGAAAAATTCTCCTGCCATATTTCAAAGAACGTTAAGACAAATTTTAGATAAGTACCAAATTCGATTTGCCCTTAATTATTTCGATGACATCATAGTATTCTCTCAAAATTTCAATGAACATATGGAACATTTGAAAACTATTTTTTCCATTTGTCAAAAAGAAAATATTAAGTTAAAATACTCCAAATGCCAGTTTGCCCACAGAAAAATTAACTTTCTCGGATACGAAATAGAAAATGGAAAATATCAGCCTAATAATATTAATATTGAAGTTATAAAGAAGTTACAACCCCCCAGGAATGTTAAAGAATTACAAAGATTTTTAGGTAGTGTCAATGTTTATAATAAATTCATTCATAATTATGCTAAAATTAGAAATCCCTTAAATAAATTACTCCGGAAAAATGAAGTTTGGAATTGGACCATAGAGTGTCAAAAAGCATTTCAGCATCTTAAGGATATTTTAATTTCAAAACCTGTACTTACATTATTCAACCCAAATTATCCATGTCATGTTTTCTGTGATGCTTCATCAGAAAGTATCGCCAGTATTATAAAACAGGAGCATCCAGATGGTTCATTACATCCGATTGCATATCATTCGAGACAGCTGAGATCTTATGAAAAAAATTATGCCATAACGGAATTAGAGTGTCTTGCCATAGTAGATTCTATAGACAAGTACTACTGTTATTTGCATGGATCACACTTTACAGTGCATACAGATCACGCAGCTCTAGTTTGGTTAAAAAAGATTAAGCATCCGAGAGGGAGATTATTTAGATGGTCACTTAAATTATCTATGTATGATTTTGATATTAAATATAAAAAAGGGTCTACTAACTATGAAGCCGATATGCTCACTAGAAATCCCATAGCGCATCAGACGAGATTATGCACACATTTATTAGAGTTAGGAGAAATTGAAGAACATCAAGCAAAGGATAATCTTAATCAGTCAAAATTTCAAAAAATTAATAATGTTTTAACAATAAAGAAAAAAGGATTTATTAAAATTGTAATACCATATTCATTAAGAGCTAAATTATTAGACAAAACTCATTCAGAGTTTGGACATCCTGGAGTAAACTCCATGCTAAATTTAATTTCGCCGAATTATTATTGGCCAGAGATTATTGAAGATGTAAGAAATTATGTGAAACATTGTGAAACATGTCAGTTAAATAAGAAATCGAAACAGAAGAAATTTGGGTTATTAGGATGTTTACCTCCAGCGATAGAGCCTTTTGATATCATATCTATGGATACTGTAGGAGGGTTAAGTTACTACAATTCTGCAAAGAAATATTTACATGTTATAATTGATCATGCAACTAGATATGTATGGACATTTCCATCAAGGAGTGTTACCACAGACACCTATATAAATTGTTTAAGACAAATATTCCAAATTCAAGCGCCAAGGAAAATATTAACGGATCGAAATGCAGCTTTTACCGCATCCAAATTTAAGCGATTTCTTAAAAGTTACAATGTAACTCAATTGTTAACTTCAGCTCATAGACCACAATCTAACGGAAAAAACGAACGCGTAAATCAAACAATTATAACCAGATTAATTTGCAAAATTAATTCATTTCCAGGTAAAATTGCATGGACTAAATTATTAGAACAGGTAACCGCAGAATATAATAATACTCCACATTCCGTGACTAAATATACTCCAAATTATTTAATGTATGGAAAGTTACCGTATAAGTCACCATTGAATAATTATGAGATCTACCCATCAATAGAGGAAGCCCGAAAGATTGCAAAAGAAAGGACTGAAAAATATCACTTAAAAAATAAACTTAGATATGACATCCACTTCCAAGAGGCTGATTTTAAAGTAGGAGATTTAGTTATGCTAGAAGAATTTAAATATCCCAATACAAGAAAATTAACTTCACCGTATACAGGCCCCTATACCATATTAAATAAAACTTCTAGTGTAAATTTTGAAATAGATAAACCAAACATGTTAAGTAAACAAAACACAGAAATTGTACATTCTACGAGATTAAGACATTTTTATCCAGCAGAAACATTTGAGTTAAAGAATTTAAATTAGGGTAGAAATTCGAAAAATAATAAATTAGTTTTTCGAAATATTAGTGATTTTAATGATTATGATAAGAGTAGTGATTAGCTTAGGAGCTAGAGTTCACATAACTTAATAGAGATTTAAATAGGAAGATAGATGAGTTCACATATTTGGAATAAGCAATTGAAGATTAAAAGATGTAATATTATTCTATATATCTGTGACAAGGATATGAAGTAGACAGAGAAACATTTTCTTGATCTTTAACTTTATGGATGTGTGTTAGTACTTCAGGTGATTCTAAAATTGTTGTACAAGAGGAGGTTCTTTCTTATTGTTTAAAAGTGTATAAGATAAGTATAATTAATTTAGATACATAATTGATTAATTAGGAGTGGATATCAGGGAGAAGAAATTCCTTGATTTCCAGAAAAGTTTATTTTGGGTAGGAATTAGGAACAGATTCGTAGTAATTCGGAGAAAAGTTAGAAAGTAGGGATTTATTAAATGAAGTATAGAAAGGAGTGTCGCTTTGTGGATTCTTTCCTATCGAAAGGATACACAAAGATACCTACCAACATTTTTCAAAACACTTTAGTATTATACTAAAGAAAATTTTTATTTTGATACTGGGATAGAAGATGCCGGAATTCTGCCATACTTCTGCCGAGTGATCAAAACATTTTAGGAGGAGTTGTTTCACTTCTTCCACTTTATGAGAATTAAATAAAGTTTGAAGAAATGTATATGAAAGAGTGAAGGTATAGTAGTGAAGTGTATTATAATTGAGAAGAGTATTGTGTAATTATGATTATTGTATTGATAATGATATTGTATTGATAATGATTTTTGTATTGAGGATAATTGGATATAAAAGTGAAACAAGATAGAGTAAAGAGGAATTAGAGGTTAGATCAAGATAGGGAGAATTTAGATAAGAGA